>CM076575.1:325177467-325675088 GCA_034641835.2 Pinus albicaulis
ATACTAAAGGATGATAGGAAAAATTAGAGTAATAAGAAACAAGAAAACACCTAGTGTAGTGGTTCCAAGTGTAAACAAACTATATAATGATGCTACTTTAATACAAGAAAAACCGTCCTATCAAATTAAATTATCTCTAGCCTAAAGGTGATCTAATTCCTAAAACAATCGTAAATATGTTGTTTTAGATGTCCTTCCAAAGAGGAAGGTAGGGTAGAGAACCAACCGATTCCCACAACCAGTCCTATAAGGTGTTTTCCTAATATTGGTCACTACGGTTACCTTCGTCCCACGGGGGTGATCGAGCCTTGAGCTTCTTGGTTATCAGAAAACACACAAAATTCCCTACCATGGGTTGGGTGGCCACGAGGAGAACCGATCACATGATGTCCTAACCTAACCCCCTATGAATCGGGTTTCTGACACACTCCAAATTTGACCGTGGGATGGTGGAGGATTTTAAGCTCCCTAAAAACTCAACTTATATATCTCAATTTAAATGATCGACGAGTGATATTGGAAGCCTATCCCACCGATCCTACACCTCACTACACATATTGTTTAGCCTTGATGCCCAAGTGGGCTTAATACATAAGTGTTAGATTATTAAATGTGGTATTTAAACTTTTGAATTGGCGGTGTTAACCAAGTTCATGTTAGCTTAGGGTTTGTACGTGTGTGAAAAAATGTGTTTATTGGATGTCAATTGAGCATGTTTTGTGATTCCATATGTTGTTGAAATACTGTAAATAATGTTGAAATATGACAGAAAAATAAATAGAAAATAAATCACAAATAACACCATAGAAGGCTCTCAAATAGCTAGGCAAAAAGAGGTAAACAAGCTACTCAAAAAACATGAAAATGGCCTACAAGATCTAATGTCAATGGGACTGGGATCTATGGCTCTATTCTATTGAAAATGGTGCAAGCTAACAACAAAAAAAGAAGGTGATATATAATGCAACGTATAAGTAATAAGCTCAACAAATCAAGGATACCTAAGGGGATCCTAGGGGGCAAGGCAAAAGAAAACTAAAAATGGAGTTATGATGGCTAAAAAACCTATCCAAAGGGGTTGTAATAAAGTGGATCAGACCCTCAAATAATGGCTGAAAGTACTGAAACCGTAGAATCCTTACTCAGCTGGCCCCTCCCTAGAAAGGTTGAAGTATACTAGAAACCCTAGGGGGCTTGTTTGTACCTCAAAGAGACAAACCAAACAAATCTAGGCCTAAGGAGGGCTAAAAGAGAGGTCAAAAAACCTAAAATAGTACTCTTGGCAAACCCTAAGAAATTCAGAAAAACTTTTAGAAAAATTTGAAAACACAGGTTCTAGTTTTTTTTTTAGGGAAAAAAAAGTTTTTGGGCAAAATAGCGCATTCTTCTCCTAAAAATGATCTTTTGGTGATGAAAAGTGTGTTTTGGTCTCCGTGGCTCTCGGGCGGTAGATCTCACAAGGTGTTGTCGTCTCTTGCTCGACTGGTACCTGTGACCTATGGAAAACACCAGAAAACCACTAGTAATTGGAAATTTGATAGAATAATGGCGAGAAAGCTATGAATAGAAAGAATAAGGTAAAAATAGCTCTAGAAAACCTTGAAATTTCTAAATAAAAATTCGTTACACCAGTGGAGTCGCCATTTGTTAATGAAAAATGTAACTAAAAAACTAATGGTGTCATTATTTGTTAACGAAAAATGTAACTAAAAACCCAGTGGAGTTGCCATTTGTTAGTATGAAATTTCTTGGAAGGTGTACCAAAAAGATCTCACTTAAGTCATGAGTGACTAGTGACCCTAACAACAATTGTGGCTGCTTATTCTTAATATTTGCAAAAAATATATGAGAAAAATTTGCAAAAACAATGGATGTATGCAAATCTAAAAGCACAAACAACAAATATAAAACCAATGTAAGAACCCAAGCTTGAAAAAAATTTAAAAGACAAATAATCATATTCATGACACATGGAGAAGGATATTTACAAAGGGCCTTAAGTCCCCCTCAATGGGACGGGTCCTTTGATGTCCTCGTTGCTTCAATATTCAGATCTTCCTCTCTCAAATGTGTGAAAACCCAAACAATGTAGAGCTAAAAAATGGGAGCTAAAAAGGCATGTGATGATAATGCCGACAATGATAGTGATCATGGTGAGAAATGGATGAAAAACCCTCTTATTTATAGAAAAGTATTGGGTTGATCTCGAAAATGGAGAATAATAAAATATTATTGACCAAAATCTAGATCTAACCGCTTGGAATACTTTATTATATTTTTGGAGAGGGAAAATATATTTAAAATGGTTAAATATCTTTTTTTTGCGAATAATAAGAAAGACGTGAAATGAAACAATTATTAAATAATGATTTAATAATTATTCCAAGATGGAGATCAGGAAAAATAAATAAATTATGATGTATTTAATTATTCCTAGGTGATTTAGTCAAATGTGACAAGGAATAATTATCAAACAATGATTTAATAATTATTCCTAGAGAAAATTAAACAAATAATGGTTTATTTAATTATTCTCATGTGTTTTAATTGAAAATAACTTAATACAAGTGGTTTATTATATTATTTCTTATAGTTAAAGTGATTTTACTATTGGTAAAATTAAACTCACATTGTGTATTTCGATCCACCTAGAACTATAAATGGCTAGGTGACCATTTTTTGGTGATAATAATAGAAGCCTCAATAATAAAAATGCTTCTGAGGATTAGTTCATGGTTTTTGTTTAGTGAAGTTTTGGAGCTCTCATTATTCTTTCTCTCTCATACTCTTGGATACTTAAAGTTTTCTTGGAGCACTCTGGCAGAGTGTGGATACTTGGTGATTTGGAGTAAGAAGGCAAAGGAAGAGTAGGAAAGTGCAGAGGACATTGGTATCATATCTAAAGCGATAACATTGTGAGTCTTGAGTTACTGCTCATGTTTTCCTCACTATTTTTGGCATGCAGAGTGTATGCATGTGGTTTCTTGGTCATGATATTTCATTGGCATGGAGGATTTATTGGATTGACAGTGGATTTTCCTAACCTTTCCATTTCCTGGATATCCATGGTGTTTTGGGTTCAATTTCATTTTTTGTTTTCTGGTTGGTTCTCATGTTCCTTTGGTTGTGGGTTGAGTTACTAGTTCTTGGAGACTTGGTTGGAGAAACATTCTAGAGCCCGATGGACAGTTGTGGCTTGAGTTACTAGTCCTAGAGCCTTGGTTGGACAAACACTCTGGAACCTTAGGTGGGTTGAGTTACTAGTCCTAGAGCCTTGCTTGGAACACACACTGTGGAGCCTTAGAAAACTTGGATAGAGACCAATCTGGTGATGGTTGTGATGTTCGACCGTAAGGTGGAATCACTGGTTAAGGGTTGAGGTGGTTTGGCCTCTGAAAGCCCTAGTTTGGTTTTGATGGATTTGGTTTATGAGATCCCCAATTCATGCTTGGAATATGGCACAAGGGTGACTGGTCGACGAGATATTTGGCTCAACCATATCTATGGTTGGGTGGAACGTGGAAGTCCCAGACTTGGTTTCATTTTGCTTATGTAAATAAGAGATCTTTTAATCTTGTATTGATGGGTAAGTATGCTTGTTATTTTGTGGATTATATGGCTATTATGTGCTTATCATTTTTGTTCCTTATATGCTGGTTATGATTGAGTTATATGATGGTGATGATGTATGGCTCTCATCATGTTTTGATTTGTAATTGAATGAACAATGTATATATACCTAAATATATGATAATGAAATTAATGTGATGAAGCAACGATGCTTCTTGATGATTCTCAAATAAGTATGAGACCCCTATGCTCATATTTTTTATTTAAAACTATAGATTACATATGTTTGACATGTTTAACGAAATGTCTATCATGGCTAAGAGGGGTCCAGTCAAGTCCTTGTTTGAATGTTTGCTTGTGCACCTTTTTTTCGCTGTTGTATTTCATTTTTGAACTTGTTATTGAGTTCTCGATAGTGACCTGGGCTCTGGGACTGAAAAAGTGGCTAAAATATCGGGGACATTGGCACAGGTTTGTGGGAAAAATTCCCTGGACACACACATGCATATGCTGTGGGAGCGTCTAGAGTCTCCCAGATGCACCCATGCCTATACTGTGGGAGCGTAGGGGGGTTTGAAGGTATAAAAACTTAGTGATACCTAGGGGCTAGATACCTGAGTGGTTGGGTTGGCTCCTGGGAGTTATGTTGCTGATGTGTTTCTTTCAATTCCACTTCCTTAAGGTCACGTAGGAGGTTGAATTTGATCATAGTAACTCTTCACACATGTTTACCTCGGTTGGTCGGTTACTTGGGTAGATGTGGGAGGAGGGTGTTACAGAGTGGTATGAGGGCATGGTTCACCCCTTGGACTAGATAGGTAGTGTGTGTTGGTAATGCATTCATGTCGGTTGCACATGTGTTAATCATCCTTGAAGTGTACGTGCTTGTTGTATATGCATGGTGTCGGTCATGATTGTGGTGATGTCGCCATTTGAAAGAGGATGTTGTTGTTATGGAATGTGTCATCATGATTGTATGACCGGGTACATGTTTTTTATACCTGTCAAGTGCTTACATGCATTATCCATGTATGCTTGGTCACATGTTGTTACATGTTGTCACAGGTATTGTCCATTTATGCTTGGTTACATGTTTTTTATGCTTGTGTATTGTCCGTGTACATTGGTATGGTGGATATTGTCATGCATGTGGTCATGGTATGTGTAGTGATACGGTCATGCATTTATGACTGTGTAATATTCCAAAATTTTAGGCTGTTTATTGGAATATTAGAGTTCTTACTTATTTTACTTAATTAAGTAAATAAATGGGTGGAGGGACCCATAACCCCTTAAGTTGAATAAATCCACTCCTAAGAGTGTGAACATGGTTATTTAGCTCATAAATCTACATCATGGAATAGTGGAGAAGCTTATTGATGAATTAAGAGTGGAGATCAAATATCATTAATAAGAAAAACATGGAGAGGTGAAGGAGTCAAATAAGATCTAGGAGGACTCAAAGTAAGATCATAGAGAAATAAATGATGAGATGATGGAGGAAGTGGTGCATTAGTGCACATATGATGGAGAGGTTGAACATTTAATGCAAAGATCATGGAGATCATGGAGAGACAATGCAGTCAACATGGAGACCTATGTCCACATGTACAATGCAATTATGAGGTGGGCCAGTGCTTCAGCTGGAAACCCTGTGAGGGATTATTCCTTCACCTTGGGCATATTATTTACATCATTATTGGGCTACATTGCAGCATCCAACATCATTCTAGAGAGCCTCCATCCTTGACAACGCAATTTTTGGCAGCAGTTGTGTAGCAACAACTGTAATCAATAGAGGAGGATACAAGAGCTAGATCTTGAGCTTCTAGCTTGAGGATCTAGTGAAGGGATCATCCCTTCTTGCATATATCTGAATGTATATCATATTGCAGCCATATATTGATCATATCTAGCTTCATATCTGCATACCCAACAATTGTTTAGTGAAGCCCTAAAAGGGTGATTTTCCTATATTGATAGATCTGGAAAATCCTTTCTGGGTTATCTTGGGTTTCCATCATAGTGCCCAGATCTGCAATATTGGTATCATCAAAGCTCCAGAGAACCATAGATATGCATTTAAATTTCAGCCAACAACTGTAATATTATCATCAACTGAAGGTACAACACAATATTTAACTTCTAGCCAGTTACGCAGTTCGTGCTTTGGCATGTTTTGAGGGTCATTATAGGCCACTTTGTTGGCTTGAGTGCTTCTATATTATGCACTGTTGTATCTATATTCCATCTCCACATAATAAAATGGCTCACCTATTCTGTCTATATTTGTGTTGATCATAAATTTTTTGTACATAATCTGTTGTATCAAATATTGTGTTTGTTTATTACTACATTATCCCTTTTGGGATATTACAGACTAGACTCTAGCTACTATGCTATCTATATGTTGATACACCTATGTGTTATATTTCTATATGCTGATGTGATTATATTTGTACATGCATTACATAGATTGGTTTATCTTGTAGATGAGGTATCCTCCTCGAATTATGCTAAGGTACATTGGTTTATTGTGATTTGGTTTAGCTGACATAATATGCATTGTAGGAAAGAAATAAAAGATTAATAACAAGATGGTAGACTACAAAGATTCTCCCTATGAGTCAGATGAGAAACATGGTATTGGGAGCTCTTCTGACTTGGAAGACACACTGAGAATTTTAAAGGAAGAAATAAGAGTTGCAAGGCAAATAATGACATAATCATACAGGCATGGGAAAAACAAGTCGAGGTTAATGCAATAATCCTTCAAAGTTTGTCAGATTTGCATAAATAGGGACCATTTCAGATCAATTATGGACAAGAGGATGGGAATAATGGGGAATATGGCAGTAGGTCTCTTGGTGGTCATAGGTAAGATATAAATGACATGATTAGGGATGGAAGGTTATAGGAAACTCCAAAAAGGAGAGGTGACAAAAACAAGTATCATTCTAGTTCTGGTTCTGACAGGCATCATGATCTTCATCATTATCATCCTTACATGAGGAGTGATAGGGTATAATCATCGAATGATTTTAAGAAAAAAAAACCACCTACATTGTATGGAGAGATTAAGAAACCACAAGATGTAGAGGCATGGTTGCTTGGCATGAAGAATTTATTTAGGTTGTATGATTACTCAGAAACATGAAAGCCAAAATAGCTACATTCAGCCTCAAAGGTAAAGAAAATATTTGGTGGGAATACGTGAAGAACGCCAGAGCTATTTATGAGGATGAACTTACTTGGAGTGAGTTTGAGAGGCTATTCTCAAAAAAGTATTTATCATAGAGATACTACGATGACAGGGAAATATATTTTTATGTGCTAAATATGGGTTCCATGACAAATGATAAGTATACTAGCAGGTTTTTGGAGTTGCTGAGATATAGGACTTACCTCAAGGAGGAGAAGGCCAAGATTCAAAGAATTATCAGTGGGTTGCTAATAGAATTCAAAGGCAAGATTGAGTTTTATGAGCCTAAATCAATGGACGAGGCCATTCAGAAATGAAAGAATTTTTATGAGCAATGAAAGTGCATATCTGAGACTAATTCAGACTGGAAAGGTAATGCAAGGAACATAGGAAAATGGGACAAGAAGGGGGAAAGACATCAAGATATAGGTAATAAAGAGAATGTTTCACCACCTAATATGTTCAATAGATCTGGTAGAAGGTAGATACTTTGGTCTGAGGATCATAATAAGAGTGAAAATAGGGAGCCCGTGCGGTGTTGGACTTATGGAGGAGATCATTGTAGGAGAGATTTTCCATAAAATCAGGGTGGTAGAATGTAGATCTACAGTGTGCATGGGGCATAAACGATGGGACAAATTGGAAATAGTATTCCCAGGATATATGCAGTGCTATATAACATGCGTGCAGATCACCAGGCATCTATTATCGAGATGGACGGTAAGCTTTGTGATGAAGAGTTTTTCTACGTTGATTGACCTTGGATATAATTATATTTATGTTAGTCTTAAATTGGTGGATAAGGGTGGTTTGAATAAATAGGTGCATGCAGAGTCTTGGTTAGTGCAGTTGGCTACATGTACAAAGAAAATGTAATATCCCAAAATAGGGAAATTCTACAACAATGGGAATATCTTAAGATATTCCAAAAGTGGAGCTACAGCAATACATGAACACAATATTGTAAACACAACAAATATGATCATGTCATGAGAGAGAAAAATATTCAGCCATCATTATATTAATGGATTAGCAACAATGTACAAAATATCATGAGGGACAAGCCACTCAAGCCATCAGAACAAGTATCCAATGATCAAAGCAATAGATACATGAGATGCTGCAACTATAGAGAATGCCGGAGAGTAGTGACTACGCAGTCTATATTAGTGTAGCTGCTGCTGCAGATGTACATACATGAAATATGGCTGAAGGAAACAAAAGAAATTCCCAATAATGAAGATATGGGCTCCAATACAAGATTTCTAGCCAACCCAGAGAGGATTTCTAGAAATGCCAGAAAACATACAATGTGACAAATAACCCAGGGGTTAATGTGCCACTGCAAACTGGATCTGATATAAAATGAGGCTATGAAAGATCTGAAATACTGATGTCATCCTCCAATGGTATTTCTAATTATAAGGCTGATCCCTCTACTCAGAAATAGACCCTCCTGATGAGCTCAATGAACCCTCCCAACAACCGCCTCTGAAAATAACGTAGATCTGGACTAAAACTGTGCTGTGAGGAATGGTAGATGGTTGGCTTGATGCCAAAGATATGAAAATATTCCCGGGAGTCCTTATTACTGATCCTCCAATGGATAGACAAACTCTCCATTGAAAAACAAGCTCGGAAATGACTCTAAGAGATCCTCCTTTGCTGCACCCTGCAACACAACCAAGCTCTAAATAGAAAATGCACTGTAGCTGAAGGAGGTAGCTTGGAAAAAATGCTGGAATGAGGAAATGTAGCCCAAATAACCTATCCTTCCCTAAGGATGAGGTAGGTATTCCCGACCGAGAACACCCTTGTGCTAAACAACACTGCAACCCTGCTAAACAGCAAGAGGAAGCAAAGTATCAATAGACCAAAGAAAATAATAATCCAAGCATGAATACAATGGATGTGCTCCTCTCCATATATAGCAAGTGATCCTCTCCACAATGGGTCCCATCCATATGTGCCACCTAGCCCATGCTAGTTTTCCTCCATTCAAACTGCGCAGTCCATCATGGAGATACAATGTATCTAGACAGTGTATGTGGACTTGGTCAAATATGACTGAATCAACATGATCCAATCCTGTTCACACCTGTAGGTGCCAAATCTAGCTACTTTATTCTTCCCATTTTCACATGAGGAATGTTATTTTCTCTACTACAGAGGTTAGTGGGCCTCCCTACCCATTTTATTCATCTACTGCTAACTATAACGTTCCTTTTAGCTTGAGGTTAAAAATTGGGAACATTACAGTCCTCCCCTCCAAAATGTTGCTTGTCCTCAAGAAACTGTATAGAGAGAGAAAAATTTCTTCCCTTATCCTCTTGTGGCCTCCTCATCAATAGTCCCCACCACTGCTTAAGATAATCTGCAACAAATCTTCCCTCCAATGTCTCCTACCAAAGATGCATGACCAAATGGCTCACATCATGAAAAGGTAGAAGGTGTAAGTGGAAACCTTCTTGCTGTCTCATGGCCTCTTCAAGGTAGGATTGTTGATACACATGGGAAATCTAATTCCATGCTATCATCCAAATGAAATGAGCCATCCTAGGTAGCTCATCAAAGAAATCTGCAACCCCGGTTTTATGCATTGTGTTGGGGATGAATGGAGAGTTTATGTTTTCCCATCCAAGTAGTTTCTCTCTCCATTTATGGTAAGTATGAGGGGGCTACTGATATTGGGCTACAATGTCATGGCCTTCAAAAATGGCCCAATCTACCCCACAAGATAAGCCAACCATGAAGTTCCTCCTCCAAGAACGCAAGTTCACCCAAGGGATCCCTCTACATGAAGGAAAGAGTTGTGTTGTGGAAATCATGGTGTGCCCATTGTTTCTCCTGAAACATACAACATGGAAAATAGGGAGAATAATACTCCCAATGGGCATCTCCATCTCCAATTCCACTCTCCAAAAAAATCTTCCAATGAGTACAAACATATCAGCAATATTGGAAGAAAAATAATATGAAAACAAGCTATCAAATGACAACCAAAGAGTGAATCAAAGTTCCACATAAGGAACCAGAGCAGTGCATTCCATGCTTGCTTCAAAACAAAAAATAACAAGTGCTTCACCATCCACTTTTTTGCTGCCACAGTCATCTCATAATATGGAAAAATGAAGATACAATGTGGTGCCAATGGTGCACACCAATAATCATGTGGCTTCCCCCACAAACCACAAAAAATATAGCCAAAATCAATGCTACAAGTAGCTGCAAGTACATCATCATACAATATACAAGAAGAGATAATCCTTCTTGATACATCATGCTGCTCAAACAAGGAAAATAAGTACAATACCAAATGTGAAATTATACCTCCTCCTTCATGTACTTGAGATCTTGACCTGAAATGGCTCAAATGGAATATTTCCCTCACCTCCAATGAGTAGGGAAGTGGCTGTGACCTCCTATCTATCACCATCTGGGCTATGCATCTCTCCATATGCTGAAATGTGTCATGTTGGATGCCCTCCCAAGTGAACTCCTCTGCCAAAGAAAGATATGCATCATAATGCATGGAAAGGAAGTCCTCATGTGCTACAAGTAGCAACTTCTCCTATAGACTAGAAGCTCTAGTCAAGAAGACTCTTCCATGTGAATAGATGACCATATCATCCACCATATACTCATAATCTCTATCCGGGCCATCGAGAATCATGCATGCACCAAGATCCTTGGAGTACTCTACTATGAGCTGAGATCTCCAATAAGGATCAATCCTCCTAAGAGACAATGCTAGTGATCTGGCATGTGAAGCTCTCCTCATGCTGTTGCCTACTACTTTAACATCCCCCATGCCAAAGTCTTCCTCCAAACTCTTCACCTCTCCAAAATCCAAGAGTGGTGAATCAAAAGACAAGATGTCTTTCATCAACTCTAGATCTGGTGGCCTCCCAAGTGGAATGCCTCTATGTAGTGAGACATCAATGTCAAGAGTGGACTGTACATATGGTTGGGAAACCTTGCCCTTGCCTTCACAGTGCAATATAGTTTGCCTCCTCTTTGCATTAGCTCCCTAAAATAGAGAAGGGTGTGTGCCTCTCATCCCCCCTTTGGTAGAATGTAGATCTATAGTGTGCATGGGGCATAAACGATGGGAGAAATTGGAAATAGTATTCCCAGGATATATGAAATGCTATATAACATGCATGCAGATCACCCGGCATCTATTATCGAGATGGATGGTAAGCTTTGTGATGAAGAGTTTTTCTACTTTGATTTACCTTGGATATAATTATAGTTATGTTAGTCCTGACTTGGTGGATAAGGGCGGTTTGAATAAATCAGTGCATGAAGAGTATTGGTTAGTGCAGTTGGCTACATGTACAAAGAAAATTTAATATCCCAAAATAGGGAAATTCTACAACAATGGGAATATCTTAAGATATTCCAAAAGTGGAGCTACAACAATACATGAGCACAATATTGTAAACACAAAAAATATGATCATGTAATGGGAGAGAAAAATATTCAGCCATCATTCTATTAATGGATCAGCAAAAATGTACAAAATATCATGAGGGACAAGCCAATCAAGCCATAAGAACAAGTCTCCAATGATCAAAGTAATAGATACATGAGATGATGCAACTATATAGAATGCCAGAGAGCAGTGACTGCGCAGTCTATATTAGTGTAGCTACTGCTGCAGATGTACATACATGAAATATGGCTAAAGGAAACAAAATAAATTCCCAATAATGAATATATGGGCTCCAATACAAGATTTCTAGCCAACCCGGAGAGGATTGCTAGAAATGTCGGAAAACATACAATGTGACAAATAACCCAGGGGTTAATGTGCCACTGAAAATTGGATCTGATATAAAATGAGGCTATGAAAGATCTAAAATACTAATTTCCTCCTCCAACGGTATTTCTAATTAGAAGGCTGATCCCTCTACTCAGAAATAGAACCTCCCGATGAGCTCAATGAACCCTCCCAGCAACTGCCTTTGAAAATAATGTAGATCTGGACTAAAACTACGCTGTGAGGGATGGTAGATGGTTGGCCTGATGCAAAAGATATGAAAATATGCCTGGGATTCCTTCTTACTGATCCTCCAATGGATAGACAAACTCTCCATTGAAAAACAAGCTCGGAAATGACTCTAAGAGATCCTCCTTTGCTGCACCTTGCAACACAACCCAGCTCTAAACAGAAACTGCACTGTAGCTGAAGGAGGTAGCTTGGAAAAAATTCTGGAATGAGGAAATGTAGCCCAAATAACCTCTCCTTCACTGAGGATGAGGTAGGGATTCCCGACCGGGAACACCCTTGTGCTAATTAGCATTGCAACCCTGCTAAAGAGCAAGAGGAAGCAAAGTCTCAATAGACCAAAGAAAATAATAATCCAAGCATGAATACAATGGCTATGCTCCTCTCCATATATAGCAAGTGCTCCTCTCCACAATGGGTGCCATCCATATGTGCCACCTAGCCCATGCAAGTTGTCCTCCATTCAAACTGCGCAGTCTATCATGGAGATACAATGTATCTAGACAGTGTATGTGGACTGGGTCAACTATGACTGAATCAACACGATCCAATCCTGTTCACACCTATAGGTGCTCAATCCAGCTGCTTTATTCTTCCCCTTTTCACATGAGGCATGTTATTTTATCTTCCATAGAGGTTAGTGGGCCTCCCTACCCATTTTATTCATCTACTGCTAACTATAATGTTCCTTTTAGCTTGAGGCTAAAAATTGGGAACATTACAGAAAAGAGTTCAAAATTGGGTAAGAGCTTGTGCATTTGAGTTGAATGCAATTTCTGCAACAACAGACTTGAATTTTTTTTCCTTTGGGATCATATAATATGCTATTGGGTATGGACTGGCTATATCTTCACAGGACGAAGGTAGATTGTTATAACAAGGCTATTGAGTGATTGGATGACAATGGGGAACCAAGAGTCTTACAGGGTAAGAAGAAAGCACCATTAGTTATGATGGTGAAAATTATTTAGTCCAAGTGCAATCACATGAAAGGGTGTGTGTTATTTGCAATGCATATTTCTAGTGAAAAAGGTAAGGAATTCACGGATGGAGATGTTTTTAATAGGTACCCAATTATACAACAGTTTCAAGGTTTATTTCCCATATATATTTTAGATTTGCCACCTCACAGGGAAGTAGACTTTTCTATTGAGTTGGTACCAAGGGAAGCGCCAACATTTAAGGCACCTTACAAGATGTGCACATCCGAGTTAGTAGAGGTAAAGCTGCAGTTGAGGGAAATGCTAGACAAGGGATACATTAGGCCAAGTGTATCACCATGGGACAAATTTACATGATAGGATCTTGCAGGAAGGTCAACATGATGATAAGTATATGGAGATTGTGGAAAGGTTGCAGCAGAGTACAAGTATAGTTATAGGTATAGGTACTGATAGTGGTACATGTATAGCTACAGGTAGTGGTACATGTACATGTACATGTGTAGGTACAGGTACATGTAGTGGTACAAGTATAGGTACAGATACAGGGGTACATAATGTTTAGGGCAGATGGCTTAGTTAGGTTTAGAGATAGGATATATGTGCCAGACATCCGTGAGCTCAAGAATACGATATTCAGGGATTTTCATGTGAAACCGTATTAAGGTCATCCAGGCTACCAGAAGACATTGACCGCAGTAAAGAAGTTTTACTATTGGCCGAATTTGAAGAAAGACATAACAAAGTTTGTGGCTAGGTGCTTATATTGTCAATAGGTTAAGGTAGAGTGTAAGCATCTAGGTGGACTATTACAATGAGTGAGATTCCAGAGTGGAAATGGGAGGTAATTTCCATGGAATTTATCACAGGTTTTCCAAGAACAGAGAGACAACATGATTTCATCATGGTTTTTGTGGACATGTTGACAAAGGTAGCACACTTCATTCTAGTGAAGTCTACATTTCAACTAGCAATGTAGCACATGTCTTTATTAGAGATGTGGTCAGATTGCATGGTGTTCAAAAAAATATTGTGTGGGACAGGGATGCGAAGTTCAGTTCCAAGTTTTGGAAGGAGTTGTTTGCAGGTTTAGGCACATAGTTGGCATTCAACACAACTTATCATCCACAAAATGATGGATAGATATTGGAGGATATGTTGAGGATTTATGTGATGCATCAACAATGAAAGTGGGAAGAGTATCTTACATTGGTAGAGTTCACTTACAACAATGGGTATCAAGAATCCTTGAGGATGAGTCCATTTGAGGCATTGTATGGGTGGAATCGCAATACTCCCATTTGTTAGAGTGATCCGGTTAACAGAGTATTGATTGGACCAAACATGTTGGTATAAATGGAACAGAAAATGAGAGTAATCAAGAATAATTTGAAAGCAACACATGATAGGAAAAAAATATATGCAGATAAGAGCATGTTGTTTAAGGAGTTTCAGGTTGGGGAACATGTGTACTTGTGCTTCAAGCCAAAGAAGAGCTTCTTGTGGATTGGATCATGTGCCAAGCTGGCACCATGGTTTTGGGTACCTTTCAGGATTATTGAGAGGATTGGGTGAGTAGCCTATCGACTTGCACTAACTCTGACAGTGAAATTCCATGATTTTTTCCATGTGGTATTACTTAAGAAATATGTTAAATATGTTGATCATGTAATTGACTAGTTTGTAATGCAAGTGGATCCCGAAGGAGAATTCCAGCAAGAACCTCAGTGCATTTTGAAAATAAAAAATGATCATGCTTCAGAATTGAGCAATCGAGCAGGTCAAAGTGAAATGGAAGCAATTTGGGTCCGATGAAGCTACATGGGAGATGGTGGATCAGATGCGAGCCATGTATCCTTCCTTATGTGTTGTTTGAGTAAATTTTTTGGTCTATGTTTTGGTATATGTACATATGTGTATGGATGTATACCTCCATGAGCTATGTTATAAATCTCTAATAAGTGGTGTGGGTGTCATGTCATCATGATGTTATGTTGTCATGTTGTTTTGCTTCTCAGCAAGTTGATCATTGTAAATACTGCAACGAGCTAAGTTATAAAGCTCCATGAGCAGTATTTTTTTATTACAGCAGTCATGTTGGTAGTAGGTGTCATTGAACACCAAGGATGGTGTTCCCCCAAGGGGGAGGGTTTTCTAACAACCCTACTGAAAATTCCAAGAAATAAAATTTAATAAATGAAAAATAATAACCAATGTCATGGGACACATATTCCAAGTTGAATGTTGGGAAAAACATTCAAATGTGGGTGTTCACATGGTTTATTATGGCTATGGAAATCGACAAAAGAAATAGCTAAGACTGTGGAAAGGCAAAGTGGAATTTATTGGAATTGATTTATGAAAATAATGGAAAATAGGAGATAAGGGAGGTGAAAGGTCACTGGTTGCATGTGAGGAGGAAAATGAAGGAAAATAATGGAAAATGAAGAAAACAGAGGTCTCATTAATAACAAGGCTTCTGAGGATCAGTTCATGGCTTTTGTTTAGTGTAGTTTTGGAGCTCTCATTATTCTCTCTCTCTCTCTCATACTATTGTATACTTAGAGTTTTCTTGGAGCACTCGTGAGGGTGTGTCATACTTGAAGATTTGGAGCAAGAAGGTAAAGGAAGAGAAGGAAAGCACAAGAATACATCGGGATCAACAACTACAAAAGGTTTTGTTTGTAGGTACAAAGTTGCATGTATGTTTTCCTCACTAGTTTTGGCATGCATGGTGTATGAATGTCATTTCTTGTTCATGACCTATCATTGGCATGGAGGACTAGCTGGATTGATAATGAATTTTCCTAGCCTTTCCATTTCCTGTATAGCCGTGGTGTTGTGGGTTCAGTTTAATTTTTTTTTTCTAGTTGGTTCTCATGTTCCTTTAGCTATGGGTTGAGTTAGTAGTTTTTGGAGCCTTTTTTGGACAAACACTCTGGATCCCGACGGACAAGTGTGGGTTGAGCTACTAGTCCTGGATCCTTGGTTGGAAAAATGCTTTGGAGCCCTAGGTGGGTTGAGTTACTAATTATAGATCCTTGGTTGGAAAAAACACTCTGGAGTCCTGAAAAACTTGGGTAGAGACCAATCTGGAAATTTTTGTGATTTCCAACCATGAGGTGGAATCACTAGTTGAGGGTTGAGGTGGTTTAGCCTCTGGAAGAACTGGTTTGTTTTTGATGGATTTGATTTATGAGATCCCACATTCAGGGTTGGAATATGGCACGTGGGTGAATGGATGAAGAGATATTTGGCTCAACCATGTCTATGGTCGGGTGGAACATGGAAGTCCCAGACTTGGTTTCATTTTGCTTATGGAAATAAGAGTTCCTTTCCTCTTGTATTGATGGGTAAATATTCTTTTTATTTTGTGGCTTATATGGATGTTATGTGCTTGTCATTTATGTTGATTATATGATGGTTATGAATGATTTTTATGATGGTGATGATGTTTGGCTCTCATCATGTCTTTATTCGTAATTGAATGAAAAATGTATTTATGACTAACTAGATGATAAATCAATTAACGTGATGAGGTAAAAATTCTTCTTAACGATTCTTAGATATGTATGAGACCCCTATGCTCAAATATGTTATTTAAACCTGTAAATTACATTTTGTGACATGTTTGATGAAATTCCTATCATGGCTAGTAGGGTTCGAGTTAAGTACTTGTTCGCATGTTTGCTTGTGCACCATTGTTACACTATTATATTTCATTTTTGAACTTGTCATTGAGTTCTAGGTAGTGACCTGGGCTCTAGGCCTGAAAATGTGGCTCAAATATCGGGGACATTGGAATACGTCTGTGGGAAAAATTCCTGTAACAGATGCATGGATATGTTTTGGGAGCATTAACAGCCTCCTAGACACACCCATGCATATACTGTGGGAGTTTCTGGGGGTTTCAAGGTATAAAACCTTAGTGAGACCCAGGGGCTAGATACCTGAGTGGTTGGGTTGGATCCTGGGAGCTATGTTGCTGATGTCAAAGGTCTGTTTGATGTGTTTCCATCGATTCCACTTCCTTACGGTCACCTAAAAGGTTGAATCTAATCATAGTAACTCTTCATCACATGTTTAACCTGTTTGGTTGATTACTTGGGTATATGTGGGAGGAGGGTGTTACACACCATGTGTCTCTTTTCCCTTGATTTTAGGCATGCGCATCATAAACCCTAATTTTATCAAATATTTTTAATCGATGCCTCTAAAGCTCATTTTCACATTTGATATTAGAGCTCTATCATTCTTGAGGAGATCAAGGGACCTTCGGTGTGGTCGTCATTGCTTTTCCAGGCCCAGTTTTTCTTTTATTGCCTTTTATCATTTTTTTTATAGATTTTTATTGTTTTGCTTATGTAAGTGTTTTTTTTTCTTATTTATCTTCATGAATGCTATATTTTTAACATGTTTTAGCTTGTAGAAGTGTTGTTTTAAGTTGCTGTATGCCTTTCACAAGTGTCACATCCGTTTCTTTATTTTTGCACCGACGGTCGCCGTTGCGGTGACTCTCCTTACCAATTTTCTTTTCTTCCCATTTATGAAGTTTCTATGCTTGATTTACATTGATTCAATCACACTTAGTCAGATCTGCACTCAAGCTATCACCATCACTTAGATATTATCATTTTTCACAGTTCCATTTGGCATATCTATACTTTCCTTGACTGATTTTCACTTTTCCCAGCTGGGCACTGCACAATCCTAAGGCTCAAGCAGAGAGATTGGCCTCTATAACTACACAATGCCTAGTATGGGTTGGACCAATTGTGCCTTGCGTAGTTCTAGGGCTCAACTTGCTTCCCTAACCAGTGAGACTGCATCAGTGCATTTCCTAGGATGCACTGTGCATTGCACAGTCTCGAGCCAAAAGCTTCATCCTTGGCCGTTGGGAATGTGTAGTGCACAATTCCCATAGGTAGATAGCCCCTCTTGTTGATGAAAATTGTGCAATCCTTCTCTCTAGTTTGTCGGTTTTCTGCTTTAACATGCCTTGAAAGTAGATTTGCTAAATACTAATGTTTACTTACCATGAGTGTCTTTTCTGTCCCATAGGTACCGCAATTGTTGAGAACTTCTGTTTAGAAGTCATTGTTACCATGGCACCAAAGAGAGCTGCTTCAAAAGAGACCACTGGAAGCATTACTAGGGAAGCAATTGAGCAAGCGTTAGTTAACTTGATAGTATATGGGGACACTCAACTATTTATAGAAAAGGAGTCAACACTAACATGGAAAATGGTTAAATATGATTTTGCAAAGGACTTCGAGGCAAATTTGGAAGATCAATAGGTATATCTTAGTATCCAGTGGTCAAAATTATAGAGGGTTGCATGCATATATCCAACCTTCCCGTGTGCAGATTTCATTAGCTGGATTGTCTCGCACATTAATGAGAAGGCTATGACATTGAGAATTTCCCGTGGAAAAAGGCTTGCTACCTTTCTGGAAAAATATTATTGGTGCATGTACCATATTCCCGAGCCAGTAAAGCTCATGGAATCATTCTTCTATGCCACCCACAACTATGTGAGTACAAACGATATTGTTAGAGGATGGGTGAAGGAGCCATCGAAGTTTCGACAAACACCCACCCATTTATACAATAAAAAGTCCCTCAGGAATGCCTATCAGCTCTTGGTTGTCTTTTCTTGTAGAATATATGGTCAACAGAGCACATAAACATTTCTTGAAGGGTGGGAAATATTATTGAACTAGGTAGTGAACGAGGGGAAGCCATTCAACTCCTCTGATTTGTTCACTCATCATTTTAGAGACCATGTAGCACAAGCCCAGGATCGTCCCAAGGGTGAGCAAGTAAGGTTTTATATTTATGCATACTTACTAGATGCAATCTGTGCACAAAATCAGTTTCCTGGCATGAATTGGACGTGGAATCTATAAGAAAATGCTGTGCATATTTATTGAAAGCTTCTTTCAGATTGCAGCAATAGAGGAGTTATGGAACAACTAACTGATCAATTCATCATTCCACTATACAAGGTTATCTTTGAGGGGAACTCACTTTGCATGTCATGAGGAGAAATGGAGGCAATATTAGAGATCACAGACTGGTTTGCCTTACTGGCTGACACACTTATTAGAGTGTTCGACAGACAAAATCTGCCGCATATTTTTGCAAGATATGCCAGCAACAAGCTTGTCATGCACGAAGTGACATATCATCTTGCCACATGGTTATTAGCAGCGTTGCACATGAAGAAGAAAGCACCATGGCCCAATCTTCCTTTGTAGATCAGATTATAAGAGATTAAGAATCTCAAATTTGCAGATACCGAAGAGAAAGCCATAGAAAAGTTTGATTTCGATACAAAAGAATTCTATCCATATGATCTGAGGATAATTTGCAAGGAAAACTGTATGAGAATATACTAAAATTGGGTCATCAGGGAATTTCATTATTCGAAGGAGTATTAATGGAAGAATTTCTATAATTCCTTCAGATCTCGCGAGCCAATCGATATAGCTGGTACTTCACAGGCCACTCCACATATGACATAAAATCTAGAAGAAACAACAAAATAAGGACGCTGACAAAAAAGAGGAAGAACAAAGATAGAATATAAAAGTAGATCCCATTATGAAAAAAGAATATTTGGCAGCAAAAGAAAAAAGGAAGGAGAGGAAAAAAAGAGTAGAGTGAGGGAAGAGAGAAAGGTAGAGCTTGCAGGAGGAAGAATTGAGAGTGTAGAAAGAAGAACAAGAACTAAGGGAAGAATGAGAGAAAAGGAGGAAAGAACAAGAGGAGAAGAAGGAGGAAGAAGAAGGAAGGAAAGGTGGTATAGTAGAGAAAAAATGCCAATACAGGTTGAAAAGGAGGAAAAAAACCAGCCAACAACAAAGGGAGAGAGCGAACAAATCCAGGATTAGGAGCTTGCTCAGTAGATTGAATATTTGATTGATTTTACAAATATGGAGTTGGAACTAGAGCCATAGGAGTAATATGTGGAACTGATTCCTAGCGCACCATAGGTCATTGTTCAGACTCCAACACCTCCATCCGCAAAGTTATCCCCAAGCGAGGAAGGGAACATAGTGTCTCTATGATGATGATCTAGTAATGGATGTGTACAATATATGATATGATGAACTCCAGAAGAGGATTGTACAAGCAAAAAGAAAGAATTTTTTGTATGATAATGCATCACCTACATTCATTAGAGAGAGGGTGATAGTGGTAGACACAAGCATGAATCCAAATGTCATTGCCAAAGCCAACTAGCCTTCACAGGTGTAGCGAGATCAAACACTCAGTATTTTATGGTCGAGAATAAGCAATTGGCATAAAATATACAGGCTTCTCGGCAAGAGATATAAAATCTCCATAAAGCAACGCAGAATGCAGCTTCTGTACAAGTCTACTTGGAGGAAATGAGAGCATCGATAATTGCTGAGGTATAAACACTTGGAGAGGCTATGCGAGACCTCTATGAGAAGCTTGTGGCCATAGATAAGGCAGTTGTCCGCTTACATGTCTTGCAGCGGAAAAGAAAAGAATTTGTCAACATCCTTAAGAATGTGCAGGCTACCATCACTGTCGTGCAAGAGTGAACAATGTGATACAAGGGGGAACCACTTACCTTGGTGAAGAAAGTGAAGCCATAGGCAGAGCTAGAGAAAGCGAGAATTCAAATATTGATTTAGAACAACAAGAAGCTCACCTCTTTCATTGGAAGTATTCAAGTCTCATATGTACGGATATATACCAGGTTTTATTTCATGGTGAGAACCCACAAGATCCCATCAGTCGGTTTACTCACCGAAGCTAAGTGCAATCATCAAGTTAGAAAGGATATTGATGAGTACTTGGAGAAGATAAAATAAATCACCACCTAGGAGGACTTGTAGCTAAATAGAAAAAGCATGTAGAACTACATTGGTGGTCTGGTCTAGATTAGGACAATGTTTTTACCTGCTTGAGAAAGAAGTTGAGAATGGTACCAAATCATTGTACCCAGATGCTATGGAGGCTATAATCCGCTTCCATCTAGACACCATCACACAATTTAGGAATGCCATCGCACAATACCAATCTTGGCATCAATATGTAACCAAGAAGCAACAAATAGAAGTTTCTGAGCTAGAGTTCACCCAAATTCAATCATCATAGTGTTTTGTCTTGTTAGGATTTCAAGTTGTCTCTACCTTATTTTTTTCATATGGGTATGAGTGGAAAATGTAATATTATTTGTAATTATTTGTAAAAGTGAAATTTGAAGTGTCCATATTGGAATGTGAAGATTCATAATGTAATGTAATGATTCATTTTGTCAAGAAGTTGAAGATTCACAAGGGGAGTCCAAGAGTCATAAAGAGGAAAGTGAAGAGTCACCTCCACTTTGTTATAAATAGATCCTCATAACTCATGTAGCATGCTTATGGAAGCCAATATTTTGGCTAGGCTTAGGCTTAGGAAGATCTTGGGAGTTTTGTGAGAGCCTTGGCTTCTTTCTAGAATAGATGAATTATACTTCTTTGGAGGATCAGGTGTTGTAGACTTGTTGGATAGGCTATCCCTATGTCTAAGTTTTGGTAAAGAATGCACATTTTGAGGAGTAGAGCGTGCTGTGCACAGATTTATAAGAGTCATAAGGGCTTTGGGGTAGGTCAAATACCCTTATTTTGTAAAGGGATGGGAATATTTTGATACTTTGATCTCCACCCATGGTTTTCAGACCATGGTATTGTAAAAGGAAAAACTATGTAAGGAGTCTAGGGATATATCTTGGATATAGAATATGGAGATCATCAAGGCGCTTGTGGGATTCCCAACCTGCCACTCCCATCACACCTCATCCCCATCCCCATATTGTCCCTCCACCTCTACCTCCACCTCCATCTACACCTCCCCCATTTAACATGGCTTAGATAATGAAGATTCCTGTTTTAAAGGCTCAGGGATCAGAGGATCCCGAGCAATTTTGGTTCATTGCAGAAGCAGTATGGAGATCAAAACAAGTCACTAAAGAATATTTGAAGAAATATTAGCTCATAATAGTGCTCTAGGAAAGAGCACTATCTTGGTATATGAAGTACTCTGTGATGCATCAGAATGCCACGTTGGATCAAAAAAAGGCAGTGACGAGTGCCGAATTTAAGAAGCCAAAATCGCAGTCACAATGTATTACAAAGATGAAAGAAATCAAGAAATTGGTAGTTGAATCTATGTGGGAGGTAGATCAAAGATTAAATATGCTGTTAAACCAAATCAACTTCCAGATCCCTGATGAACAACAAAACGAGTGGTTTATAGTTGCACTATTACCACATCTCATATTGCCATTATCACAACAAAAGATCACAACCTAAGTCGAAGCATTGGAGATTGCGATGAAAATAGAAGATTTTCTGGTAGTGGATACCAATATAGGGGTTCATTAGATCTAGACCAATTCAGAGAGCTTACATATGGAGATGAAAGACTTGAATAAGGGAAAAGAAGTGCGGCTTGACATGAGATCAAAAGTCTAGTGTATCAGATGTAAGGTAAGAGGCCATTATAAATATTAGTGCCCTGTATTTAGAGATTACATAAACAATGGTGCACTTAACCTGTTGAGCGCAAGAAAAAGTGTATGGTGTGAATTATGTAAATTATCAGGCCAACACCCCACATAATGTTGTTATATGGTGCAGAAGAATGTGTAGACGCTAAGGAAATTGTTTTGTAATTTTTGTGGCTCGGTGGGACATGATGACAAGAACGGTCGCAACTATGATTTGATGATGCAACAAACTCTTGTGGCATACATAATTCAAGCCGAAGGCCGCGAAGATCATGGTTCACCCAAAGCGCATGGAGGATTCCAAGGTAGAGGATGAGGATGAGGAGGAGGCGTTGAGTGAGGTCGAGGTAAGATTATATTTTATAATTGCAGTCAGCCTGGACATTTTTCCAGAGATTGCCAGAATCCTGCTACCATATATTGTAAGTATTTAGAGAATTAAATCATGAGATAGAATATTGTCCCATGTTATTGGCTAAAATGCAGGAAAAACAAAATCAACAGCCTGATTAGAACCTGCAGATGATGAGGGCTAAGCTACGTGAAGAAGATAGACGTGTCAACACAGTAACAAGGAGTGGCGCAACTACAGGAGAAGACAAAGCAGATGGAAAAAAACATATGGAGGATACATGGGTTAGGAAGGTTGGAGAAAATAATACTAGGTTCAATGTGCAACGAGAAAGGGAAATTTTCATGGAATTAAAGAAGAATTTTATGGGCCCTGCAGCTTCGACATTGATGACGCAGACACAACTTATCTCGAAAAATAATAAAAACAAGGAGATTACTGTGACGAAGGAATTTGATCTGACCATTTTGAAATAATTTCTGTAGACCTGTATGAAGCTACTAAGGGATCAAAAATTTATCTAAGAATTTTAAGAATTGATTGACAACTGCGCTGACAAAGATGAACCACAACTTGAACAACGTGCAATAAATAAAACATAAAAACATAATAAGAGAACCAAGAGGGAATGCGGTTAAATGCATAGATAGAAGATTTCCAAATGGATCAAGCACTTCTTGATTTAGGATCAGATGCAAATGTGTTACTAGAGCAGACATGGGAACAAATGGGGTGACCAAAGCTCCAATGGTCACTGATTTAACTGAGAATGTCCAATCAACAGAAAATTATTCCTATGGGTCAATTGCATGGAATTTCGTAGAAATTGATGGAGTAAGTGTGTTGTCATACTTTTAAGTAATTGAAATTGTGGTTGACAACAATCCGTATCTTGCTTTACCTGGATTCGATTGGGATTATTATATTTCTGACATAATAAATATGGAGAGTAGAAAGATGGTATTTGAGAAGGATGACACAAGGATTTTTGTTCTTTTGGACCCTTCTGAAGGAGCGCGATATACGAAACCAATCCGTAATGAATATGGTGATGCAAATATTGAAAATATCTATAAGTTAACCACACAGGATGAAGATTGGATCAAATCCACTGTAGATGGGAGGATAAGCTGGTAAAGGGATAACTCATGTGTTTCAGACTATGATGAAGAAATGGATAATTGGAAGAATCGATTGCATGAAGTATCTACCAAGCGATGTCACAGAATTACCAGATCACTCCGCTGCATTGCATCAGAGGTACATGACTTGCCCTATTATGATGGGACTGGGGATGTTAATTTATTTCTTCATATATTTGAAGAAGCCATACTTGAGGAAAAAAGGTTTCAAGATCAGGATTTCGAGTTGAGATCCACACTCGCTATATGATGGGGTACACATAAGGGAAACATTATAAGTTTGAGAGAATACAACAAATTTAAGCATATCAGATTTGGTCAAGTAAATACTATAGTTGAACAGAAAAATGATGGCAAGGATGACCCTAGAGGACATATCTACCAATGGACTACCATGTGGGGCAAAAATCCAACACCATAATGGGTACTTATATTCGTTCAAACATTAGATGTGGTATCTTGAAACCGAATTGCAACATGGAACAACGAATTGGGAAGACATGGTTGAAGGATTTTTATTGATTTTTAGTTTCGAAGATGACTTTCAGTACATAGATGTAGATATTCAAGTAGTTAGATCAAAGGTTTTCAGGACCACAACTGCGATAACCTGGACACCACCTGATTGGGATGCGCAGTTGGATCAGGTAGTAGAATGCTATAATATGATAGCGGAAGATGATGAGGAAGATCTACGCAATGTTAATATTATAGAATCAAAAGGACAATGCGAGGTTGCTGGGACAAAACCTAAGATGCTTGAAAAAACACAACCAGTAAAGACACAAAAGGTTAATATAGGGATAGAAGAGGAACACAGTTCATGCTTATTGAAGATTATTGGGATGGAGATATAGTTAGCAAGGTGTTACATTAATATCAGGAGCTATTTCCCACTAATATCTCTAAACTGAAGGGAATAGTAGGATACCTCGAAGTTATGAGGATCAATCTGAAGCCAAATGTGAAGCTTGTGAAACAACGACCATATAGATTGAACCCCAAATATAAGGAAAAAGTGAAGGAACAACAGGAAAATATGCTTAAGGCTGGAATAATTGAACTTGTGGAGCAATTTGAATGGGTAAGCCCCATGGTTGTCCAAGAGAAGAAGAAAAGAAGTGAAATTAGAATTTGTGTTGAGTTAAGGAAGCTGAATGTTGCATATGTGCATGAACCATTCCCTACACCTTTTACATATGAAGTTTTGGAGAATGTTGGAGGGCAGGAATCCTACTCTTTTAAATATGAGTTTTTAGGGTACTAGCACATTAGAATTGCACTAGAAGATAAGATTAAGACTATTTTTTCCAACGAATGGGGATCTTTTTAGTATACACTCATGCCCTTTGGCTTGAAGAATGCTCCAACAATATTCTCTAGAGTAGTAGTTGCTGCTTCTAAGGAGTATATACACAAGTTATTGGAGGTTTTTTTTGATGATTGGACAACATTTGGAATGCTAAAGAAACATATTGCAAACTTAAGGCTGATGTTGGACACATGCAGGTAGTATCAGATATCGCTGACCTTGAAGAAATACATCTTTTGCGTACTTTTAGGTATACTATTGGGGCATGTTGTTTGTAAACAGGGATTGATGGTAGACCCCACAAAGATTTTCATTATTGTGAAACTGGAAGCACCTAAGTCCATAAAGCAACTTCACAAAAATTTGAGACACACAGGCTACTATAGGAAGTTTATAAAGGAATATGTGCATATAACTGCGCTGATGGAGAAGTTGCTAAAGAAGGATGTTATGTACTATTGGGATAATGAATGCCAAAAGAGATTCGACGTGCTGAAGAAGAAGATGGTAACTACACCAATTCTAATTTTTCCAGACTCGAATAAGGAGTTCCATGTACATGTTGATGGTTCTTGCATAGCTTTGGGTTTAGTATAAGCACAGAAAAGTGATGGGGATATTGATCACCTCATAGCTTTTGCGAGTAGGAAATTGTCTAATGCATAAAGGAATTATTCCATGACAAAGTGAAAAGGATTGGATATGGTATATGCACTACAAAAATTGAGGCATTACTTGTTAGGAGGCCACTTCAAGATGTTCACGGATCATTCTACGTTGAAATACTTGGTGAACAAACCTGTGTTGGGGGGGGGGGGGGAGATCTGCAGATGGCTATTGCTATTCCAAGAATATGATTTTAAAGTCATAGTCAAGCCAGAATGTTTGAATGTAGGACTAGATCATCTATCCATGATTGAGATAGGGGAGGAACCTACGAACTTTGAAGAAGGGTTACCCAATGAACAAATTTTCATGATAAGGGTTGCATATGATCACTTCGCATAAATTATTTTGTTTTTTTATACTGGAGTAGCCCCTGCGAAATATACTACACAACATAAGAAAGCGCTGGTAGTTAAGGAAACATATTTTTATTTGAATGCGGGACATTTATAGAAGACAAGGCTCGATGAGATATTGTGCAGGTATGTCCCTAAGCACGAAAGACACAACATTCTGGTAGAATCACATGGAGGAGTTGCTGGAGGACACTACGTGGGAAATTCCACCGCGTAGAAGATTTTGAGGGCAAGACTATGGTGGCCCACGGTTCATAAATATTCAAGGGAATATTGGAGCACTTGCAATGTATATCAGAGGACATGAAGACCATAGTGAAGGGATGAAATGGCATTGCATCCTCAAGTCACCTTGCAAACATTTGACAAGTGGGCGATCGACTTCATGGGACTGATTGATCCACCAGGAAAGAAAACAGGTGCATGATACATCATCACTGCGACATATTACCTCACATGATGGGCTGAGGAATAATCAGTGAATAATTGTAGCATGGAAATGACTGCAAAGTTTATTTTTGAACACATTTTGTCAAGATTTGGCTGTTGAAATATTCTGATGAGTGATACAGGATCACATTTATTGAACAACACTATTGAAGCATTGACATAGGAGTTTAGAATGCATCACCAGAAGATCATGCCATATCACCCTTAGATAAATGGAATGGTCAAATATTTTAACAAAAAATTGGAGATTTCTTTGACTAAGGTATGCAACGTCAACAAGGATGACTGGGATGTGAGAATTCCTGCCGTATTATGGGCATATAGGACTACATGTAGGAATTTGATGGGTCAGAATATATTTATATTGGTGTATGGATAGGAAGTGGTGATGCCAATGGAGTATATTATGCCTAGTCTCAGAATCACAACAGTTGCAGATATGGAAGAAAACGATATTATGGAGGAAATATTGGAACAACTTCTCACACTAGAGGAAGATCAGTTCATCGTTGGATTTCACCAAAAGGTGTAGAAGGAGATGGAAAAGGCCTGGAATGACATGCATATTAAGAAAAATACTTTCAAGAGTGGAGAATTAGTTCTTTTGTCTAACAGTAAGTTTGTGAAGTTCCCGGGTAAGCTGCAAATGCACTATTTAGGACAATACATCGTCAGGAATATCTCGGATGGTGGCGCAGTTCATCTCGCGAAGCTAAATGGTGAACTATTCCCTAGACGCATCAATGACAACATGTTAAATTTATATAGGGACAAATTCATCCCTGGGGATTCGCATTGACTATATGGACGAAGAAGAGTCTTAGTGCTACACACAGTTGAAAGAGAGCACATGACTATAAATTACTCTGCCGAAGGATGGCTTCATCAAAGAAGAAGTGATGCAAGATATGCAGGAAGATGGAGCAATTGGAGGAAACCAAGACAAATGAGGAAGGACTACGATACAAAGGAGGGTCTGACGAATTTCATCCAAAATATGACCATTGGAGCAGGAAAAATTGATTTTACAGGGAATTTTCTATTGAAGGGAGTGGGAGAAATGCATTTAATGAGCATATGTGGGAAAATATGCCACCAAATCTGCATTTATGAGGCAAATTTGAAGGGGATCATGAAGTTTTAATTTCAAATTTATTATAAATTTGGCACCCCGCTTTGCATTCAAACTTTTATTTATGAGAATTATACTTGTAATTTTATGCCTGAGAGAGAGCTGAGTGTTCTGTTGCATGTCAGCTTGGATTTTTGAAGTGCTTGCAGAGGCATTGATTAAGGTAAGACTGGGACACACAATGATTTCTATGCCACCAGTGAATGTAATAGGGCCAAGGTCGTCCAGGAAACAGTCTATTGCAGGAGAAGCGTAACTGAAGAAGGCCGTAGTTTGATCGTAGCCTAGGAAGAAAATCACCAAGGAACATTAGACCAAGGAGAGGCAGGATAAATAGAAGAAACCAATGGAGGTCGAAGAATCCAAAGAAGAAGTCATGGCTGGGGTATTCAAAGATATTGATGAAAATTATGCGGAACTGATCTCCAGGTTACCACCGTATATGTCACCGAGGAAGTCAACCATTGCAAAGCCTACTAAGGACCTGGATGTTGTAAAATTTAAAATATTTATGCCATTGCTACGCGAAGAAGTACCAGTGGAGGAAGATCTATTGGTAAAAGTTCAACAACTATGCATAGAATATTTGGATTTCAATGATTGCACTAAATACCTCCAATTCGAGTTGAGCAAGTACTTGCAATCAGTTTATTACAAAGCCATTGGAGTGACAAGGGTAGAGCCAATTAGGTGGGAAATAGGACTTCAATAAGCAGGGCTGCTAAACATGCTCTATGTTCCTCATTTAGAGTGCAACAACATCCATACCATCTATGTGCGACAACTGCTAGCCCTCGTACACGATGAATGTCTTTGGTTGGGTGAGAGAATCCCCATCAAACAGATGCTCATCATAATAATCACTGCGCTTCTGTGCTGAGGATTAAACCATGCTGATGAATTTGTTGGAAAAGACCAAGATAAGTAGGTGGCCGAAAATATGAAGAAAGAATTTGGCCTCACAAAAGGATCCCAGGGGTACACTATAAACTCCATTAATAATCAGTCGATGTGTTTCACCGCACATATTCTAGCCAGGAAGATTATGCGGAAGTGCTGCGCAGAGGAGGTATCAATGCCAGTAGTATCTTTGGATGCACAGTCCAGCAACAAATTCCAATACAACTGGGTTAGGTATTTATGCAAAGAGTTTCTAGATGATTACAGAGAATCTCAAGAGGAGGGTAAGAAATTCCACTACGTGTGGTTATTTATCTTGATTGTGCTAATGGCATGGAAAGAGCTAGATGATTCATAGTTCCCCACTATGGACCCAGACATCTGCGAGGCTGCGAGTTACGATGCATTATATAATTAAAAGGAACCTATCCGCGTAATGGAGAATAAGTTCTCTTGGGCTGGTTTTGATATGATTTTGCACATGGTGATCAGTGAGACACCAAGGCTATCGCCAAGTCTGCGCGATGAAGGATCTTGCAGAGGTATGGTACATCAGGGGAATTTTGAGGTCTAAAATGGGCCTCCTAAGAAAAATGTACAACCAAAATAAACTTTATAAGAACCAATAAGATTCAAGATGATGATGTCAACCATGGGGGATGATTCACCATTTTTTAAGTAAAAGGGTACAAAGATTAAAAAATAATAAAATAATAAAACTACTTTTTCAACTCGTATTTTCAACTTCTCTCCCAAATTTTTTACTCAAATTTCAAGTGGGAGTACTCGTTGGATGCAAAATTTAATTCCTCATCCAAGGAGTACCCATGTTGCATACTTTTGATGGACCCTACTACATGAAAAAACTTGATTACAATCACATTTTTCATGTATATCTCATTTTTTGTGTAGTAGGATCCATCGAAAGTATGCAACATGGGTACTCCTTGGATGAGGAATTAAATTTTGTATCCAACGAGTACTTCTGCTCGAAATTTGAGTAAAAAATTTGGGAGATAAGTTGAAAATACGAGTTGAAAAAGTAGTTTTTTCTTTTTTCCCTCTAAAATTTGATGATGTAATCAAATCTTATTTTATTATTTCCACTATTATTTTATAATTTCCTTAGGAGGCCCATTTTAGACCTCAAAATTCCCCTAATGTGAGCTTCCATACTTGGTAACTAAGGATGACATCGCGCACATTGTAAACCAGTGGCCAAGTGACTGGTTAACTCCGTCCATGGAAGGGGTGACGACAGAGTAGGAATGCACCAGTGGAGCAAAGAAAGATACTACAACTAAGAAAAATGAGAAGCCATTAGGCAAGAAAGACAAGAAAGTCACCTTTGAGACTGTAAAGGAAACTGAAAAAGAAGTGGAGCTAGAGACTGAGAAGGATGAGAAGGAGATTGAGGGCGGAAATTAGGGTGGCTATGTCCCATTCATTGATCTAGAGGAACCCACATCCCCTTAGATTCTCAATAGGCGACATAAAATCGATGGAGGAGGTGCAAAAAATAAGATGAAGTCAAATAAGTCCACTGGAGGAGAACCGATGGTCCTAACTGAGGGGGAATTCCATGAGATTGGTGATACAGTCCGACACATCATCGAGGATATTTGGGGAAACATTGAAGAAAAATACAAGGGAGTATTGGTGGAGGTCCACAAGGGTCTCAAGGAATTACAAATGCAGACAAGCACAGTTCAAGCAAGCGTGTTTCAAGCAAGCACGGTTCATGCGAGCGGGGCACAAGCAAGCATAAGTCAAGGAAGCTCTGAATTGGAAGTTACCTCTGAGCTTCGAGCTCTACAGATTCCTGCAGGAGAAATATATTTGGACACTACTGAAGATCGAGCGCATGCATCGCAGTGGTAGAATACTAGGTTGAACCTTGCTCCAGTCCCCATTCAAACATTGAAAAATTTCCACAAGGGAGTCACAGAGGAATTGAAGATCCGCGAGAAGCACACCTTGTTGGTCATCTAGGATGTTAAGCAAGATATAAAGTGGATCAACGATGAAAAGAATAAGGCCATGCATGATCAAGATGAGGGTGCTGCGCACATGCATTGGTCGGAGGAAATAATCACTAAAGTTTGCAATGAAATACCTGACATCCAGATTCATGCCAAGGCAGAATTGGAAGAGAAGATCAAGAAGCTCATTATGGTGGTCAAAGATTCCAAGGAAGAAATAGACAAGGTAAATATCGAGCTTTAGATGCAAATTATTGAGCTGCAGATGAAATTATAGCCAGATACTCCACTAGAGTTCCGGGAGTAGCGCAAGGTGGATATTAAGGCTATCATGAATAGCATTGAAACCAAAATCAAGGACTGCGGAAAGCTATTTTATGAAACTATGGAAATGCGGGCCTCATTGCAGGAGGACCCCATGTGCAGAAAATTGAAGCATAAAGTCGAGAGAAGGAGCAACATTTCGATCAGATAAAGGTGACTGCGTAGACCTTAGCACCAGCACAACGATTTTCCTGTCTATTACAGATCTAAAGAAGTTAGACAACCATATTTTTTGTGAGGTCTGTTTGTCATGTGCAGCTAAAGTGATCTCTTTTTGTACACTTGCGTTAAGAATTCATTCTAATAATTGGCGACTCCACAGGGTTTTATTCAGATTCCTGCATGACCATCTGCTTCAGTACCTAGGGTTTTTATTCAACTATTTTTTTGCCTCTTAATGTTGTTTTATACCTTTTTTTTCCCTAAAACAGTAAAAAATATAACTTCTGAATATTTCTGGGTGTTTTCCGCAGGTAACAGGTATCAACCGCGCCATAGACAACAAATTTTTCCTTAACCCGCCGCCTGAGACTCCCGGAAGTGCAGCTCCTAATTTTTAGCCCAGAACCTGCGAGTTCTGGCTTAGATAGAATTTTTTGGGCCAAAAACTGCGAGTTAAACAACCTATAGGTCAGTACATGCAAGCTACATCTTTTTGCGGGGTTTTTCTGTAATTTTCAGGGTTTTCCGCAAGCACTATTCAAGGTTGTTTAACCTTTGTCTCCACCTATCTTTGGCCTAGATATGCTCAGTTTTTCTCTTTAAGTAGGAACAAGCCCCTTAGGGCTTCAGTACGCTTCCACCTTTTTAGGAGGGGTTTAGCTGAGTAGGTAGTATAAGATTTTTTAGCACTTTCAACCATTATTCACGGTCTAATCCCTCTTTCTTTTAGATCCATTTAGATAGATTATTATCTCATAAAAAATTCCCTCTTGATTCTTGTTTGACCTCTCCCTTAGGGTCCCTCTTGTTTCCCCTAGGGTTTTAACCTGTCGCGTCCCATTTTGCAGCAGTTTTCCCTCTCATTTATTGTTGTTTTCTGCACCTCTTTTCAGCAGATCTAAGTCATTAGATCCGTGTCCCTTAGACCTTAGATATTTTGGCCACCTTGTGTGTTTTGAGTCAATTTCGCCCGCCTCTTAGAAAATTTTCCTGGGAGCCCTTATTTTTGGGTTGAATTTATGCATCTTTAGTTGTTTATTTTACTATCATTTCAATTTTATTTATAGTTATACAACATTTTTTATTTTTATTTATACACAACCGTCTAGGCTTAATTAAAATTAACACATAGATTGCACACACACACACACCTAAAGTGAAGAGCGCTTGGTTTACACCACCAAGTCAAGACATAAACATTGTAATTAATTTATCTGCCCCTCTGCACCTTTGTTTATCTCTCTTCATTATTGGGTTACTTGTGTCTTGCGATCATTCTGCCCCCAAGGCTTTTTTCCCCAAGACTCCTAGGCCTTCATCCTCAGTTTACGTTAGGAAGACTTACTCCACCTCGTAGACGCCAAGTTAGTCCTTCACCGAGTCCCTATACCGACTCTGATTTTGGTCCATCGGGCCCTCACTCAAATTCCAAACCCAGTTCTCCTCTACCTCATTCTCCCACCACGTCAGGTGCCAATGTAGGTACTGGTCCTCAAGCTGGTGGTAGCCCTGGTCCTAACTCTGGAGCTGCTAGTAGTGGAACCAATACCAGAACCATCCTAGCTCATTAGGGAAATTTTGAGATCTAAAATGGGCCTCCTAAGAAAAATGTACAACCAAAATAAACTTTATGAGAACCAATAGGATTCAAGATGATGATGTCAACCATGGGGGATGATTCACCATTTTTGGAGTAAAAAACTAAAAATATTAAAAAATAATAAAATAATAAAACTATTTTTTCAACGTGTATTTTCAACTTATATCCCTAAGGGTTTACTCAAACTTTGAGCGGGAATACTTTTTGGATGCAAAATTTAAATCCCCATCCAAGGAGTACCCATGTTGCATACTTTTGATGGACTCTGCTACACGAAAAATGAGCAATACATGAAAAATGTCATTGCAATCACGTTTTTCATGTATTTATCATTTTTCATGTAGTTGAGTCCATCAAAAGTATGCAACATCGGTACTCCTTGGACAGGGAATTAAATTTTTCACACAACGAGTATTCATGCTCAAAGTTTGAGTAAAACCTTAGGGAGATAAGTTAAAAATACAAGTTGAAAAAGTAGTTTTTTTATTTTTTCCTTCTAAAATTTGATGATGTAATCAAATCTTATTTTATTATTACCACTATTATTTTATAATTTCCTTAGGAGGTCCATTTTAGACCTCAAAATTCCCCTAATGACTCCTTTTCTACCTTTTATGGCAGGTTTAAGCCTCCACAATTTCAACCAGTTAATTAATGACCCTATACACCATGATCCAGGTTGGTCTGTTATGCCAACTATGCTTCCTTTTAACATCCCTAAGTTAAAAGGAAACACTGGAGAGGACCCTACTAATCATGTCCTCTCCTTCCACATGTGGTGTTATTCCAATTCTATCACTGATGACTCTATCCGTCTTCATTTATTCCAGCACACACTCACTGGAGATGCTACAAAGTGGTATGTCGACCGGGCCTCTACCTCTCATTGTACTTTGTGACTTTTGCTAAAGTGTTTCTATATTACTTCCAGTTACCTCTCCAATATAATACTGGTATCGAGTTGTTGAATGCATTTTGTCAAACTTCTGCCACCCGCCTTTCTGACCATGTCCAAGAATGGCATAGAAGGAGGAGCTTATGTCAAGATCCTACATTCGATGATCATGTCTATATGGATTGGTTTCTCAGGATGCTTTTGCCTTATATTGGTAAAGATGTTGCATCTCACTTTCCTCAGGAAGAGGAAGAAGCTCTCCAAATCGCGTTGAATATGACTTGATCTACACCCAATCTGGTTATGTTTATACTGTTTTACCAGATCTTCCTAGAATTGGTGGTGCCAACGCACCGGGGGCATCTCACCCCGCCGAAAGTATCATTGGATGTGTTTCACATCCATATACTCATCCTCCCATGGGTTATGGTTTCCCTCAGGAAGGGGCCATCTCCTCTAGCACTTATCCCCCTCTTGGCAACATGTACCCAGGAAAAAGCACATTTTCCCCATTGCATCAACCGATGCCAGGGCCTATGGTTTCTCAACCTATTTACCCGAATGTTTATCAACCTCCTTTCTATCATTATCAACAACCCGATGCTCCATTCCCTCCTGCATTAGCACCCCAGCCTCCTATGCCTTCTCAATCTCCGCCATGGCAACCACCTCCATCTCCGAGTCAGGTCTATGCACAATAGAGTGCGACTGATACTCCAAATTCCAAGAAAAAGAGGAAAGACAACCAAAATAAACTAGCTCAAGGTAATAAAGGGCACCAAGGGAACCCACCAAACACTAAAAACTAGTAACAAGGCAATCAACCCAAGTAGGACAGGCCTCTTCGTATGAACAAGCCTTATTATTATTGTGGTGTTCATGGCCATTATACTCAAGATTGTCCCCTTTTACCCCAAATGCATCAGTTGTGGGAAGCACAAGCAGCATCTAGAGGACAACAAGCCATGGTTTTGGCTCCTCACAATACTGCACCTGTTCAACCAAATTTTTTTACTTATCCTTTCCCTCAACAAGGATATGTGGCTGCCCAAACCCCTGAAGGTCAGGCTGCCCCTAAACCCTCACAGTCTGGTACCTATGATTACCAGATTCTCATGATGAATTCTGAAGTGGTTAATACCGTTGACGTCAACCTTCAAACTCGGCCATGCCAATATGGCAAGCCACCTGCTTCGTCTGCAACTAAATCTCAAACCAAAGTTTCCACAGAGTCCATTTCGACACCAAATTACGCTTTACAGATCCCTCAGTCACAGGCAGAGGTCCTTCCCAATATCCCCAAAGGGCCATTACGTTGAACTACTGCTTCTGCGAAAGCCGCCCATAATTACAACATAATAGATGACTAAGCACAATATCTTGCTGCTATGTCAATGCTAGAAGTCCTCCAGTCATTCCCTTCACAATGTAAAGCTCTATTATCTTCTCTGGGCACTGTGGATCCTTCAGATGATCGTTTGATCATCTTTGATGTTTACAAGTCAGAACATCCCCCCTTACCTTCATCCGTTGTCTTCCAAATACCAGTCAGGATTCGTAATTCCCATGTTTTGTGATGTATCATTGACGAGGGTGCATCCATATGCGTGATATACGCCTCTGTTTGGAATAAAATTAGATCACCTGAGTTAGCCCCATCCACCATCACTTTTCATGCTTGGGACGGTCACTCTTCTTGGCCCCTTGGAATGTACCGCAATTATCTTGTCACTGTTGTGGGAAAGACCGTTTGTATTGACATTGAAGTCATTGATGCCCACTTGGATTGCAACATCTTTTTGGGTCATAGCTACACCTATGTGATGTCTGTTGTCACATCTGTGGTTCACTGTAAGATGTGCTCTCCTCACAATGGAAATATCATTACTATTGATCAGTTGACATATTATGAACCGAAGTCTTAGATCTCCCCTGACTCTATCATATATTCGGTGGCCGATAAACAAGCACCCACACCTCTTACCAGTGTTTCACCAGGAGTCTATAAAGATTCCACCTTGCTAGGTGGTTTCCCTAGTCCCTCCCCTCTTGTCGCAGATCCTAGCTCATCGAATGTTTGCATGATGAAATCATCTCAGACTAGCCACAAGCGGTTCGATTCAACCACCCAACAGCCTACGCCTTCGAAACCTACTGGTGGTCACTCAACGGAGCTCGCAGGGCCTTCCTTTCAAGGAAATTCCTCTTCTGCTTGTATCTCTTCCACTCCTTTTCAACCAGGAACGGTTCTTCCTAGCCTTAACTAGTTGGGAGAAATTCTTCCAGGCCATTACCCCTCTGGTTAGATACCTTTTCTAGCTCCCCCTTTGGAGTCTTTTTGGTGCCTGTTATGGCTATGTTGAGCCTTCCCAATTTGACCCTAGGGAACCTAGTTTGGTACCTCGATCCCCTGACCGAAATCCCGCCTTGTCATCTCAAAACTTATACCGCTTTGACCCCGGTCCAACCAATCGCCACGAATCCTACCTTTTCTTCAGTGCCTTAGCCACCTCAATAGGAATCTACTCCTGTTGCGAAAGAATCTGGTCAGGGGGGCAAAGCCAGAAATAAGGAACCTAAGGATAAGGCTGCCCAAATAAATCCTACTCCTCCTAAGCCTCCAAAGAATTCACCTCTGTCCTCTTTGTGTGATGTTGTTGGGAATGCCACCCAAAATTGTCTTGAACTTCCTCTTCTCAAACCTGTGGTCAACGAAACGTTTACTGAATCCAATATCCTGAAGGTCCATGTTACCTTACCCGATTCAACCAAGAAAACATAAACATTGTTCATGAATCGCCCTTGTGATTTGGGTGACATTTATGGCCACTATTCTCACCTTTTCTCCCGTCTCGAAGATTTTCGCGACACCCTTGAAGTCATCTGCCAAATAGAGGCCAAACGTAGCGAACCCTCTATTCCTCTACTCATGCATTTGGATCAGCTTGATCCAGAGGACATTGCCGTACCTCCTCCCGATGTCAAGATGAAGAAACATTTGTCCACTATCCTCTATTTTTCATCATCCATGAGATCCTTGGTGGAAAACCCCTCCCAGGCATTCCCTTCTGTTTCGACTGAACCTCCTTCAGTGATCACCTTGGGCTCAACATCGGTAGATGTTTCATCTACTAGATCTTCATCTACCCTCTGTAGTGATGCATATGTGAACCATATCTCTCATGATAATGCATTAGGTAGCCCCATCGCGTAATGTGGTCTTTCTTCTACCAATCCCCCCATCTTTCATTCCGATGAAGACATTATGGAAGCAATGGCCACCCCTAACTTTCCTTGGGATGATATGCACCACTACACGTACTTATCTCTGTAGCAGTCCCATTACCAGTATGTTGTGGAGTCTAAAGAATTCATCTCATATGAGGTCGATCGATTTAGAAATACCGTTCCGGCACCCGATGCTTTCAAATAAGAAAACATTGCCTTGGGGCACATTGCACCCTCAAAGAAATTGAGGCTTACTCCAAGCTACTCAAATAATTCTGTAATGTTTCTGCCAGGTACTATTCAGAGATTCTCGGACTTGACCTAGCCATTATCGAACACCACATCGACACATGGCCTGATTCCTACCCTGTCCGTAAAAAGTTGAGACACATTTCTTGATGAGAGGCTCTCAAAACCGCAATCGATAAGCTCAAGAAAGATGGCTATTCCTATCCCATTCTCAAGAAAACATGCACCATTCATGTCTGTATGGAATTTCATGACCTGAATAAATCTTGTCCCCAAGACAACTTCCCTACACCATGAATTGACCATATCTTTAACAAGTTTAAGGGACATATACATTTTACCCATGGCATCCCCCATGAGTGTTTTATTTCTGCCATGCATTCAGGTTTCTTGCACTGTCCATCATATTCTCATTTGTGGTCTTGTGACGCCTTTCAGATGGATCCTTCATCCACACCATACATTGGCTATGCCGATGGTGCAAGTCGCTACTCGCGGAATCTAGACTCGACAACTTGGGCCATTTTTACCCCCATACATTTGTTGGTCCTTTCCAATGGCATATGTTTTGGATCTACCACCAATAATCGGGCCAAATATGATGCAATGATAGGTTTGTTAGTCGACGCCCTTGACCATCGCATCCTTCACCTTCATATTTTTTTAGATTCCCTGCTGCTTGTCAGACAATTGAATGGTGTTTATCATGTGAATAAAAATGTCCTTTTTAGAACATATTTACGAGTGAAACTCTTAATGCGTGAATTTGAAACCATTACTTTTAGCCATGTACCTAGAGAAAAAAATCACTATGTAGATAGCATTGCAAACAATTTTATAGATTGGCACTATCACATGCATTTAACACAATACAATAATAATAAACAAGTGGCGAGCCACATACTCGTCATATATAAAAATATGCATGTCCCTAATATGTGTCCACAAAATCATAAATGTTTTGGAGTCCTCTACTCTAATACATTCGACATGACCATAAAATGTGACAAAAATAAACACTGGGGACACCTCATGCCCCTACATTTAATCACTATTTGGAGGGTCGCAAGCTAATGGCTCGACTTCTGTAGCCCGCAGATACCGCATACCCTACTTGGCCATCTCCATGCGCCGCATGACCCCTCGCCACTCCGAGGGTAGCCCGACACATGCCTCAATGTAGTGGTCATCTAGATCTTTCCAGCCGCTCTCTAATACCTTTGTCATCAACAACTAACATTTGCGGCAAACATCCTCCAATAGTGCCTCTAAATCCGCTCTATCAACTCCTCTAGCTATGCTAGACTCTACAACCCCTAGAACTGCAGGCCATCCCATATAACCGACTAGTTTCACCGGTTCTATATCTGCATACCAAAAGTAATGAATCAATACCATATACATCATTCTAAAACTTTAAATTCATCATGAAATATAACAAATTTTCACTTACCATCTGGTCCCCATGCTTGACTGGGCGGAAGTAGCAAGTCCGAGTCCCCCTGATAGTTCACCCCACTATATGGATAGACATCTATATACAAAGAAATTTGGTCCCAATGTGCAAAGAACTCGGGTTAGAACACTTGCCCGACTCCCCCACTTCGTCCTCTCCTCAGTAGCTACTCCTAGCAGTGCATCCTGGGCTCTTGTGGGCCCCCATCCTGGATCTGTACATGAGGCCAAAGTGTGGGGATCTTCTCGAAGAAGAATGAGCGCAACACTGTCCCAAAAGCATAGTCATGGTTCACATGTCACTTGCATAGTGACAACTGTCATTTCAACGACAAAAACATCATAGGGGCCCACCCATAGTAGGTCCTGCTCAACACACTCTCAACAAGCTTCAACTTCCCTCCGATGATGTGGTGGAAGGCCTGGTTGCCCAAGATCTGAAACACTGTTGTGATGAAAACTCAAGTCTCTAGTCTCTCTATGTCTTCGATCGGTATAGCCGTGCCCTTGAAACGAACATCTGGTCGACAATGGCGTTCCACAAACTCAGAAATATTCCGCCCTCGTGGTAATATTTGTTGAATGTTTCCCACCATCCCTAGTGGTGGGAGGCCAGTCAGGAAATAAATTTCATGGACAATCACCTCGATTTGGTGGCCTTACACTGTAAATACCTCCTGGTCCAGGTCCCAATAGCTGACTATCCTGGATAAATAGGGCTCTCCTAGCCTCACCAAGGGGTTCTCAACCAACTTGAGAACCCCATATCTTGCCAGTGTGCCTTGAACAACCTGATCCCCATGGATCTCAGAACAAAGTGCCTAAAGATCTCTGTCTCTCCAGTTGATATTTAACTCTTGCATACCTACACAAAACCAACAATTTGTCAGCTAGAGGAAAGAAAAAATTCCTAAAAATCATCAAGACCCATTTCCCATCCAAAAATAGAACCAAACCCCACTTTTGGCAGCTCGCACTTTTTTTAGTCCTGTACTTGTGAGGTTTCATTTTTCCCTCTAAAACCTACTACCAGCTCGCAAAACAGGTGCAAGAAGGTGCGAGCTAGCCGCGGGGAGGGGCAGAGTGTTGTTCCTAGGATCTGGGCACCTAATAAGAACTTCTAAACCATTGAAATTGAAGAGTATTGTTAGGCCACCTATCCGCAGCTAACAGATATCGATTTCGATGGTCGGTTTGTCCGCTATGAAAGCCACAAGATTTAGGGCCTTTTCCTCCTCTCCACATTCACCACAGCTAAACTTGCAAATGAATAAAATTAGAGGGAAATCACCCTATTAAAAAAGAAACCCTAACGTTTCTTTTGCCAATTGCGACCCAACTGTAGCTCTGTTTGATGAACCGTCAACACCATTGGACAAATCGTCAACACATTGTTATTATAGCTCTAAAATGGATATTATTTTGTTTTTGGTGATTTGATACTTCATCCAGAATAATTTTTCCCAAGAAGGGTCACTTCGCCACCTCTTAAAATCAAATTTCTACACTTGCGACGCTTGTACTTGGGGCACCACTTAACTTTCATACTTGTCACTACGTGTGTCGATTTTTGTCATGAGTAACCATCTTTTTATCATTTTTTTATGGTCCCCACTGGGCCTATTTTGTCTGGCAGCATCATTGAGTCACCCTTGATAGGAGCATCCGAGTTGAGTCATCATTGCATTCATGGAGTCTGTCTTGAGTCCCTTCTGCCTCCTGTTACAATATTCCATTCATTCCTTGTTCCTATTTTGTGTAGCCCATTTTAGCCTCGAGTCCCATTGTTCCCCATCCTCTCCGAAGTTGAGTCAGTCATCGCGAGGTCATCCATGATTTTTATGCTCTGACAAGAGAAGTCTTCCATTTTCTACTTAGTGTCCCCCATTCCATCGTCTTCCATTGTGTTAGTCCATCAGTCACTCTATTATGATCTCTCGTGCCTTAGTTGAGGATCCTCATTTCCTCACCTATGGCAGGCCTCCTTATGTCGACATTAGCACATTCATTTCAGAAGACAGGTCTAGAGGGTGGCGTATCTTGTTTCTAGCTTCCATCATTGTTTGGTGCCTCAGAGCAAGCAAAGGGACTCCTTATTACCCTTTGACTTGATTTTTTCTCATCCGCTCAACTTCAACATGATCGAGATTCATATAATCGATAGTTTGGTGATCCAACAGATTGATCCAGTGATTCCTGGGTGTGTGTGAGATTTTTCAAACCTCATGAGAGGGTGGCCCTTTAGTTAGCCTCCCACATACCCGGATGACTCCATTTTCTTCTACAACCTCTGATGAAGCTCCAAAAATTTGATGGGTTTGGCCTTAGCCACTTGCAACGCCTATAGCATGCATGTATCACTTAAATGGTCCATTCACATTTTCAAAGCCCTTTCCTATTTATAAAGGCTTCTCTAGTTGTTATTATATCTCATGTACTCAAATATTATTGTATTCAGTCCTGGCTATTGTCCCAGGCGTAGTATTTATGTGGGATCCATTATATTTTTGTCTGGCCCATGTTTGTGCCAACATATCATGTAATTTATAGCCCAGTCTCATTTTAATGGGTGAAAAATTATTCTTTGTACTTTGTCATCTTGGCAAGCATAGGTATGCCTCCCCCACCTCACTGAGAACATGTACCCAAACATTTACGAAGACTTACCTTTTTCGGTCTCGGCCCCTCAGGGTTATCATCCTCTCTCGTTTCACTTCACCTGCGTATCTCTCTCTTTATGACTCCCCTTCAGTGTCTAGTGATTGTGTTCTAACAACGTACTTCGGTCATACGATTAACTCATAACGCTCACACCTTGGGAGTAAATCTGTTACACCAAATTTTGGTCATCTAACCATTTACAATTATATGGATTGAAATACACCATGTAAGACCAATTTTACCATAGTAAAATTGCTTTCAATATAAGAAATAATTTAATAAACCATAGTTTATTAAGTTATTTCTAGTCCAAATAGGAAACCCCATGAGGAATAATTAAACAAATCCTTATTTATTTGATTTTCCTCTAGGAATAATTAATTAAACCTCTGTTTAATAATATTTCTGGTCATAATTAACCCAATTAATGAGAAATCATTATATAAATAATTATTTATCTTATTATTATCTAGGAATAATTAATTAAATCATTATTTAATTAATATTCCTAGTTAAATTTGACTAAATAATTTAGGAATAATAAAATAAATCATTATTTGTTAAATTATTCCTTAACCCCATCCTTGAAATATTAAATAAATCATTTATTTGTTTATTATTTCTAAATAAATGGATTTAACCAATTTAAATTCTTTTTCCCTCCAACAAAATATAATAAAATATTCCAAGGAGTTAGATCTAGATCTTAGTTAATAATATTTTATTATGCACCATTATCAAGGATAACTCAATATTTTGTTATAAATAGGAGGGTTGTCCATTCATTATTTACCTTTGATCCTCTTATCATGGTCAGACTTTGATCCTCTTATCATTGTCATACTTTGATTACTTTGATTTTCTTTTTTCTTATTGAGCTCCCTTTGAGTTCTACACGTCTTGGTTTTTCTACACCATTGAGAGAGAAACTCCGAAGTTGAAGAGTTTGAGGACAACCAAGAACCCATACCATTGAGGGGGACTGGTAAAATTATTCTTTTTTCCCTTCCCAGGTGTTAATATAATACAAAAAATTCTTTATAAATCTTGTCCTGTCCATTGGATATTTGGAGAAACTCTTATTTCATTTTACTATTTAGCTAATTTGTTTGCATAGATCTATGTTTGTTTTGCATTTGTTTCGACCGTCTATTGCAAATCTAAAGAATTGTTTTTCATTTGTTTCGACCATCTATTGCATATTTAAAGAAGTTAGACAACCATCTTTGTTTTTAGGGTTGTTTGTTGTTTGCAGCTAAATTGACCTCTTTTCATACAATTGCGTTAAGAATTCATTTTAACAAAGTAATGAGGCCAAGAAGCAGTGCACAAAGACAATTAAACCATTGAAGGATGCATTAATCAACATCAAAGCAAAGAATCAGGGCACACCAACTGAGTGACTCGAGACGAGTCACATATTTGTGTTGGGGGCCTGTTGGATAGGGTAGCCCTATGTCTAAGTTTTGGTAAAGAATCTGCATTTTGAGGAGCAGAGCGCACTGCGCGCAAATGTATAACAGTCATAAGGGCTTTGGGGTGGGTCAAATACCCTTATTTTGTAAAGGGATGGGAGTATTTTGGATACTTTGAGCTCCGCTCATGGTTTTCAGACTATGGTATTGTAAAAGGAAAAACTATATAAGGAGTCTAGGGATATCTCTTGGATATAGAATGCATATGGATGTCATGTTAGATATGAATTGAGTCTGTACTATGTTGTTTTGTGTGAAAGAGAAGGGTCCTTCAGCTGTGTGCATGGAGACCCTAGGAAGTCTACAATTGAGTGCGCAGACTCCTGCAGCTAGGTGCACAGGGCAAGAAGTGTTGTATTGGGAAGTTTTGAGCTAATAAATGAAGACTTCGAAGACAAATATTTGTATTTTATTTGTATTATTGCATTATCTATGTTTTATGATTATCTATGCTAGATTAGGGTTGTTACCTATAATTACATCATGAAGAATTTAATGTGATTTATTATGACGATTAATGCATGTTAAAGTAGAAAAGCATAGTCTGCAAAGTAGTTAAGTAGATTTGTTGAACAACATCTGCAATTTTTTCATACTGGTTTTGCGAAGCTCTAAATAAGCCTTAAGATAAGATAAGCCCTAAATACACACTCCATAGTCCCTCTAATGCAAAAACCTAGTTCTAGCATCCCCTAATATTGCCTTAGATGAGACTTCAGTCTGCGCAGCAGATCATTGCTGAAAGGGCCAATAATAGAGGGTTTTTTTGGTTCATGCAACCATCTTTGAACCTGGTCTAGGCCCCATCAAGCCAAAAATACTTCACGTTCCACTATTGGGGCAAGTGGTTTTTCAATGGTGTATGTATGATTGGAACTATCCCTTTTAATAAAACTTAGAGTCGACACGCTTTCATGCATATGTTGAGGATATAGTAGGGATATTATTGTTGTATTTGCAATATATGTTATTTAACTTTTATGAACTATTTTGTTTTCATTTGTATGAATCTTTTTGGATGTGTGTTGATGCATTGATCCATCACCTTAAATTGTGGACTATTTTGCATGTTAGTTTGTGTGGTGCCATTTTTCTCATGTGTTCCTTCTAAGATGCGTACTATTATAGGCTTACAAGGGGTGCACTTCCTTTCCCCTTCGTGTGTTGGAACCATCATGCATCACACTTGACTCTCCACGGGGTCACACACTTTTCCTCACCAAAGACACAATACATCACTCTATGCATTTTGTAAACGAAGGCAGATCATTAACACCCCACTACTAGAACTCCTACTCCAAATGTTGTGAGGTCTAGTTGGGACTTCATGTGGGGGATATACCGTGAATGTTGGTGGGTCCAACACCATAAACAAGTTCTTTTGTTGTGCTAGGAAATTTCACGAGACTAGGAGCTATTTAACCACATATCTAGCCCTCATAACCCCTATATGGTGTGTGTAATCTAGTGATTTCCTAAAGCTGATTACTAGAAAATGTAAAAAATTATATATTCTAAGGGGATGGTCATGCACCTGATCCCTTATAGGTTGATGGAGTAGATATGAAAATAGTCTTGGAGATCCTACACTTAAATAAAGATATTTCCCCTTTCACTCCCTAGATATAAACTCTTGCACACATTCACTGCCAAACAAGATGAAAGTTCCTCCTCCATGGAGAAGGAATTAGCATGCACAATATAAAGAAAATGATATATGTAGATAATAATAAAAAAAAATACATAGGAAATGAAATCAAATGTAGTTTCATTAATTCGAAACATTAATACATCATATAACTTAATTTTTTTGTTGCTCCTCCTCAGTCCTTGGGCCTGACCGCTTCCTCGATCGAACAAGACAATGATGGTCTCACATAAGATAGAAGTCTAACAAAAAAATAAAAACATAACCAAGCTCTCTCTCTTGTTCTAAGACCCTTCACCTCTTGATAGGGTCAAATTATATAGGCTCCTTCCATCCTTTTAGAGAATGCATATAGACACTTACGGGTTTGAGAAGTTAGTAAAATTCTACAATAATTGAACCCTAGCCAACTCATAGACAAGTAAGTTGATTTTATCTCCTCAGGAATTATAAAATCTAAAAACTTTGACCATAATAAATCCTTGTACAAAGAAAACTAGGGTACTATGACTCTATATTATGTACTTCATGATAGCAACTATACACATCATGTGAATGTCATGGGAGCGACCATTATACCAAAAATGGATAATAAGAGAGGATGAAGTGTGAATTAAGGTCCAAAAATGTGATAATGGAAAATGGTCTTCCTCATTGACTTAAGGTGGGAAAAATACACTATAATATATGCCCTCTAATGTATGAGGTCAAAAGAAAAACTAGTGGTAGAAATACATTATTAAAATATGTAGCTCAAAATGCAAGGAAGGAGCTAGGGCCAAAGGGCTGAATGGGAGAAATGAAAATACCTATGTCTCAACCATAATAATATCATCCCTGAGTCAAGAACACTTATGTTTGGTGTAAAGAGAAACTGAACATGTCTGCCAGCTATCCACTATGGATCCATGACACGAAATGCTAAGACATGTTCATGAGATATACATAATGGATCCATGTAATCAAAGATCATATCCATAAATAAATAGAATGTGGTTCTATGCCAAATTATACATCAATGGGACTATGGATACACAAAATATAGGTTCCCCAGAATAGTCAAAGTACATAAAGTGATACATGACTCCAATGTAGCTTGGGAAGGGTTCCATATAAGACTTATATGTCCCTAACCAAGGTCTTCTACATAACCTCAATGGCACAAATATATAACATGCGAGTATATGAGTTGATGTCAAGCATGGTAGAAACCACCTGATTACTAGTCCTTAAGGTATACCATTAACAAATGTAGAGGGGGAAAACTAATGATGAAAATGAACCCTAAGGTTCTTAGAATAGTCCAGTAAGTGTGAATAAATGACATAGCTTCGAACACTCACAAAATCAATCGATCTAGTTCTATGAGGTAAATTCACTATCGATCACGAGGAAGCCTGCCACTAAGGCTTGTAAGCTCCAAGGGACTACTACTGCCTAGATCAAGCTCTTGGATAAGAGCTAAAGTCAACATCAATGGAGGGCCTAAGTTAATGTATCCCCCATCAATCGACACAAAAAATACCAAGAGATGATGTGAATGGATGAAGTCATGAATTACAATTAAGATAGGGATGGCTGACACAAAAGGTCAACAAGGATCACAGATGGATGACTAAGGCTGAGACTTACCTTGAACATGTAATGGCACGACGTAAAAGTGATTTGATATAAATGACTAATTAGCACCACATAATACCATGAAAAAACACGAGAGGAAATGAAGCACACTCCATAGTGATTGTCAGAGTAACCAAACAAAGGAGTACAAAAACTCATATAAATGGTATGGCTCCTAGGCAAGCTAAGACTCAACTATGAGGAAGTGATGCAAACAAGTGCCATGTTCAAGGGAAACATGTTTGATACTTCCATTTTGACTGATAGAATGAAAAAAGATATTTCCATTCCATTTTATCTTTTTTGATCTCCTTTATAGTTTAATAAGCACGAAAGAGAAGACAAGTAAGACCGAACATGTATTTTTTCATTCAGTTTTAATGATCCAAAAAAAGAGATAAAAAGATACTCGATATCCTTAAATTTTTAGCGAGCATGCGAAGGACATGAAGGAAGATTATTTTGGAGGAACAAGTGGTATAAAGGGTAGCAACAAGTTCTGAGTTGATGGAACTGTCCTAAGAAAAGAGAGGCAAAAAGGCTGGCCAAGGAAGTCATCTAAGTGGTCCCTCTAGGAGTGGTAAGAACACTAAGAGAAACATAATGGTGGGACAAACAAAATGTGATGACGATGGTGAAATAAGATCAAGTATTTTCAACATATATAAGTAAGGGAAAGTGTAGCAACAATCAAAAAGTGAAAAATGGGTGAAATCCTCCCGGGGTATTTCCAAAAAATGTAAAGATGAAATGAGGCTCAGATTCTAAGTCTTGGTAGGTCAAGGAGGGATTATGCAGTGATAAAATAATGTAACATTGAAACCAACATAGAAAAGAGTTTATAATTTTTGAAATCTATGTATAGGAAAGCTTTATTGGCAAGTTATGCCATGCAAAAAGAGACATGTTAATATCACAACTTTACGAGGTCAAACCTACGGTCTAATAAAGGGCGAAAGGAAGGTCCGAAATGCAATAAATATGGTAGTGTAATACTTATCTCTATATTCTACGTTGAGAAAAATTCACCTAAGCCCCGTTGTAGTAACGAATCCACAAACAACTCCAAATAAGGACCAAAAAGATGCCAAAATCCTATAGGTAAAACTATTAGTAGAATAAAAAAAATAATTAGGCCACAATCTTGGGTAAAAGGGATGGTAACTAGATAAAATAGACAAACAATGGGTGAAATTACCACATTTGAAAACTTCTAAGTTGTATATATGAAGGAATGTAGTCAACAAAGAGCCCATTTGCACATTTGAGTGTTGAGAGAGGAGTGAGTTGAGAAAATCACCCATTTTCCCCCAAAATTCCAATCGATATCTCAAAGTATACAAGAAACCATTTTTAGATCCATATTCACTAGGTAAATATTTACACGACCCTATTTAATATATATATATATATATATATATATATATATATATTTTTTTTTTTTTTTTTTTTTAATTTTTTTTTTTTTTTTTTATAATTTTAAATTTTTTTTTTTTTTTTTTTTAGTCAAGTTTCTCCACGTGATTTGTTTTCCCTAGGCCGTGAATTCATGGTAATTCCCAAGCATGGTTTTCTAGGGAAACCACAAATATCAGTCACTTGGTAAAACAATCTTGTATGTGGTTGGGGTGTCTATGGAAACGATCTAAGAGCGATCGTGCCACACAACCAAAAAATTGATGAGTGAAAAGAATAACTACATTTGGGGGTTTCCCTTTATAGAGGACATAATCGGTTTTCTTATGTGATGCAAGGTTTTCATAATGATTCCATGGAAGGAACCTGAGCACAAGAAAATGATATAAGATCTCTTTCTCATCCCCCAACCCTACGAGCTCTTAGAGATTTTGGTTTACTTAAATTATTTATGACTTAGAGCATGAAGATCTAATCACGATTATTGCAATGTTTGGTGGATATGTGGGGATCCCTAGAATCGACATTTTTTAGAGAAGGGAGAATTTTTTACACTGAAGGTAGAATAAATATACTTCCTAACATGTTATCTAGGCGAGAATCCCTATCAATTTTGGCGTAGAGGGAAGTCTGGACATGTATGTGGCTCGATATTGTGGTCTGCGTTTTTGAAAATGAGCAGCAAGGAACCCATTAGAGATATCACAGATCTTACCCTACAAACCATAATATTCACTATCCTTTGGATATTTGGGTCATCAACACCACACCCAACCTCCAAGGATCATATGGATATGTCTATATAATGTGTGGATCCACCTATTTTCAATTGGTGTGAGGGATTGGAAGAAAACATGAAAGACCAACTCACCCCTTATCAGATGGGATGATCGATTGTTTTTGGGTATGTAAGTATCTTGGTATCATTCTTCTTGGAGTAGGTTCCTATTATGAGGCCAAGGGTAGAATACCCTGATCCAAATCCTACAAAGCCACAACTGGCATGCTAGATCTAGTTGGTGGGGAGGATAGAGGGTGGACATGCTAGATAATGGTTTGACTCCTCATTTTTCAGATGGTTGAGAGATACCATCCTAGAAGTGGATTATTATGCCTATTAAGGAGTAAAATTTTTGAATTATCTTGACTTACTCCTCCCCCTTGACATACATTGGAGTGCACTTGGTAAGAAATATTTTTGGTTTTTCAAAATATTTTAATGTTTTTGGGTTATTAAAACATTTTAGTTTCTTTTGGGTAATTTTTCATGGGTTTTTAGTTAATAAAATATAAAGTATGTGATATGAAAATGTGGGGCTAGCCTAACCCCTAGGTCAATCACCACTACATCATAGAGGAATGGGTGCACGAGGTGGATGTGAAGCATCTAAGGAGGAGGGTTAAGAAAAGCATGATAATTTGCACGATTTCATGTGAAACGTGGAGGGGTTAACTCTTGGGATGTAACCATTATCTATTGATGATATTCCTCCATACATTTAGAGGAACACTATAGGAGTACACACTTCTCATTTTCGAGGCCTCCTACAATGTATTGTACGTGTTGTGTTGTGTTATCACCAACATGAGAATGACTAGTTTCAAAGTACAATGATCCTATGATGGAGTTTTTGGTTTTCATATGTACTGGCTTAGTAGCCTAGGCCTTAAATGCCTTGTTTTGACTGATTTACCCATGCAATATGTGTGATGAAAAAATTATATTTGACTTATGATATATATGCAACAGTTTTGATGGTGTTCTTAGTAATGTGTTCTAATGATATTCTCATTGATATATCTCATAAAGTATGTTAAGCAAAGTTTTATAGAATTAATATGACAAATGTCGATCCAAAAAATAATTAGCTAATGAATAAATAATTGAATTACATCCTTGAGGAATAAGAATGTAGGTAATACAAAGAAAATTTCATTCGAAGAGACATACCCTAAAGTAGTAATGAAGTAACGTAGGATTCCTCACATAATAGACAAGGTTAAACTAAGAAAATACAAGTTGCGAGTCAAGTTGGACAAAAAGTGGTGAATTCTAAGGGAACTGAACTTGGTTAAGAGCTCAATGATGATGCCATATTTTTTCATGTTATTGGTTACCGGGTGAATAAAAATCCCCCTAAAACTCACAATCTCATCGATGGGAGAAAAGAGGACCCAAGTAACATAAGTTACGTTCCGAGTGCTATAACTGGAATCATCTGCAAATCCTACGTAAATCTTGGAGGGGCTTGAAATATACCAATAAGGTACCACACATGAGAAAACACTCAAAGAAAGCATTAATATACACACAAAATCAAAATATATAAAAAAAAAACATCGCTCACACATCTATGTACAATATGTATAAGGACCATGCAATGAGAATACTCATGCATAACTCTTTTTGAGGTAGAGCCCATTGCATGGTTTTGATAAAGGATTTCCATCAAAATATTCTAGCTCATAGGACCTTTTTTGAGAACTTGTTAATGAAAATAGGGACCATGCTAGATAGGTTCCAGCTTACCCACACCTAACTTATCTTGATCATGATCATAGACTAGAAATAAATCACCCTCCACAAAGACACAAGGTTAAACATATTTATGGTACTGAGAATTGACACACTTTTTATGATTTTAGTTAGCAATTGTAGCATATGGGCATAATTTTTCAAGATGGGCTAAGTGTAAAAGGCACTCTTCCCTGGTGGAAGTGTCAGAGAGAAGTTCAATGACTAGTTTCAAGGATGGATTTTTCACTCAACTAAAAAAATGACCTCCACTCCATAAAAAAATTGGAAATGAGTGAAACCCATAATTTTTTTTACTAATGTTCAATGGTTACATAATGTGTGAAAAAGCATGAGATTCCAATTTGAATTAATATTCCTTACCATCCTATGAAGCATGGTTTTCAAGACATGATTAATGACCTATAATTGTCCATTAAATTGGGGACAATAGGGGGTTGAGTGTTCCTGATGAAAACCCAACTTGGATATTAATTCCATCATTACATGATTTCAAAAATGTTCACTGTGATATGTCCCAATTTTATTGGGTACTCTAAACCTAGAAATGATATGGTTGAATATGAATAATGTTGTAGTGGTACCATTGTTCAATAAAGTAGGCATATCCTAATCCCACTTATTAAATCATTCTACTACTACAATAATTTAGTGGTCGTGGTTTCCTTTGGCCAAGGTTGGGTTACATTGCATAAAGTAAATACCCCATTTAGTAAAGGGTTTGACAACAACCACAAACTGAAGTGGAGTATGGTGACCACACATGCTTTTAGAAAAGATTTGACACGGAGGGAACTTTTTGATCACATTAATAAAATCCTTAAAGATCGAAGGCCAAAAATAACCAGTGCACAAGATTTTCTAAGTAGTAGCATGCCTAGAAAAATGATTGCCACATGCTTCGATGTGATAATAATTTAAGACTTTTTTGGCTTCCCCCTAGGTAATACATCGACGTAACATCACACAAACTGCACAACAATAAATAGTATCGATGATAATGAAATATTCCATAGTTGGATGTTGTGCACACTAATGTTCATCCTGAGATAGTTTAGAATGAAAACATTTATTTGGAGATAAATATGGACATCTCCATACCATGGATTATAGGAGATGATGAGGAATAATGGTTCATTAGGCAATGATTCCTCAACCAAAAACTATTTATCAACTCAAGGTAGCTCAAACATTAACTCAATGAATTCTAGGGATTTCTTATATTTTGCAACGAGAAACTCCAAATCAACTCTTGAAGGATAATGATCCATTTTGAGTATTTGATCCTAATGATATGATGACTAAGAATATGTTTCATGGGGTTATATTATGCAATTACGGTGGTTTTTCACAAGAGTATATAATGTCATAAATGTTGGATAGTGAAAATTTATACCAAAGGAAACTTCTCTATGTGGGAATAATGAAGGTTAATACCAATAAGGATTTTTCTAAGCTAATAAAAGGCATGTTCATTAATCTCATTTTATTGGAAAAGAAACATACCTATGGTTGATTCAGAGGCCACGAGATATAAAAATAAGTCCCAATTAAAATTAGGAGGGCTAAGTAATGGGGTAGACATTAGGGCTTGTTTTGATACATCAAAATATCTCTAGTCTTGGTCATCCCATAAGAAAGGTACTCCATTTTTCCATAGGTGCATAAAACCTTGTGTTATCTCAACATAGTTGGCATTAAACCTGCGCAAGAAATTAGACTTCCCTTGAAGCAGTTGAAGCTGGTGAATATTGTGTGGAGGAGGAAAATTAATTATAGCCACTACCTTATATGGGTCAATGTGGATCCATTCCTTGGAAATGTTGAAACCTAGTAACCTCCAGGATCATACACAAAAGACACATTTATGGGGGTTTAACTTGATTATGAAATAACGAAGTTGAAGAAAGAATTCCCTAAGATGGGTTGGATGATCCACATGTAGGTAGGATCATGAGGTAAGGTAACTGCGATAAATTAATTGATGCATTTTATATTATGCAAGGCATAATACATGGCCTATTGGAAACTGAGCCAACATTTTTAAGACCAAAAGGTAGTGTCTGATAAGTGGATGTTACTCATGGGTAGATAAAATTCGTTTTTTTTAATCCTCTGGTTTGATATGAACTTGATTATAGCCAGGAAAACCATCCATAAAGGAAAATATAAGATTCTCAGTGGATTCATCAAGAATTTTATCAATAAAAGGGGTTACATAATTATCCTTTTGAAAAGACAAATTTAGAACCCTGTAATCAACAAATCCTATTTATTCCTTATTTCTTATCGAATGGAGTGGGTTTAGAAACCTATTTCATCGAGAGTTTTGGATAAATGAAACCAACATCTAAGAATTTTTTGAAATTTTTCTTTAATAAAAATTTCTTTACAAGGATTAACTAGCTCAAATCTTTACCAAATGGGCTTAGCTTCACATACATTTTGATTTCATGTTGGAAAATATGGGAGTCAATTCTAGGAATTTATTTGTAAGAACATGCAAAAACATCAGAGAGTTCTTTTAAAAGGGTAGTGTCTATTTCAATTTATTGAAAGGTACAATATGCTCTAATCATAGTATTTTTCATGACACCTGATTTTGTAGCAATGTTGATGGGTATAGTTTTCAAGATGTTTGCCAATTTCCCCTTCGAGAACACATCACGAATCATTATGGGGGAATGGGACCACTCAACACTGCTAAAGCAAGGCATGATTTTTGGTGACTCATCTAATTTGTCTACCTGAGGAAGAAAATATTATTGATGATGAAGATACCCCCATGGATGATTAAATATCGACACAACTTTCATAATTTATTCATTAGTAGGGAGATCAATATCAGAAAAGTCATGAGACAAAGGATGGTCAACCACAAAAATGGATATGAGGTAATCATTGAGTGATTGATGAGATCTATCACTTGAATAATAAGTGTTATATTCCAAGTGGACGTATTTATAGGAAATATTAGCTAGACTTAAGGCACACACTCACCATATTGATCCTTTTTCAAAGGAGAAGGAACCACCCTAGGGTCATGATATTAATGGGGTCTATTGGTGATGAAAGTAATCATATGAATAGGAGTGATATAGTTATAAGAAAAATTGAGCAGGGGTATAACAAAAACACCTCTAAGTAATGGGATTTTAAACAGTCTCACACCAATAATCTCACAGGCTTGAGGGTTATCTCCTACAAATGACACAATAGTCCTCGTAGTGGTATGTTTGGTCGATGGCACACAATATTGTAGTTGATTTATCATGGATATATTTCTTTCATGAGAAAATCTAAGCACATGAAACACCAAGGACACAACAATGGTCATGGCATAGAACCAACTACAACCAAGGAGCATATTATAATATAATGGGGTGTCAACAACTTCAATTTCTATGGTCATGGTTTTTTCCCCTTAGATCGATGGGAAGTGAAGGAAGAACACCCTAAGGAATAAAGGTATGCATATAAATGGCCTGAAGAGTTTTATTTGACATGAAAAGTGTCATATAACTAAGATATTTCTAGCATGACGTGGACATAATACAAGTAAAAGTGCCTTCATCCACATGAGTGTGATGTACATATTGATTGAATATGCATGTAGATATTTGAAAAGCAACATGATGGGAGAGTTTGAAGTGAGGGACATCCATGTCAAACATAATCAAACTCAAATATGAGGGATCCACCCATCTATTAACAATAAAAAAATGCTTCGTGTTGCATAGGAAGATTCTGCAAAACCTAGAGAGAAGTCTTGGAATAGGGTGCTTGGGATAAATATTCAACGATATCATAGTGATGAGAACCCCACACATTAGGGATGTGTGTAAAATTTTGGAGAACACCCTTAGATGGGAAAAATAATAGTTCCAACAGATTATATAACATGAGAGGTCCATTGGGTATAGTAGGAGTGCCTGAGTCCTTGGAGGAAAAAATCGATTATGGAGTTTCATAAATTTGTATCTCATGGAAAATTTAACTTTATCATTACACATAAGAATATGTGCATGTCCTATGGGAAGAATATGTTTCCTTCCATTAACCTAAGGAGGAGATGGAGGGGCTTGTGTAACCATTTATTGTTGTGATCATGTAGGGAATAGATGAGTCAATATAGATAGCTACTAAGTGGCTTCTTATTATGCAAGAAAATGATTAATTTCATTCATATGTGAAAAATTGTGAGTTAAATGATCCCCTTGGAAAATATTGCAAGGAAATGTTTCCTCATGACGTTTCTCATTTACTCCTCCACCATGATTGGGTTGGTTTTGTTCGATATCCTAAGTAGGTTTAGAATTATTCTATTACTCTTTTTATTTTCCCCTCTAGGATGTTGAGGATTCTTGGGTGTTATGGATTGCACCATCTGAACCTTAGTGGCTTTCTCAAAAGATGGTGTTTATTGAGAAATAAGCACATTTTATGGGGCTTGGGATGTGAAAATAAATTTCCCTAATTAAGCAACTAACTAGCTCACAACATCATAGGAAATGGAATTGATCACACTTTTAGAATGCAGTTCCATCTTAGGTCATCATGGATCAAACGAAGTTTGAGGAGCATTAGGAATGACATCATATAAATTTCCCAATTTAAAAGAAATTGGATCAAAGTTTTAAGCATGTAGAATGGCCTGCTCCTGAGTAGCTGCCCCTTGGCCATAGCGAAATATTTGGCTATAGGTGGAAGAAAGGATGGGGTGAACCAATATTTAAGAAATTAAACAGGAATAATGGTCCTAACTAAGCTCTTCCATCACCTCCACTCATGTGTATGATCATAAATGTGAGTAAATGTATATTGTTTAAATGTGGATAAGAGGTCAGTCCCGAGTTCTTACCGTGAATTTAGTTGGAAATAATTAAAAAAGGTTAACTCCAAGGAATCATGCTCACTATAGGATGCCTTATCGAGTTTGATGTACCATTTGGTGGCATCAATTTTCAGGGTTCATTAGAAAAGACATAACTAAAAAAAGTCATCCATAAAGGAATTTAAATAACATCATAAATGGTAGGCGGTAATTTATGTGGTTGGGTTTCATCCCAAATTCCCTTCTAATTTAGGGATATCATACAGTACCTTAGTAGGAAACAATGGCCACCTAGGATAATGGAATATGGGGTCATTTGTAAGTTTTTCCAAGTCTGGAAAATCAAGTGATGGTATAAATGGAAGCTCATGTTGATTGAATGGATTGGGAGGTAAAGATAGGCCCCACGATGGACCTTGTGATCACCAAATATAATATCTAGTATAATATGAGGGTTTACAAGGAATATATCATATCCAATGGAATTGAAATCCCAAGCCAACAAACATGGTGAAAGGATTTTGGTCCCTAGGGTAAATTTTCATAAGGAAAAAATAACTATCTAAGTCATGAATATTGATGGGATTGTACTCGAAACTGGGAGAAGGACCTCCTCATATAAAAGAACTATCATAAAAATATGAACTTGTCCACATAGTGGAATTAGTGGGGTTGATTCCCCCATGTAAACTAGCCCCTTTGAAGAAGAGAAAACCCTTAGAGAAAGTAATTCCTCCTAACACAAAACAATCCCAAGGGTAATATGTTCCTACAAAAACATTATTTCCCCCAAATTGACCAAGGAAAAATGTAGATCCCCCTTGCATGTCCCCAAAGAAGATAGAATAATGTTAGGTAGTGAAAATTTCGAAATAAATGAGATAGGTGGAAACTCCCCGACTACTATTGGTTGACTTGGGACGTTTTCCCCCATTCCAAACATGAAGGTGGATGAAGGTAGGGGTGTAAATATTCAAAAAAAATTGTAGGGGTTTCCGAAGCAACTGGTGGAGTGCCCCATGAAGAGGACATTGGTGTTGCCAATGTTGGAGAAGTGGGTCCTATCTCATTGATCAATGGTAACATAGACATAACAGAGGATATTACCAAATTACAAGGTGATGGGCCACCCATATCTCCTATATTAGATTCACCACTCTCATTAGACAAGGGATGCAAGACAAAATAAAAAATTTCAGAAGGAAATGCACTCAGTTACACAAGGAAAAGGTCAAAAGGTTGGTTAAATGTGGGTTGACCATGTGGTAATGGACTCTCATTTACAAACTAATAGTTAGACTAAACACTACAAGAAAAAGACCCTATAAAGCAAGTTATAAAGGAGGTTTTTAGTGTTATAAAATTGGCCAAAATTGTCAAAAAAACATTTTCTACAACATCCATTTTCGGTAATGGAGGTTTTGGCGGAGCTTATAATGGAATTCCAACAAAACTAAAAAAATTGGGTGGCAAGAGGTTATTACGGATGTTTTTTTCATTGGTGCGCTACTCAAGTGTCAATGCACCAACGCATATCATCTAGATAGTCGGCCTAGGGCGGTCGAAGGTGCATGCACCGGGCCGTTCTAATTGGTATTGGGATTTGTGCGGTGCCCATAGGTCATGTCAACACACTGGTTCGTAGTATTATAGAAATGTACTGGTGCGTAGTATCACACAAAAAATACATATACACAAAGTGTTAGGATTTAGGGCATTACAATGACCAGCCCCAAAGGTCCATACTATCCGGCACAATCCATCCATCTATTTAATAGCCCCAGCCAAAAAGCCCAAAAGAAAACCTCTTGTAAATAGTGACCCATTTTCCAGAACCCCTCCCACAACTAAAAACATGTCGATTTGAGGCCGCCCTTTGGGAGGGGACATGGTTGATTTAATTTTGACAAATCTAAAGACCCACGATTTGGCAGTAGGAGGCACGCTTAAAGCCCAAGGCTGGGGTCAACTATGTGCCACCCCACCTTCCCACCCTTTGGGTTCCACCTGTTACCTCACCTTCCCACCCCTTTGGGAAGGTGGTGGCACCGAAAATTGTGACAGAGCGCAGCGGTGCCCATAGGTCGTACAAATGAACCGGTGAGTAGTCTCACATAAACACACCGATGCACAGTATCGCACAAATGCACCGATTGTTCTAATTCGTATTGGTATTTGTGCGATGCCCATAGGTCGTACAAATGCACTGGTGAGTAGTCACACATAAACACACCGGGGCATAGTATCACACAAACACACTGAGATTTATAATTAGTATTGGTATTTTTGTGGTGCCCATAGGTCTTAGAAACACACCGGTGCGCTGTATCATACAAATGCACTGGTGTTCATTTTGTATTTTTTAGAAACATCGACCTGTGATAGTGCAATTATTGTGATTTTTTCAAATTCATTATTCATCAAAAGTCGACACATATCTTATAACAATATTCATACTAATTAAATTTTTATTAATGCGTTTGAATGTGATGTTTGGATTAACTTGTTATATCATATCATAATTATTGTGATCTTTTTAAATTCATTATTCACCAAAATACGACACATATATTATAATAATATCATGTCAATTAAATTTTAGTGCATTTGAATGTGATGTTTGATTAATTTGTTATATCATACTCATCGTATTTCATATCTCTTCATTATAATATTTAATCATCCATAAATTTAATCAAGCAGTGTTACATTTCACAACGACAATGGAGAAAGCAATAGAATAAATTAAAACATATTTTATAATATATATGTGTGTGTGTGTGTGTGTGAAAATGATAGTCTTTTTCATACAAAATGGGACAAATATTGGTATCCCGTTGTCTTTCAATTGGGACACTATGTCCATTACATTAAACAGAATGTCTGAGCTTCACAGAACCAATTTTAAAAACACAAACACCTTGCTTTGATATCTAAACATAATGATCATCATTCTTCGCTTGAATCATTGTCACTTCACTACTCGAGCTACTTGCATGAACTTGGGTTATTTTGAGGAATGTTTGTTTCACGGTGTTGATTGTTTTCTTCTTCTTTACCTTCCATCTACAAACATAAAAAAAGCGCATATTGAGAGTGTATATACATTGGTGAGAATAATGAAAATTTCAATATTAAGTAATATACATCATTGTAAATTGAAAATAAATGACATACCATAGAAAAAATTGACTCATGAAATATACACATTCTTTCAAACCTAATTTCATGCCATATTTCAAGATTTCGTACGGTAGCGCGGTGCCATACTTTGTTTCTATGAGAGTTTTACCCCATAACAAACATATATTTAATATAATTTTTTTTGTTCTATTAATTATAGATGGAGCTAAGTAAAGATCGATAGATGCTTACAAATTCCACAATTAATTTTAGATATGCCAACATATACTCACAACCCATATTTAACCCAATGTCAATCAATTCGTACGATGGTTCTTCTTTGTTTGTTAGCACCTATTTGAAGAAATTCAATGATGAATGTTGTAAAACAACTTAACATATATAAAAAATGAATTCTAGTTAAGTTGTTATAAGGAAGTAACAATTACTCACAAACTTAGATATATATAACCATTTTCTTCCTTGTCGTCCTATTTTATGTGTTGAATAGGTTCATTTTCTTTTCGTTTATGTAAGAGAATACTTGAAAATTAATATTTAATGCTAAATTTTGTATTTATTATACCTAATGATAAAAATTCAATGATTACATAATATTACCACATTTGAAGAACGTTTTTTGTTGAGATGACTCCTCCTACAATGCAATTTTGTCCATTTCTTTGACCATGTCCTTGTACACCTTTTTGGACATTCCTACTTACATATTTATGATATCATCTAGATTTCATCTTTGATTTTCATAATCTCCACGAAAATGTAACATGACAATAAAATATTGAATTTTTATATTGATATATGAAAATTAAATATAACAAAAGTGATATTTATAAATAATTATAGAAAAACATTTAAAGAATATTACTTTTTCATTCCTTCTTTTTGTTGTTGTACATTTTTGCTATTAAAATTCTAACATGTCTCATTGACCATTTCTTTGGAAACTCTTCTAGTAGTTTAGATAAAGTTTGGTTCTTGGAATCATTGGATTTATTTTTGTATAGTAAGAGTGGAAAGAACATATATACATTCGTTCCACTAGATCCATTAAATTTTCGTAAATCCCCCTTTCGTTGACTATCGACACCACTCCGGATAGGCTAAGGAGCAATTCATTTTCATTTGCATGTTCAATTTTTTTCTTTATTTAAGAAAAAAATTCCTTTTACGAGTTGTTGGTCCTGTGAACATTAAACATATGCGAATTAATAGATTGTTTGAAACATGTTATCTAATAATTTTAAGCATATTAGTAGTGAAAAATAAAAAAAAGAAACTCATATTGGATCGATAGTATTTTTTTCATTCACTTGATTCATCCTTTTGCAATTTTTTCCATCAAGCTTTTGTGCTCTTCTAGCCCTAGATCAAAAATAATCTTATCGAGCTTCATAATTTTGTGGCTTTTTGCATGATACACGAGTAAAAAAATACATATAGTTCAAAAAATAATATTTTTTGTAAAGAATTTATAAAGAACTTGCCTTTTTTGCATTTCATGATGTGTTATCGGTATTTTTTTTACTTGATCTCTTGTCATCCATTTCTTTATCAATATGAAACTTGTACCATATCATTCATTAATATATTTTATAAATAAATCATCAAATTTTCGAGTAAAAAAATATATCAAGAAACGGGTACGCTTTTCATGGTGTACGCACCGACGTCGGTACATCGTGCTCTTATAAACGCCTTGCCAAAATAGTATAAAACATTTTGTATGATACTCTATGTCAACAGAGGTCACAAGTGCGTTATATGTTGACCACCGCCCAGCTGATTAACACCGAAAAAATAATAAAAAAATCGTCTAGTGTCGTGGAGGGACGATGCGACCTATTCTTATAAACGCCCCACGCAAACGAGGGGACCACCATATGATGATATTTGTCAACAAGGAGACCTGGTGCATTATATGTTAAATGGTGTACCAATTAACACAAAATAAAAAAATTATTTTTGCAAAAGAGTACGTGTGCGATGCGCTATAATGAAATAGTGCACCGGTGCCCTATTTTACATATGGCGCTTTGATTAAAAAAATATTTATTTTTTATTTTTTTATCAAATAGTATGTGTGCGATTACCTTTGTGATAAACGACGCACCGATGCGCTAGGTTACACGGGGTGCACCAATTGAAAAAAATTCGATTTTTAAAAATTTACGCAAGAGACGACATGGAATGGGATCCGACTATGCAATTAGTCCCGTTGGTTAGATGTCATAGGCCTATATATATGTGATATAAACCCTATAAATCTAAAAATAAGGACCTAATTTTGAAATCACGAAACGGGGGAAGAAGCAAGGGCAAAAACAAAAAGAATGAAGGGTTTAGGGTAAATTGGATTTTTTTTGTTTTTCTAAAGATGAGCAACAAATTTAAATTTTTTACTTCTTTTGCATAAAAAATACGGAAAATGTAAAAATAAAAATAAAATTTAATCATGATATCATTTAGAGTAGAGGTTTAGAATTACGATTGTACGAATAGTTGTTGGGTGAATTTGTTTGCTCCATAGTGCTCTCATGCTCTCTTGCTTTGTACTTAGGTATATCTCGTGCAAATCTACGCGGAAATTTCGAATTTTTTTTGCAAAAATAATGAAATAATGAAAAGTGTTTAGTATTTAAATAATTGTTTTGTAAAACTATATTTTCGAAAATATTTTTTCACCCATTTTTCAATTTTCCGGATTTTTTTTCACTTTAAAAAATAAAGTTGCATCAGCTTTTCATCACCGGTGCGTCAATTAATAACCTTGCTTTTAGGTGTGTCGATTATTAACACGACACTAGTGCACGAGTTACTAAAACACACCAATGTGGTTATCTGTACATATGCTGCAAGTAGGAATAAGTCCATTTTTAAGGCATTGATGCACTTTTAGGTGTGTGCACTAAAATTTATTGTGGATTTTTCTCAAATGCGGGGAGAAAATATCATAATTATATTGAATGGATAATTCTTCAAAATATAGCTCGTTCCATAATATTTCTCGAAGTCCATCGTGGATTTCTCCCTATCCATCTCGAGATGTAATATTTACTTTATATTTTATTTATATTTTCATTATCTAATTGAATTTATGTTTTTTAATATCAGCTAATAAACTTAATAAAATTTATAATGTATACAAATTTGTAGGTTCATGGAGATTCGAATCGAGTTTATATGGACAAAATATTCAAACAACTCCAAAACATCGGAATATCTTATCGGGAGCGACTGTCTGTAGGCACAATTGGTAGATGAAAATGGACGGCCGCTTCACCACCTTGCTAATTTTAACAATATTGCATATTCTAGCCAAAATCCTGGGACAATGATGGTAATGATAATTTTTGGTATATTAATGTAATTATTTCAACATCAAACAAATTAATCATTCATTGTCAAAGTTCTTACTAATTGATATCATATATTTTATATATCATGTTAAATTATATTTTTGAAATTATTAGGATTCTAGTGATGATGAGTGACCTATCTACCATCTTACGTTTCTCACTTTGACAATTTCAAATGGAGAGAAGGTTGAATTAAGAAAAAATCAGAGAGGAATGATACCAGAATGGTTGAATCAACCATGAGTTGATTCCCCGGTACATCCCGAATTCACCCAAATTAGGAGTCTTCACAACAATAATAGTTCTTCACAAGATGGAAATGGAGGCAATCAAATGGGGGTTGGTATGGATGATTACTTGGGGATACGGCTTGCCATGGAACAATTTTTTTAGATGCATTCCAAAATGATGATCGGTAGGGGATGATGCTCATGTCGATTGACACCTTTTCGAAAGCCTTAAATTTTCTTCCACCACCTCTCTTTGGACTGACGGTCGGTGAAAGTATACCCGGTTGGGGACGCATGATTTTCTTGTATAACTTGAAAGAAAATTTTGGATTGTCGAATGCATGTTTCTCGAGAAATTTTGAGGTAAGTTACCATAAAGTCCTCCCTTATGTAAATTTGAGAAATATAATCACACGGTGAACATTACAAATGGTAAATTTTATGGAATTAATAATTATATCGGCATTAATGTATATTTAATATTTTCCATGATCACCAAATACGGGGCTATTCAAAGATAAGGTTCTTCGAGTGATAATGTCTAGCACGATAGGTAGAAAGGAAAATAAATTGTTGGAAAATGTTGGGTGTTGATTACATATCATATCATGCATGTGCAAATGATTATATTCTATATAGAGGAGAATATGCAGACAAAGAGCTATTTCTGAAATGTGGGCATGACAGGTATGATAAATAAAAAAGGAAGGGTAAATCACATGGTCCTCCTTTCCATATATTGAGGCACGTGCCTATAATCCCAAGGATTCAAAGGCTCTTTCGTTGCAAAGAATTAGCTATGTTGCAGGGATGGCATGCCTCACATAGAAATGAGTTGGGAGTTATGTGAATCCCAACTGATTCAATAAACATCAAGCATATAGAGGATACATGGCCCAAAAAATTGAAGGATGAGTACGAAGTCTACGGCTCGGCATAGCCTTGGATGGTGTCGGACCATATTCCCTCTAGAACACCAACTAATGCTGTTTGGACTTTAGTAGTGATCAATAATAATATCCCCCCATGGTTGTCGCGAAGAATGAGCATATTATGTTGGCTCTTATAGTCCACAGTAGAAGACAAGTGAAGAATATATGGATGTCTAATTACAGCCTTTGATAGATGAATGGAAGGAATTATGGGATGGGATAAATGTATATGATGTATCAAAACCCATCGTAGCGAGAGAGAGGTTTACGTTGTTTGGAATATGTGCTTACATGACACATGATTATCAGGGCCTAGGAGTTTGCTCTCGTAAATTATTTTCTTATTGATTTTTTTATCTACGTAACAATATTCTTTCACATTGTAGTTATTTAATTCATTGTAATTGTTCTAGTACTTCATGATATATTTAACGTGCCATGCATATAAATTGTATACAATATGTCCTTCGGATCTTGTAACAAAAGGGTATTTTGGATGTAAATTTTGTGGACCTTCTGCGAAAGCTAGATGGTCCAACAACCTACGCTTGAGTGTATCTCTGCTCCAGGGTATTCCTCCCAGAAGAACACCCTTACGGAAAAGGCAACATCTTCTTTCAAATTAAACAAAGAGAACCCAAAGGCCTCCAATAATGACACCGGTTGAATGGCTTACGAATATGAGAGAGAGAGAAGGAGAAGGAGTTCATAGAAATTTTTATTCAAATGGGGAGCCTATGTTCAATGATCCCGAAATTCTTCGACACCTATGTTGATAAATTTCAATTAGGATGAAAGGAAATCCTATCTTTTATAACCTCCCATATTGGGAACATCTTAAGATTACCCACTTATTAGATCCCATGCCTATATTTAAAAAAATTTCATCTTCTTTATGGAGCCACATATCATCGAAACAAAGTGACATTGGTTGTTAGGAAAGATCTTATTACTTCAAAAACTAAAAGGAAACATTTTTTCCAAGATGATTTGAAAGTATAGGATCGAGAGGCGAGGCATTGGTCCCTCTAATTCATGGTATTTCAAAGAAGGTGATGTCCCATGGATTTTAAAAAAAATATGATATTTCTTTGGCAAAGGAAGTTATAATGAGTTAATGAGGGTGCCATCTTCATCGTGTATTCCTACGGCTTCTTTGCTTCTGCAATGGATGACCATTTGTAGGAGTTGAAATCCATGCCCATTTGAATCTTCTAAGAGTATGTATAATGTCAAAAAGCATGATTTTATTATTTGTTATGTTAATAAAATTTTACCCCATGCGAAGTCATAAAACATAACTAGTTTTGTATATTATTGCACGTGTTTATAACTTCGCAGTGTCATTATCCTTTGTTCATGTTAGGTGTGTGAAACATGAATTCCCTCAAGACCTAGGATGTGCCATATATAAATTATACGTATTTTTACGTTGGATCACGTCAAAGGAGATTCATGTGGCTAGAATTCCATGGTGGCGTCAAAAGATATTTGAGATTGTTTGTATGTTTGAGGAAGGAAGCTGTGACAGTTTCATGGATTTGTATATTCATCTTTTAATCCACCTAGTAGATGAGGTTAAATTATTTAGGGTGGTTTCTTGTCATTGGATGTTCTTCTTAGAGAGGTACACGAAGAAATTGAAAGGTTTTTGTTCGATAAAGGGAAAAGCCAAGGGTCTATGGCATATGGGTAAATATCATATAGTCTTTCTATTATACCGGTGAGTACATTAAGAAGATCGACAATAGACCAAGTGTGGTAATTTAGGACGATGAAATGAATGAAGACAAAGAGAGGGAGTTGCTCCAAACGAATGGAAAAAAATGCTTGATAAAGAGTAACCAACTTACGATTTTTTCAAATTTACACAAAGTAAATATTCATGTTGAACTTCGATATAATGTATATTTTTATCTCTATGTACTATATAATGTCAGTTTGATTTCATCGGTGAATGAAGAAATTGAAGCAATCAATAAATTCATTCTTTACAATTACGATGTGACACAACCATAGGTCCCATTGTACATAAAAGAGGATGAAATGGGATAGTGAGAAATAATTTAGACGGTTGAATAGTAGAAGTGTGTCTTATCCCAATAATTGAAAAGAAAATATGCCAAAAAATATGCCCCAATAGTTGGGTTGCGACAAAGTCGAGGAGAGAAATACGATGCAACGCCGGTCGTTACCCATGTCTTGAGAACGGGATGCGCTAAATGTAGGGATCGGGTGCACCAACTCGGTAATAATCTATTTAATTTATATGTAAATTTGAAACTTAATAATGCACCTTTCAAATGTAATTAAATCTATATTTCATCTTTTAAGCACATTGGGTTATTATAAGACACATGACACTATGATTTTTTTAACCTTTTTAACGTGCATTTGTTCCCATCTATGTGGGGCATATGGACACCATTTCGCACGGAAAATGCCGATGATGGAAACATGACAAAAGACTTTGGAGTGGAAGTCAAATTCGATCAATCCTAGTCGATCTGGCCACCATGATCAAAACCTAGTATGAGGATGTTAGGTTACGACGGAAAGATCAAAAATATCATTGAAGTGGATTTATCTTCTTTCTAATGTCTTATTTTTAGGTGCAAGTGGTCGGACATCTTTGATCGGAATAATGTAAAGGAAGATCACAATAGTAGGTGATATGTATCAACTCTAGAAATATGTGGGATGAAACTAAGAGCCCTATGTTTTCCCCCAAACAATGAAACTAGGTGTTTTTTTACCCAAATGTGTTGGATAGTGATTGGTGGTTTGTATTGAGACATGATCCTAGATCAAAACATATTTTTGAGAATTTCTGTGGTGTTATCATGCCATGTGAGTTGGAAGGTAATGAGGGTGTTCATGAGAGCCAAAGAGTGATATGGTATGTGTTATTTCATCAATATTTATACTTTTTTAAGATGGGGTTTTATAAAGAAGAGGACTTCATTACCTTCTAGCGGTGACACTAATCCTATAAGACTCTTTTTTTCGAAACATTATAATATGTGTTTGAATTAATTGGTAATTTTTCATTGTGTTAATGTTAAAATCAATATTTCGCTTGATAATTTGTAATTATGCGATCTAAAAAAACGGCGTAATATATAAAGTGGTATGTAAGATCATTATAAAATAATGATAATTCTAAAGTACATGAATTTATTTGCATTATTTTCTAAACTTTTATTATGTTATAAAGATTCATATTATTGTAGATTTATTATTTTACAATTATTTACAATTTTACAAATTTACAAATTAAATTTTTTAATAAAATCATTTCACATTAATACAATTAAAAATTTTCGCATTAATACAATTAAAATTTTTACAAATATTTTTTACAATTAAAATTACAATTACAATTACAATTTTTACAATTTGACATATAATTACAATTAAAATTACAATTACAATTTTAGAATTTTACATACAATTACAATAATTTCACGATAATACAATTAAAATTTTACAAATATTTTACATACAATTAGAATTAGAATTACAATTTTACAATTTCATGTACAATTACAATTTTAGAATTTTTACATACAATTCCAATTCCAATTTTAGAATTTTACATAAAATTTACAATTACAATTACAATTTTTACAATTACAATCATTTCACATTAATACAATTAAAAATTTTACAAATATTTTACATACAATTACAATTACAATTACAATTTTACAATTTCGCCACAATTACAAAAAAAAATTAAAATTACAATTACAATTATAATTTGAGAATTTTACATACAATTAGAATTACAATAACAATTTTACAATTTTACATATATACAATTACAATTAAAATTACAATTACAATAATTTCACAATAAATTAAATATTATAATTCAAATTAAAATTTTACAAATATTTTACATATAATTACAATTAAAATTACAAATACAAATACAATTGCAATTATAATTTTACAATTTTACATATAATTAAAATTTCAATTTCAATTACAATCCGACATAATATTTAATAAATATCATGATTCAATATTAAATTAAATAAAAATCATGAACATGATAACCATCGTACAAATACAATTACAATTACAATTACAATTTCTGATTTCACATACAATTACAATTAAATTGAAATTAAATTACAATTACAATTTTAGAATTTTACATACAATTAGAATTAAAATTACAATTTTACAATTTTACATATATACAATTTAATCCGACATAATATTTAATAAATATCATAGTTTAATATTAAATTAAATAAACATCACGAATCAAGATCACGATAACCATCGTACAAACATCGTATTCAACTAAAAAACACATTCAAATTCGCTAACATCATCTAATCATCATGATCATGATCATCTAACAAAACATAATTAGCATTGTATAAAATCATCACAACACAAACATCAAATATACAACTCATGTCAAATGGTGAAGTATCACATACACATCAATGCGCAAAATTGCACATTAAATGAACATATCTAACATGACCTAACAATATACACACATCATGATGATCACCAACATGTAAATTATGTACACGTGTGCCATGAACATAAAATACATCTACCACATATATATATATATATATATATATATATATATATATATATATATATTGTCAAAGATATACAATTGTAATATAAATGTCAAATATCGGGCACTCGTGGTACATCATAAATAGTAGTACTAGCCGAGGCCGCTCGGTCAATGTTGTAGCCTCAACAAGCTCAAATAGATGTCGATCATCATGTGCCTGCTGATCTAGTGGTGCCTCATGATGATCGGGATCAACTATCGACTATTGATCATGATGACTCGACATGGTAGATAGTCCCAAGCTTGCTCATGATCATGAGTACTCTTTTGGATGCTCTAGGTTGTTGACTCGATGTGGATGTTCTGCTTTGCTCTCCATCATGGCTGACGGAGTCGATGTTACGAGGCTGCTCATTTACGGCACGAGGTGAACGATGATCACTCCCCAGTCATGATCATTAGATGATGTGTCATTGCTCGACTATTGATGTACTACATCTTACCACGCCTACATCGAAGGTCCTCCTCAAGTTTGTGTAACTAAGCTCGTAGCTCCTACGACATCACGCATCGAGGTGAACATGTCACGCGGGTGCACTCTCCACATCCTATACGAACACGACGTGTGTATCTCTCTCATAGTGGCGAGCTTTGACTCCACTTCCACAAAAAAGTGCACGAGTTAGTCGCCCAAATCCATCCTCAATCTGTTGTCGGGCCTACGCCCTGGCAAAGGCGATCTTGGCACACAGAACGGAAGCGAGTGCCTATTTGCCTTTGGCTTTGATCCTTGACATCTTCCATATCCTAATCATCACTTGGGATCTACACCTAGATCATTTGGTGATGATAGCATCTCCGTGCCATTAAATGACCCACGATGTTTGCAAAATATATATAATTACAAAACAATAATTAAACAACGAGTTTAATAAAAAAAAAGGCAAGAATATGTTAGAATTAATTTAAATAAAACGGTAACATTAACTTTATCATCCGGTGGCTCATCATCTATGAAGAGGATGTTGGCACACGGCTCATCATGCGTGAAGAGGATGTTGGCACACCCTCGCCAATCCCCAAGCTAGCATATGGACGAGACGAGAATGAAGGGATGCTCATCGACACTCACTAGAAACTCTAGTGCATCATGCGACATCCTCACGAAAAACTCGGACTCGCTCCTCTTCGACATCATGCGGCTCCCCACATACGCATACGTACATGTAGCATCGGCCTACGAGGGAGGCTGTAGAAAAAGTAGGCCTCGTCTGCGGAAACCTCCAAAAAAATAAACAAAATATCTCGAAGAAAAATGGAAGTTCACCCTCCCTTGTGCTGAGTACGACATCTATCTAAAGTTGTATAGAAGCTGCCACAAAAAATGGCAGACCACCTCACAAGTTGTGTCTCCTGTAATAAAGAATCAACATAAAATAGAAGCGGTGAACTAATGCATTTTCCTATCGTTGGTATGGTGTGCAATGGTCAAAATCGGTAGTGAGAGGCACCTCACCTCCTCTCCACGAAATGAATCAATACGTAGCGAGCTCCCCTAGGGTTTGAAAATATGAACGAGACAATATATGTGCACTAATGTATCTCTAGGTGTACATAGCTGACTTCTTTGCATAGCCAATGGGGACCTGCGGGAACAAGGGAAAAATCCACCCCTCTCCTCGATAGGCCGGTAATCAAATATGTCCTCCTCGGTGGGCGAGTACCTTTGGTTAGGACCAACCAATCCACGTAGGTGGGCATTCCCTGCCCAGATAAGATGTCGCAAAAGCACACCATGTCCCTTTAGGGATGTAGCCTCCTCATAGAAATTGAGGAGGCCTATACGCCTTAGGAGCCCCTAGGTGGTGTTTGTTGTAATAGGGGCGAGGGGGTACGTATCTCTCCCTCTATTGTGCCTCCCACGGAGGGACCATGTTATCTTTTTGGTCGCGTGTTATTCTATTGTTCCCTCTCTTCTCTCCTTTCATGTCATTGAATGATTGACATATTAAATAATTAATTTTATTAAATGAAACATGTATTTAGGAATATACATATACAATGAGAATCGGGTTAGTGTGCCACGAAAAAATAGGCATGCAGAAACAACGAGTCCATCTTTTTTTGTCATATCGGAGGTAGTGCACTGAAAATTTTGGTAGCACAACTCTCTTGGCATTATTACAAGGTCAAAAGTACGGTGGTAAACGAACACAGCATTGAATATGTAACATTGTTGGTAGGGTGGCGCAACGACGGAAGAACTATATGCCCCAAGGCATATAGTTTAGAAGCTTGATGCTCTCTGACATCACTACATAGTCAACGGTGTAGTCATTTACATGAACGCACCATTGAATATGTAAAGTTTGAGGGGGTGGTGGGGTGCGGTGTGCGGAACAAAATTACCCACCCCGGGGGCGGATATTTTGGTCAATGCCGCACTCCCTCAATTCGACATGGCCAATGGTGCGGCCGAGTATGAGCCGCACCACACATTTTTTAAATTATCACGGTGCACCATTTTGGTACCACCCCGGAGCCGATGCGAATACGGGTAGCACCGGTCGCCGGTGCGGCCTTCGTAAATTTACGAAATCACGAAGTGATAGGTGCGAGCCAAACGGCTCGGCGCAGGTGCGGGATTTTTCTTTTTTTAAATAAAAATTGAATTTTAAGTTGTTTTATAAAAATAATCTTTTAAAAGGTTTAATTATGTGGAAAAAAAAGAGAAAATACCTGTACATTTGACGGTATAGGAGGCATATTTGCTATAGAATTTGCAAAACTAAATTTTCCCACCAGATTTTGAAAAATTCAAAATGGAGATGGTGGGCAATGAATGACAACAATAGGTACGATGGAAATCGATGGCGGGGGCGCCTCACACAAGGTAAATATGCATCGGTGCTTGGGCACTGCTGAAGCCTTTGAAAGTTGAAAAATGTAGATTTTTGGTCGTAATAACCATGTTCGGTGCCGGTTTTAAAGGCGCAACGGTGCGGTGTCTTAAAACTACAGAGACTATTTTAGTTTTGGCACGGGGTTTTAGGACGCAACAATGTGAAATATTTGTAAAAACACTTACCGTGCTCTCTGGGTAATGAGATGCATCGGGTGGGTTTGTACTAAGTTCACGGTGTCCCGGTGTGCCAATGTTTTGTGCGCACCAATGCTTTCTCTAGTTGAATGCACCAATGCGATTTAGGATGATAAACACACCGAAAGAAAAACATCTGCAACAACCTCCACCCACTAACCTCCTCTAGTAACCTTCTACAAATAGATTTCTGGGCTATTTTTATAAGGGTTTTCCTCAAAAAACATACGCTAGAGGGTATTTTCGTTGTAGTGAAATATCTCCCACAAAACCATGGTTATCCCATCTAACCTAGGTTTGATCACGTCCTCCATTACTGAGCTATCCTATGTCTTCTGAGTGGTGGAACTTCCTCCTCTAGAGAAAGGTTTAAAAGTATTTGAAAATTTTGAATAGTTTGGTTAGCTATGATGATTTTTTTTCTATTATTTAATCGATTAGCATTGAGATAGCCTAATGACCGACTAGACTCGGATTCAAACAACACATGCTATCAAATCTAGGGTAAGCATGAAAAACAATATATCGAAAGGGATATTACCATAGTAAAAAGCTTGTGAGATCAAGGCCCAAGTTGACTGAGTATATGGTTGCGATAGTTACAATGACCTCCTTCTTAATGGATCTTACGCTTGGTGCAAGTAACCTTAATTATTCACATTAAACCTCAAGGAGAGCGAGTGATGTGACCAATGCTGTTCTGGTGTCTCGAGAAATTCCCCCTCATTGTCACTTGTGTAATGTCCTAAGATTATGTGCTTTATTAGTTTTACCACTTACAAGCATCATACTTGGGTGAATAGTCTTTAGTAAAATACACGCAAAGGGAAAGACCTCTATGAATGAAACCGAGGAGAGATTATTTTTAGCAAGCTATATGGCTCTCGAGGAGATCCCCACCAGTACATAAAAACCACACCACCAAGACCAAGTGAAGAAGGGTAGATCACTCACTAGCCCCTAACGTGACCTTGTGATGGACCCTTGTGTAGGGCTTGCTAGGAAATGTGTAATTGCAAATGGATTTCCATTACCCAACTCAATATTCTAGTGTTTTTTTGGCGGCCTTGAGTTAACATGAACAACCTATTCTAAGGCGTAAAATCCTCGAGATAATGTTGGTGTGCTACTAAAGAAAATAAAATATATTAAGGTAGTTTTATTAATAATTTTATTTTAGTGTTATTGTTTACTCGGGGTAACATAGTGTATTTTAGATGGTGTGAAATGAGTCATGAACAATCCTAATGCAAGCTATATGAAGTGAAATTTTATCTTTTTATCTTTTAATGAAAACTAATTTAGGAAGGTTAAGAGTATTTTCCTTTTTCCATGTTATAAAAAATCTCACATTAACTCTCAATTTTCTCTCTAAAATTCACTAAATTCAAAAAGGAATCGAGTCAAAACAAACCCAAAATAAAAAAATAAAAAAAATTCAAATAACGAAGAGAAGCACCAAGAACTAAAAATATCAAAGCTATGGCTTTGTAAATGGAAATCAAATTTTTTCATAAAAACAAACACTAGGTAAAGAAACAACACTAGGGAGCCCAAAGTAAAGAGAGATTCTTCATGATCCAAATGCACAAATGGATTACATGTACTTTCCAAACCATTCGGATCTAGTTTACAATGTCATATAAAAGTAACAATCGCTATAAGAAGCAATTGAAGCAAAGAAAAAGACAATTTGTAAAGCAAACCAAAATTGCAAACACAAAAGAAATTAAACCAAATCAAAGACCATTTGAACCATAATTGAACGGATATGATTAATAACAAGTACATGATAACATGTTCGAGAAGAAAGAAATATATCAAGAAAAATCCTCCAAAAAACCCACCTAAAGAAGGAAGTTGCGCCCAAGAAATAATTAAGGATGAACCGGGTTGAAAAAGTACATTCACACAAGCCATGACCAAAATTTTAGGTTGCTTTGTAAATTAATCAAATTAACGACCACAAGATAAGAAAAGGTACAAATAAAAAGAAATCATATCAAAAGCGAATCCAAAAAAAACTAAACCTATAATATAGCCAAACATGGTCGAAAAAGATAGAAAAAACTCGGTAGTAGATAAAAATATAAAGCCCACAAACCAAGCGAGAAGAAGTGAAAGAAATGAGGTTAGAGCGCCGGAGGATGGTAGAAAATTGTGTTGTGCCGAAATTTTCTTGAGACAAGGAGATATTTCCCCATATGTATAGCCCTCTAATCTTACAGAGCATTTAGTGTAGGTAATATAGTGAATTCCTAAAGATAAGTACTAACACATGAAACAAAGTCTGTATTCTAAGGAATGTAGGGTCATGATCCCTCACATGTTGATGGATTCATTTGAAAATGGTCTTGGAGATTCCGGTACTAACTAAAGATCCTACTCCTTTTGCTTCCTAGGTCCAAATTCTTACACATTCACAACCAAAAACGATGAAAACTCTCCCCCATGGAGAAGGAATTAACATGCATGGTAGAAAGAGTGAGATGTATGCGAGATAAAAAAAATACATAAGAAAGGAAATCACATGTACTTTCATTAATTTGAAAAATATCCACATTATATATACCTTAAGATGGGTGTTCCTACTCCTTGGTCCTTGGCTGGCCACTTCTTAGATATAAAAATATAGGGATGATCTCACATAAGATACAAGTCTAATAACAAACTAATAACATAGCGATGTTTCTCTCTTGTTCGAAGCCCCTTCTCCTCTTGATAGGTTCAAATTATACTAATTGAGAAAAATTTAGGTCTAAAATGGGCCTCTAAGGAAATTATAAAATAATAGTGGAAATAATAAAATAAGATTAGATTACATCATCAAAATTTAGAGGAAAAAAAGACTGTTTTCAACTTGTATTTTCAACTTACCTCTGTGGGTTAACTCAAATTTTGAGCGAGATTACTCGTTGGATGAAAATTTTAATTCCTCATCAAGGAGTACCCATGTTGCATACTTTCGATGGAACCTATTACATGAAAAAATGATAAATATGAAAAAAAATGATTGCAATAACGCGTTTTCATATATTTATCATTTTTCATGTAGTAGGTCCATCGAAGGTAACATGCTCCTTGGATGAGAGTTAAAATTTTCATCCAATGGTACTCTCGCTCGAGAGAGTATGAATAAATACTTAAGAAGATAAGTTGAAAATATAAGTTGAAAAAGTAGTTTTATCATTTTATTATTTTTACTATTTTTACTTTTTACTCCAAAAATGGTGAATCATCCCCCATGGTTGACATCATCATCTTGAATCCTATTGGTTTTTATAAAGCTTATTTGGTTTTATGTTTTTCTTAGGAGGCCCATTTTTAGACCTCAAAATTCCCTAATTTAGGCTCTTTCTTTCCTCTAAGAGAATGTGTCTAAACACCTAGGAGTTTGAGAAGTTAGGAAACTTATACAATAATTGAACCCTATCCAACTCATAAACAAGTAGGTAAATTTGATATCATGGGAAGGAAAAACTTCAAAAACTATGACAATGGTCATTCCCTATACAAATGAAACAAGGGTCCTATGTCTCTATAGTGTGTACTACGCCCCGATGAGATCATACACATCATGTCAATGTCATGGGAGTAGCCATCTAAAAATAGTAAACATAGAGGTTTAAGCATGCATCAAGGTCAAAAAGCATGACAATGGACAATGGTCTCTCTCACAGACTCAAGGTGGGAAAAATAGGCTATAACATCTTTGAGATATTGATTACACTTGCATTATCATGGCCGATTGATATTAGTTGATCATATTCTATCTTGATATCTTTTAAGAATACCGCTTCATCCATAAAAACATTAGTGCAACATGTTGTTGTTGTAATGTATTTTTCTTCAACCATGGATACAAAAAATTTAGGTTTGTTTCTTTCTCCAACCATGATACAAGACAATTTCCTGAAATAATTCTCCTCCACTAGTGATTTTATTGTCATCAACACTTCCAGTCCATAGCCCTCTTTAAATATCTAAAAATTCTCTTCACTATTTGCAACTATGTCTCTTTTTCAGCAGTTAGAAATATTTCAACCAATGCTTGATTGCATTATATTTGGTCTTAATGCTATCAAATATATAATTTTCCAATCATTTACCTATGTAAATTTTGATTTTCATATGGAGATTCATCATCTTTTCTTAGTTTTCAGCTTTGTGACCACGAGAGTGCTAATCGATACATAATTTTCCATTCCAAATTTCTTCAACATCTCCTTGACATATTTGATTTGGGAGACGAATATACCTTTACTTGATTGAACAACCTATAGACCTAAAAATAATGAAAATTATCCTAACATGGAAATCTCTGATTCCTTTTGCATATTTTCTACAAAAATTTCCTCATAATGTCATTATCACTTCCAAAAATGATATCATCCACATAGACAACAATGTTTAAAAAGTCATTTGTCTCTTTTGATGTAAAGGTTTTTTTACTAGCTTCTCCTCTCTTGAATCCTTACTTCTGGAAATATTTTTCAAGTCTAGGGTACCAAGCCTTGGAAGCTACTTTCTTTAGTCCATAAAGTAATTTCCTCAATCTACATACATAATATTAATTTTCTAATAGCTAAAATCCTTCTTCTTGTTCAACATTAACCTCTTCTCCTAAGTTTCCATTTAATAAAGTTGACTTGACGTCCATTCAATAGACTTTGAAATTTCTAAAACGTACGAATTCTAAGAACATTCTAATTGCTTCTAGTATGAGAAATTTGATAAAAAATTTCTTCAAAGTAAACACCATCAACTTATGCATATCCTTTACAAACCAATCTAGCTTTATTTCTTGCTACTTATCCAGCCTCATTCAACTTCTTCCTAATGACCCATTTGGTGGAAATCACATTCTTATATTTTGGTATCGAACAAGTTCGACATCTCATTTTTCTTATTTTTATTCATCTCTTCCTACATAACATTAATAAAATGCTCATCTTCATTGGCTTGTGTAAAGTTATAGAGTCTACTTTAGACAACAAAGAAAAGTTTGGATTGTTTGATGTGCTTGTCCATCTTATTCGAGTATGAACCCCTATTATTTTTACTACCAATGAATGATTGCTCTAAAAATATCTAGAAGGGAGTATTTGGATGTTTATGTTCTATCTCCTCCTCCTCTTTCTCTTTTTCTTTCTATTCTTCCTCTTATTCTTCTTCCTTTTCATTCTCTCTGCCATGTAATTATGTCCTCTAGATCTTCATTTGTTTGTGGCTTTTCACTTTTAGGTAATGCTTCTTCATTCTTATATTAATTATTTATACTACCTTGCATTATATTTTGTAACACTTGTATCCATGAATTCTAGATGAATGTTTGAGGAATATTTCTTCATCTGTTTTAAAATCAAACTTCGATCGGTGCTTCATTTATCTTGATGTAACACTTTCTTCCAAATACTTTGAAGTATTTGACTATAATAATTTGTCTTTCCATAATTCATAAGGAGACTTACTATTTTTCTATTGATTTTATCCTATTAAATATGTAAATAGATGTATTTCTTAACTTCAAAATGTGTCTAATATGTTTTCTTCATTGAGAATTTCTCTATACATCTCCTACATAGTTACTTGCTCCTTTATTTCAACAACACCATTTTTTTTGTGGAGTACTTGCCACTAAAAAAATGTATTCTAATCCCATGATTTTCAAAAAAATCATTGAATTCATAAAAAAAACTCATCCTCTTTCTAATCTCAAGCACTTGACATTTAGATAAATCTCACTTTCAACTATGGATTTGAAGATTTGAAACTTTTTAAATGCTCTATATTTGTCTTTAAGGAAAGTAACCCATGTCATTTTTGTGTAGTAATCAATTAGAAGCATAAAATATCTCTCACCTATTAATGTTTATGTTCTTGGTAGCTCACAAAGTTATGTATAAACAAAGTTCCAATGACTTTGTTAATAAGTAATGTTTTGTCTTGAATCTATCTTTGGTTTGCTTGTACTAAAATGGCTTACAAAATAGTTTCATTTTGGTTTTGAGATATTTGACATGTCTCTAACTTGTGATCTATTGAGTTTCACTAGATTGTCAAAAATAACATGACCCATCCTTCTATGCCATAATTATATTTCATCCAATTGTCCTATCAAACATTTTTTCTCCCTTAATCTAGGACATATACATGATGTCATAGATGCACTTGCCACTTGTTGTAGCTCCTAGAGCCGACTCGGGTTGCGAGAAGATCGGTGTCTAGGACATATTGAAATCGAGAGGTTAGATGTAGACAATTTTAAGGGTGCCTCACAATGAGAATATGAATAGAGGATAATGATTGTGGTGGTTTAGGAATGATGAAGAATTTGAGTTTGACTCATGTGAATTACTATGCGAGAGGGCTCGTTTGTATGGCTCGGTGGCTTTTCAAATGGGCCAATTACGAAACAATGGGTAGAAGCTTTCAAAATATGCGGAGGTGCGAGAAGGAACGGAGGAGGAACCGTGAAGACATGCTTAAAGGCTTAAGAATATGTCTCCCTTGAACTCGGAGAAGGAAGCAAATGTAAGTGGAATGTGACCAAAAATAGAGATTCATGGAGCGCAGAATTGAGGCACAACGAGTTTAACACACGGCGTTGTTCATACATGAATTCATGAATAAATACATACCATGAAATGGCTACATTATATGAATCTTCAAAGAAGAATAATATTGAAAGATTATTATACATAATGAAATTCTTGATAAACAAGAAAATACGGATACATACTACTCATTGCCCCATACGGAATCCAAATAAACATCGTTGTATATCATATTATATTAAAACAACTCTCCCAAATATGTGTCTCGGAGGCATAAAGAGCACAATCATGCGGAAGACTACGGAAAAATTCTCCAAAATTCAGAACCCTTCTTTCATCTGCGAACTCTATATACATATAGAGTTCCCTTTGAGAGTCTACAATTGAATAAACATTCATGTTTGGCCCAAACATGTGAAAATCAAAATATAATAACTAAATTGTGGAGGGCGTGCATCAAGAAATCAATCCCGTAATCGAGAAAATCAAAACATAATTGGGTGAAATCAAGATTTCACCATCAAAACATCATAATCAAATAGTAAAAGAAGTTGCATAGTTGACGGAAGGCCAAATTCTAGAATTTCAAAATAAAAAATAAATGGCCATAAATAGGCGATCAATATGGCTTCCATCATATGATTCCATGCGGTTGTTGAAAGCCTCCACTCCCTCATTCTCATGATTTTTTTCTTAACCATTGTGAAACGGCCAGGTTAGGTACTACACATGCTGGTGCTTTAGTGGAATTTCCTAGATAAATTTGAATAAACCTTAGTTGAATTTGTCCACAAAAACCCATGCTGACGAGTTAACTTGCAAAACCAAAGACTAGATTTCGGAGAGGGCCGGTCGCGGTTTATGGTATTAGATGTGTGTGTGCGAAATCAACTGGGGTTGACATGTAGCATAGAATACGGTTTGCAAAATTGACCATTTCAGACTCGGCGTTAACCTTCGGAAGGTTAGGGAGGGCCAAAATAGATCATGAGACGTCGGATGTCGATAGGGAGAAAATGTAAGGAAGAAGGTAGAGGTTTTATCGATGATGGTTAACAACGAAAAGAGTGGGATTGAGGGCATGGGGGGGGACTTTGATGAGGGGTGATGTGGCGGGATGGAGGTGGGACCACCCACACATCACAAATCGCAAGTTTTACATATGAAGCGGTGGAGGGAGTAAATGTTATGATTTGCGATGTACCGAAGTGCGATGAGCGGAGGGATGACATAGCGGGGACGGAGGTGGGACGTCGCACATTGAAAATCACCAAGTTTTACATATGAGCGGCGGAGGGTAAATGCTGTGTTGCGATGTGCGAAGTGCGATGAGTGGAGGGGTGACATGGCGGGACGAAGGTGGGGCCGCCCGCACATCGCAAATTGTAAAGTTTACATATGAACGGCGGAGGGTAAATACTATGATTTGTGATGTGCGAGAAGTGCGATGAGCGGAGGAGCGTGTGGCGGGATGGAGGTGGGGTTTCCCACACATCAAAAATCGCAATTTTTACATATGAGTAGTAAAGGAGTAAATGCTATGATTTGTGATGTTGTGTTAAGTGCGATGAGTGGAGGGGTGACGTGGCGGGACGGATGTGGGGGCTGCTCGCACATCACAAATCGCAAGCTTTACATGAAAAGTAGAGGAGTAAATGTTAAAACCTGCGATGTGAAATTTGCGATGAGCGGAGAGGTTGACGATGCGAAAAAGGTAAATGGTAAGAGCTCTTTCATCTTTTGACTATAGGGTGTCCTCTTTGACCCATGCTTGAAGTGTTTGGCCTTGAGTTTAGCCTCTCCACTTTTCATTTGCTTAAATTTTGATGTTGCCTTATTTTTTCATAGAACCTGACTAACATTGGCTCCATTGGGGACGACGCACTCGTTCGAGTGTGTCAAGAACTTGTAGACCACTTGCTTGTGTTCTTCTTAATTTGCACAGGATAATTGTTGAAACATTTTCAAGAAGCTTTAACCAAAAAACAAAACAAGAATTCATGTGGAAATAACAAATGACATATATACAATTTTAGGATATGTACAATGGGCCGTCGTAACTTTTGCTATCGGTCTTGGAAGTAAGGCTTGGGAAACTTTCCATCGACGGGCATCTCGAGTGTATCCTTCCAAATTCCAGTACGCAAAAGTATTGTTGCCTTTTATCTCTGCCACCTTGAATGGACCAAACCAAAGGGGTCCTAGAATTCCCATTTTTTCTGTCTAAGCTGACATCATCGCACCACCAAATCCCCTACTTGCATTTCCTTGTCTTTAGCTTTTTGATCAAATAATCCTTTCATCTTTTTAGGGTACTCACTTCAGTACGAGCCTTACCTATTCTGTGTTTCACTTAGCTGGAAGCCAATTGGTTCATTCTTCGATAAGGTCGTTGGGATCTTCCGCTGCTCTCTTGTAAGAATAAGGCCATAGGTAATTCAAGATGAATAGGGAAGACTACTACTCTACCATAAACCATCTCATAAGGGAATTCCCTATCGATCTTTTGGGGGTGATGCGATTCGCTCGAGAGAAAAAATTTGAGCTTGGAATCCTAGTTCTTTTGGCTTTCGTTGACGGTATTTTTTTTAGGATCCTCACCGAGTGCCTTGTTAGATGACTCCGCCCGGCCATTCCCCTATGGGTAATATGCGATGGAGTGCTCCGGACTAATATTATAATGCTGATAGAACTTCACTGAGACCTAGCTAACTTGAAAGCATGGGCGTTATCTACATTATGATTTTAGGAGGGAATCTGTAAACTTGGCTATTATGTTTTCCTCAAAGAACTTGATCACCACCAAATCTATGGTCACTTATGGGCATGACCTCAACCCATTTAGTGAAGTAATCCATGGCGGTGAGAATCCATCGATGTTGGTTTCTAGAAGCCAATTGAATCTCACCTATAAAGTCGATTCCCCATTGTTTGAAGAGGCTCTTTAGCATGGGTAGGGATCAATGGGAGGTACAAACCTTTTTCTTTTCGACGAATGTCGACACACTTTCACAAGCCCCGAGACGCGAGCATGTACATCACCAAACATCTTGGGCCAAAAAGAAGCTTGCTCTTAGAGGATCTTGTGAGTAGTGGATAACCGGTGTAATTCCCAACACCTTATTCTTTATGGAACTTCTGTCATCACTTCATCAACCTCCTACTGCGAAGGCAGACATAGTAGTAAAATCCCCGACGAGGTCCTTCAATACGGTCGCTTGTTTGCCACGGTATAATTTTGAGATCTTAACCTTAAAGTGCGATACTTGGTCTTACAATAGTTAGGGGGGACACCTCGAGGTTAAAAGGTATTCCACTATATCTTTATACCATAAGGATAACAAGTACTTTACATGTGTCTTTTGTGTGGAAGATTCTATGCCACTGATGTATACATGTATTCTCTTGTGTTCTCCTCCCGTCGCAAGTTTATCCCCAAAGCATGGCCAGGTTGGATTCGGACAAGAAATTTTTAAGCACCTTGGCCTTTGATGGGTTTGGTGAGCACATCTCCATCTCATACTCCTGAATCTTAGCTATCTATTTGCCCCTTTTTTCCTTCATTGTCGCCTTGCACCGAATATCCTTCACCAGGTTTAGTCGGTACATGGTACATTATGATATAATGTAACACGTACACCAGATTATTTAAGTGACTTGAACGAACGCCAGTTTCTTTTTCGAGATATTATATTTTTAGTTCAGCATCTCGAGAGGACCTGGTTGAATAATGCAATAGGTTGTTCATGCCCATCATCATTTTGTAGCGGCACTACAACTATTGTATGAGGAGTTGAAAGAAAAAATTATGAATGGCTTTTCCATAATGCGGGCACAGCAACACTAGAGCTTACGCAAAGGACTACTTGATCCTATTGAAAGAATCCCTAGATTGAGGATTCCATTTCTAGCTTCCTTTATTATTCTTCAACATTTTGGTGATGTTTTAGATGATCTCGACATAGTTTGGAATGAACCTTCGATAAAATTGATTCTTCCCGGGGAATAATTGTACTTCCTTTTTTGTTTCTTGTTAAGGAAATACCACTTATCACCTCCACCTACTTTGGGAAAATATTTACACTTATTTGGTTACTATATTCCCTAATAAATTTTCCTAATACCAAGAAAAACATGGATTTTTTGGGGGTTGAGAGACGATTCATACCTTGAATTTTCAAAATTTCATCGAAGATGCTCTATATCTTGAACATCGCTCATTGAAGACATTGATATTGTCAAGGTAAATCACTACAAATTATCTTGGTCTCCCATGAAAGCGATGTCCATCGACGCTAGCTGGAATGTATGCTTGGTGTTATGGAGCTGAAAGGCATTCAAGCGTACATGAAGAGTTCCCCCAAGGCGTAGTGAACGCCATCTTCTTTGGTCTTGGGGAGCACCACCACCTAATTATATCTTGAGAAGCTGTCCATCATAAACATATGGGAGGATCCTGCCCTTTTGCAAATGTGCTCCATCTTCAAGGGGATGATTTTCCTTGGTGAAACTCTGTTTTAGATTGAAATCACATGGAAAGCTTTGATATTCATTTTTCTTCCTTATGGGCACAGTTCACCACCATTCGGAGTACCTCATAGGAGATGATGATCTTCGCCTACTGATAGCTTATTTATTTCTTTTTCAATTGCCGGGGGAGAAGAGGGTTGATCTACCTCGACTTGTTTATGAGGCTTAACATATTATTTTGAGAATATATTATCTTTTGTATGACATCAATATCAAAGGTCTTCAAGTCATGGTATGACCAGAAGACGATCTTTTTTGTGTAATCGAAAAAACCCAAGTACTATTCTTGATATTCTTCGTGAAATCCTTTAAACAACTTCACCACGCCAGGATGCCTATAATAGATATTCAAATCTTGGTAGCTCATCGGGGGTCAGTTTGTTGAGTTCCACTTCGAGATATCATTTTTATCGAAACGGTCTCTCCAATGGCATAAGACCCCTGGGAATATAATTTCCCTTTAATTGCAAGACTTAGTGGCATTCAGTGTTTCCTCCCATCTAATTTAGCTCTTCAATATCTGTCGTCGGTCCTTTGAGTTGATCACAAAATTTGAGAATTCGCCCTGCATCTCCACAAAACGTTTGAATTTATCTTCATCCTCAAAGACTTGCCAATGTTTTACATTGTGGAATGAATGGGGAGATATCTCACTTCCACCTCGTACTTCGACGTAGAATTCTATAGGGGCAGAAATTTCTGAAAGCCATGGTATTTGTTACACGGAATGTAATCCTTCTTGTGAAAGAACGGTCTCCTAGTATCTAAGGATGTCTAGAAACAAAAACCAAATGCAAACCATTCTCTCTAGATCATTTGTGATTAAGGGTATTAATTAACAAAGTGTGAGGACATGCTCCTACTTTAAGTCCAACGCTTGTTGTAATCTTTATATCAGTCGCTCAAAGAGGACATTTCAACATGTGAGACCTACAATCAAAGACAAAAAGGATAAAAGCTCCTGTAGAATATAATAATTCGGAAAACATTAGTATCTCGGTGATCGAGAATCCAGAATTAAATTACTCAAATATATGGGCAATTTAATGAAAAATAGAATCCATTTATGTTAACTTGTATAATAAGAAGTAACCTTACAACCTTGTTGCCTTAATGTTATACGAGTTATTAAGGTCTGAACAAGCATTTTCCTCGATTAACAAGTATTCTTCTCTACGAACTATAGCATAAAACTATGGATATGCAAGTATTTGATCATTATCATACCAATGATGCCAAGTATAAGTATGATTTCTTAAGCAATTCTCCTCAAAAAATAATAAGTTCTAAGTACCCTTGGTAAAACATGAGCTCAATTTATAGGAAAATGGAGATGGTTTTAGGTTCCATAAAAGGGGATAAATTCCTCTCATAGACCAGTTTGAGCTCCAACTACGAGGATAAACTCCATTAATGAAGGGATGAGGAGTTCATGAATGAAAGGATGAAGCTTGGCCAGGATCACGCTTCTGAAGCCTCTAGTTGGGAGAATATTAGACCATCTAAGCTTAGAACTTAATTTTTATTTTATTTTACCTTTTACGAGGGTACGTAGGTTTAATGAGCGAACGTGCGGGATGTGCCACTAGGTTATAGAGAAAAATTTTGCGGGGCCAGCGGGCAAGGACTAGGAAAAAGTGCGAAGTTGGGCTTTTTTAGGATTTTAATGAGCTTTTCTCCAATTCCAAGACTTGTTTTAGCAACTTCAGGGTTTTTAATTCTAAGGAAGCATAATATAGGTGATGATAGACATATAGACAGCTAAATGTCATGGTGACAAATTTAGTGTAACATTAGTGATTCAACCATTCTATTCTTATCCCTCGGCATGAACTAAATTTTGAAAGCGAGAAGAAATTCTCGGCCAAATCCCATACCTCATTCCTATAAGCTACGAGGCTGTGGGTGCTTAGTTTGGCATTGGCTCTGAATTGCCTCACTACTAGCTTTGAATCTCCATGACTTGAGGTTAAGCCATGTTCATATTCCATGCTACACAGCAATCCCAACAACAAGGCTTCATACTCGGCCCGTTGTTTGTGGCTTCAAATTTATAGCTTGAAGGAGGGGAACCAACCAACCTTCGAGGTGATATCAAGAGTACCTGAACATTTCTTTCTCGTGAATAAACCCCATCAAGCTCTGGGTCCAAATCTTGTATTTCTCTACACTGCTTATAGGATCCCCTTGTCTTAGAGGACGGAGACCTTCATTTCTTGCGAGAAGAATTTCATCCTCCTCGGAGGCATGAGAATGAGAAGGAAAGTCCCACCCTCCTTGCCATACTTTGTAGATTTGGGTAGGCATCAACTTTGGTGACCATATTTACAAGCTTTGGACTCATGGTATAATCACTTCTTTCTTCCCCACGAACACTAGGATAGTGGCGTAAAGTGAGGTCTGGTTTTATTGACCCTCCAATCTAGGAACCCCGAATTTGGACAAAAACATTCCAAAATGGCCCGGGATATACGCTACACAACAATATCCATTGTGACACTTTTGGCGAATCTGAGCTAAGTTCACTAGCGAGGTATTTTTATCATGCCAAACGCTTCACCCTTTAGAGTCAAAAGAATACATGTGTTATAAGGCCTTGTAACCAAGTCCCAACTGTTCATGACGGAGCCAAGGCAACGAGGTTATGTGAAGCCGAGAATCTGGCATGATGCCATAGTAACAGAGTCTGTATCACTAGAGTCACATAGAACGGGGGGAGTGGCTAAGTCATGCTATTCTAAATAAGGTCGAACACCACCATGGATCATTCTTCCTGGAGAGTTGGGGGTACAGTAGGAAGAGGGCTTACACCATGGGGATGCATGAATTGGGACACTTGAAATTTGTATGAACGTTGTTTCGAAGAACTCGATGAGGAGAACATGAATCTTAACCTTCTCTAGTTATTTTTGGAGATTAAAGAACGTAGGGCCCTGTAATGGCTTCTTTGAGCTAGTCTTTAGGGGGATCGAGGTTGTTTCAAGGGTGTAGATGAAGACTTCTCATTTTGGGGAGGATCAAATTTTTTCTTTGTGGAGAGTGGAGGCGGTGGCCTTATGAGGGTTGTCTCTTATAATGACTTCTTCCCTTTATTGGAAAGAATAGGAGGGGTTTTTTCTCTTGATATAGGCTCTTCATTTTGTTCTTGCACTTGGGTTCTCTTCTGGAGGACACGAGGTCATATTTCTTGTGGATTTGAGCTTGCATAAAAATCCATGAACTCTCTGAGTAATATAATATCTTGATCATACGAAGGATTTCCTTCTCCTCTTGCTCCCTTTTGAGGATCGGTTCACCCTTCTCATCATCGGAAGTAAGTGAGAATCGATCTTCTTGGCTATCTGTGACTTCTTCAGCTTGTCCTCCGCTTCTCCCTCCAAGTATAGAGGAGTTTGGATGTGGTCTTGATATTCCCTTCCTCCCTGTTGCAACAAGCTGCCAGAGGGTGGCTAGATATTTAGGGATTAAACCCTTGAGTTGGAATCATTTTTTGGGACGAGAGGGAATCCTTGGCCTCCAATTCAAGCTTAATCAACTTGTTTGAAAGGTTCTAGATTAGCCCCATTCGAATTCTTGAATTCTATATTCTTGTGATTCATTTCCCGATTTGAAGTGGAAGCCTCCTCCTCATTTTTCTTCTGGCCGTATTCTTGTCTTCCCCTTAAATTTAACGAGTAGAAGCAAACTTTTCTTCTACCTCTATCTATGTCGATCTTGGATCTGATCCAGAGATGTGGATTTGTTGGGTGTGGGCGATTTTCTTCTGATTGAAGATCTTGTTTAAATTTGGATGTATACCCTAGGAAAAATTGTACACGCGTGCGAGACTTGCTCCCCCTGCGGGGTCCGAGGGGGCCGGCGGTCCCCGGCGGTTCGGGGGCAGCGCCCCCAGCCACAAAAATAGATGTAAAATTACCTTGTGAAAGTGCTCAGCCATTTCTAGTCAATACGGGTTGTTCATTAGGTGGATGATGCGATGGTAGAAGTTATGTTTAGTTTAGGGTTTTCCCTAGAAGGCAACCCTACAAGCACCTTGAGGGTATTGTATTGCGGCTATCTATTGTATGTGTATTCTCTAGCGAAACATATAGGGAGGTTGTGAGAGACAATGAAGTATATTATAAACGGATCCCAATTTGTAGGTTTTGTATCTTCACTTTCTTTGGATAATAGAAAGAAGGGGCCCCGGTTGTTCGGGGTGGATATGACCCAAACTAGGTGAACCACGTATATCTTGTGTCTCTATGGTTTTATTTGTTTTGTGTGCTTGTATTTTCCACATATTTTATGTGTTGCATTTCTCACCATGTCTTCCCAATTTTCCGCTGAGCGGTATCGAGCCGAAGGTATGTTTGGGTTTGATAAACTCGCCGGAAAGAAGGGTTCTGGTTCGGTGGGAGCAATGGCGGAAGATGATAAGTTTGGGGTGAGAAATTTTAATGGCCAAAACTTCCCAGCATTAAGAATATGAGATGGAAGATTATACGTATCGATAATATACGTACCTACCATTGAGCGGAAAATCAAGGGTCGGCGGCCATGACAAACGCGAGAATGGAGCATTCTCGATAGAAAGGCACTCGGAATAGTATGTTTGTGCCTTGCGGCGACGGTCGCCTTCAATGTTCCGAAGGAAACAACAACGAGAGGGTTGATGTAGACGTTAGCGACTATGTGAAAAACCCTCGGCCTCGGAGCAAGGTATTTCTTATGGAACAACTATTTAATATGAAGATGTCGGAAGGTGGATGCTGTTGCGGACCATTTTTAAATGATTTTAATACGGTTACCGATCAGTTAGAGATTACGCAGGGGTAAGCTTTTTTTATGATGAAGGTAGAGCTACAGTATTCTTGTGCTCATTTCCGGAAAGTTGGAATGGTTTTAATGTGCATTAATGGCACTACCCATCTCTTTGAGATCTAGTACTTTAAAGTTTGATGATGTTGTTGGTGCTATCCTTAGCGAGGAAATGCGATGGAAAAGCTCGGTGAGACATCGGGTAATGCTTTGGTCACAGGAGTATAGGGAAGAAGAATGGAAAGAGGAAAGAGCTCGGGATATCACACTAAATCAGAAAAAGGCAGATCCAAGCCCGGATCGGGGGATAGTGTCTTGGAAATGCGGAAAGAAAGGGACACCTAAAGAAATACGTAGATCTCGAAAGGGAAAAGAGAGGAGATGCCTGAAAAAGAAAATAATCATGAAGCAAATGTGACGGTGATGTGTTACAGATTCTTTGATTCTTTCTTTCGAAAATATTGCGGTTCTTGGGTTGTGGATTCGAGCTTCATTCCATGCCACACGATAAGAAATATTTTCATGACTATGTTCAAGGAGATTTTGGACAAGTTCGTTTAGGTGATGATAAACCTGTAAAATTGTTGGAATGGGTAAGGTTCTTGTAAAACAATAACATGGGAAACAATGGCTATTAAAGGAGGTAAGGCATGTTCCAGGATCTAAAAGAAAAAATCTGATTTCAACAAGAACTTGGCAGCTAAGCCGGTGAAGGTTGTATTATGGCTTTCCTGGGATAAAACTTGGAAGGTCACTAAAGAACCTGGCAGTAATGGCAAAAGGTGGTGGTACATTGTATTTATGCAATGGTATTTCCCTAGTCTGTTAATGATTTAACTTCCAAAGGAGTAGATGCAGCATTATGGAATCATATGCTCGAGACATATGAGTGAAAACGGGATGAAGATTATTCACTCAAAAAATTTGTTGCGGTTTGAAGAATGTTGATTTGGATTTACGTGAGAATTGCATTTATAGAGAAAACAAAAAGAGAGTCGGATTTCTCGAGTTGAGAGTAAAAGAAGAGAGAGAAAAAGAATTGGAGCTTGTGCATACAGATGTATGGGGACCTACTCGAGTATCATCTCTCGGTAGCTCTCGCTATTGTTACATTTATTGATGATGCAACTAGAAAAAATTGGATTTATTGTATTCAAAATAAATACGTGTATTTTATACTTTCAAGAAATGGAAAGCTTTGGTTGAGATTGAACGGGGAAAGAAGTTAAAGTGTCTCGGATCGGACAATGGAGGTGTATTGTAGCAAAGAGTTTGATAGGTACTATTTAGACCATGGAAATCATAGAGAGAGAACGGTTCCAAGAACACCACAAGAAAATGGTGTGTCGAAAGGATGAACGAACAATCATGGAGCGTGCAAGGTGCATGAGATTGCATGTAGGATTGTCTTTACAATTTTGGGCGGATGTTGTAGATATTGTTATTTATCTAATAAACAGAGGGGGGCCTTCAAGTTCCATGAATGGTGGTATTCATAGGAAGCATGGACGGTAAAAAGGTATAATGCTATTTTTAAAGCATTTGGCTATGAGGGCCTTTGTCCATATTAATAAAAGAAAATAGAAAAAATCTTGAGGTAAAATCGAAGAAATGTACCTTTATTGGATATGGTGCTAATATGATTTTGGTTATAAACATATTATTATGAAAGTCACCAAAATCATTAGGGCTTGAGAGATGTATTCAATGAAAGGTTTTGTATAGAGAATCGGTACGGAAAGAAACGGGGAAAAAAAGCGAGAATTCGTGGTTCTTGATGAGATAGCGAAAAAGTAAAGGTGCACGAAAATGATAGTAATCAACAACCACGGCGGCATCAACCACCACAACGACAATAGGCACCTCAAACACTTTGAAAGTGGTGTTAGAAGATCTACCAAGATAAGTAGACCCCCGCTGAATGATACTCTCATTCATTATATTATTTATTATTGTTGATTATGGTGGTGAATGTTATGAAGAAGTAATGCGAGGTTGAAAAGCGAGGAACAAGTGGGAGCTAGCAATGGATGAAGAAATGGACTCATTAATGCATAACTAGACTTGGGACTTAGTCGGGTTTCTGCCAAGGTAAAAATACATTGCAGAATAAATGGGTTTATAGGCTGAAGGAAGAAGATGGAGGAAAACGAGAGGGTACAAATCTAGACTTATGGTGAAGGGGTTTTCACGGAAAGAAAGGTATTGATTTTGATGAAATATTTTTTCTGTTGTTAAGATGACTTCAATTAGAACTATCTTAAGTCTTGTAGTAGCGGGAAGATTTACATCTTGAACGATTAGATGTAAAGACATCATTTCTCCATGGATATTTGGAGGAAGAGATATACATGCAGCAACGAGAAGGATATGAGGTCAAGGGAAAAGAAAAATTGGTGTACGAGTTAAAGAAGAGCTTGTATGGCTTAAAACGGGCTCGAGCGGTGGTATCTAAAATTTGACAAGTTTATGTCGAAGAAGGTTATACTAGATGTCACTATGATCATTGTGTTTATCTAAAAAGGAAAAATGATGACAACTATATTATATTGTTATTGTATGTATATTACATGCTTGTTGCGAGATCCTAACATGTAGGAAATAAATGTGCTCAAAAGAAAATTGGAAAACTAATTTGCAATGAAGGATTTGGGAGGTTTTGCATCCTTGGTATGAGGATAACTAGAGACAAGAAAAATCGCAAATTAACACTATCTCAGAATGAGTACATAGAAAAGGTGTTGAAAATATTTAATATGCAATACCAAAAACCTCTTAGTACACCTTTTGCTAGCCATTTCAAACTTAATAAGGAGATGTGCCCAAAGACCCAAGAAGACATGGATTATATGTCTAAAGTTCCATATGCATCGGCGATTTGGAAGCTTAATGTATGCAATGGTGCTGCCTGTTTGATATTGCACATGTAGTGGGAGTTATAAGAAGGTACATGAATAATCCGGAAAAGAACATTGGATGGAAGTAAAATGGATTCTCGAGATATTTGAGAAGTACCACAAATCTAGCATTATGCTTTGGTGGTTCGAACATTGCTCTACGAGGATATGTTGATGCGGATATGATAGGTATTGAGAGATAACGGGAGGGCACTACGAGATGTGTATTTACGTAGGTGGAACAGCGCCGATTCTGGGCTTCTAAAAATCCAAGTTTTGTTGCACTTTCAACAACGAGAAGCTGATTATGTTGCTACTATAGAGGCTAATAAAGAAATGATTTGGTTATGCAAGAGCTTATGGGTGAATTGGGTGAGAAGCATGATATGGGCATGTTATACGATGATAGCAGTGCCATTCATCTTGCAAAGAAGAACTCAACATTTCATTCGAGGACTAAACACATACATCTCAAGTACCATTTCATATATTCGGTATTGGAATATGGAGAGTTGAAGTGGAAAAGATACACACTAGCCAAAATCTGTAGAGATATGTAACAAAACTTGTAAACGAGGAGCGAAAATGTGCTCGAGTTTCAATTCGTCCTTCGAGGATGATGATGAAGATGAGGAACATATAGGTCCAAAGAGGAGTCATTTTCCAGCAAATGAAGTAGCGATGGAGTTGCTACAATCAATCTCCAAGTGGGAGATTGTTGGGTATGGAACGATTTTCTTGCGATTCGGAGATCCTTGTTTTAACTGGATATATACCCCGGGGGAAAGGTGTACACCCTTGCACGCGTTCGGGGGACTTGTCCCCCTCGGGGGTTCGAGGGCCGGCCCCCGGTTGGGGGGTCAAGGGCCGGCGGGGTTTCGGGCGGCGCCCTCGAAACCAAAAATCGATGCTTAAAATTACCTTGTAAAAGTATGTTAATTTCTAGTCAATGGGCCATTCATTGAGATGATCGACGATAGAAGTTATGTTTAGTTTAGGGTTTTTTGCCCTATAAGGCAACCTCGCTTTTATGAGGGAGGTATTGTATTGCGAGTATGTATTTTATGTGTATTCTGCGAGCGAGAAACGAATGGGGAGGCTATGAGAGACAATAGAGGATATTATAGCAGATGCTGTGGGTTTGTATCTTCCTTTGTTGGATAATAGAAAGGAAGGATTGGTTGTTCGGGGTGGACGTAGCCCAAGCCCAGGTGAACCACGTATATACGTTGTGTCTCTCTAGTTTTATGTGTTTTGTGTGCTTGTATTTTCCACATGTTTTATGTGTTGCATTGCTTTCTGTAATATTTAATTTTCTAACGGGATTTTCTTTCTCTTAGGGTGAACCCAAACTTTGGTTCGAAAGCTCCTATGAATACCACCTTAGCGGTGGTTGGGGAGGTTTTATTTCAGCGGAAAATTATTATAGAGCTTATTGAACCTCTTAATGAATTCGATTACATCCTCATTATGTCTCTTCTTTAGAGCATGAAAATAAGTGAGAACATATCCATGGTCCTACTTTTCTACCCATTTTAATGTGAAGAAATTTTTCATTTCTTCCCAAGTTTGAGTTGTGTTATCGGCTAGAGACTTGAACCATTTTAGAGGTTTCTCCATCCAAGGATTGGAAGAAAAGCCTTAACACCACATCTAAGTGCTCTACATTCACATTCTTAGAAAAGGGCGCAGAATTTTTAAATATGTCTCTATGCCTGAGTACTATCTTCCCTGGTGAATCAAGGCGGGGAGCTTTAGATAATCTTGCGGCATGTCATACGGTACTTGAGGTGGAGACGATGTAGCATATTTTTTGAGGAGGAAACTAGGTACAACCATGGTGGGTAGTGGTGGCATATTATGAGGATGAGTTTGCTGATGTATAATAGGTATGTGGTGAGTAGAGGTTTTGGATATTTGTACGTAAAAAGCTTTAGATCTGGAATTCTTTAACTTCTTTAGCCTCGGGGGTAGGGTGCAAGGGAGGTAGAGAAGTATCAATGGATTTGGATTCATATTTTATGGATGAACTAGCTAAGCGAGAGGCATCTAGAGAATGCCCAAGTACACAAGCTATGGAGCCGAGGACCATAGATCTCGACTTTTTGAGATGAGGAAGGAAAATCTTCTACGGAAAATGAAGGTAGGTCGGCCTCGATGGGTTTTATTCTCCTTCAGGATTCTCTTAGAAATATGATCTTGCCGGGGTTCCCGAGATATAGAAGGGAGGTTCTCTGCTTTGGGGAAGTATCTAATCGAGTATGGAGCCTTGTAAGCGGGATTACAGGCGGATTTGAAAACTTTGATAATAGTGGAGTCACCAAGGTGAGGCTGTACAACTGCGAACCCTTGTGCTCACCGATTTAAGGGTGAAGATAATGTTGTATCCTCGGGAAAATGTTTCTAGTTCTTCCACGAAAAATGAAGCCACAAAGATGTTGAAGCTCTAGAGATAGCCTTGAGTTGTAGAATACGAGTGCAGGGACATCTTGAAAATCGGAGGTTAGATGTAGACAATTTTGAGGGTGCCTATGACAAAATATGGATAAAAAGGATAATGATTGTGGTGGTTTAGGAATGATGAAGACTTTGGAGTTTGATTCATGTGAATTACCTTATCTTGCAAGAGGGCTCATGAGGCTATATGGATTAGTGGTTTTTCAAATGCACAGTACGGAAACAACGAGAAAGGGGATTTCAAAATATGCGAAGTGCGAGAAGGAACGGAGGAACATGAGATGGATTAAAAAGTCTTAAGAATACATCTCCTTTGAACTCGAGAGGAAGGAGATGTAAGTGGAATGTGACCAACAATAGTGATTCATGGAGCATAAATTACGGGGGCACGACAAGTTTAACACATGAGCGTTTTTCATACAAATTCATGAATAAAAATGCATACCATTGGCAACTACATTACATGAATCGTCAAAGCGGTAGAGATGTTGAAAGATGATTATACATAATAGGATGTGCGTACGTGAGAAAATACAGATACATACTACTCATTTATCCATACGGAATCCAAATAAACATCGTTGTATCATATTATGTTCAAAACATCTCCCCCAAATATGTGTCTCGGAGAATAAAGAGCACGGTCATACAAAACTACGTAAAAATTCTCCAAAAACCCTTCTTTCATCTTTGAAATCTCTACATATAAAGTTCCCTTTGAGGTTCTACGATGAATAAAAATTTATGATCGGCCCAAACACGTGAAAATAAAAATATCCTAACTAACTCGTAGGGAATTGCATCAAGCAATCACTCCCGTAATCATAAAATCAAAACAAAATCGGGTGAAATGAAAGTTTCACCATCAAAACATCATAATAAAACGGTAAAAGCGCATAGCTAGCCACGGAGGCCAAATTTTGGAATATTCAAAATGGGGCAGCGAGGAATGACCATAAAAATGTGAGCGGTCATCAACTTCTATCATATGATTCCATATGTTGTCGAAAGCATCCACTCCCTCATTGCGGCAGCAACCATTGTGAAATAGTCGGTCGTATTGTGCATGCCTATCTCTTTAGTGAAGATTTCCTTGACGGAGTTGAATAAACCCTACTTTCATTTGTCTACTTCAAAAAACCCATGCCATGCTTAACTTGAAAAGCTGGAGACCGGATTTTTGAGGGCTTGTTTAGTATGTCGTATTGGATGTATGAAATCACGCAAGTCGACATGTAGCCTTGGAGCGGTTCCAAAGCTGTCCATTTCGGACGGCATTAACCTTCGGAAGGTGAGGGAGGGCCGAAATATATCATGAGTCGTCGAATGCGTGGTAGGGAGCGAGAGATGAGAGGAAGATGGTAGAGGTTTAGCGATGATGGTTAACAATGAAAAGAGTGAGACGATGGCCGTGGGGGGGGACTTTGATGAAGGGTGACGTGGAAAGATGGAGGTGGGGCCACCCACACATCGCAAAATCGCAAGTTTTACATATGAGCGATTGGAGGGTAAATTCTGTTATTTGACCTGCGCGAAGTGCGATGAGCGGAAGGGTGACATGGTAGGACGGAGGTGGGGCTGCCCACATTGCAAATCACAAGTTTTACATATGGAAAGCAAAGGAAAATGCTAAGGCTTTGTGATGTGTGATTTACGATGAGTGGAGAGGTTGACGATGAGAAAAGGTAAATGGTAAGAGCTCTTTCATATTTTTGATTACGGGGCATCCTCTTTGACCCACGCACGAAGTGTTTGGCCTTCATTTTAGCCACTCTCGCTCTTCATTTTCTTAACTATGATGTTGTCTTATCCGTTCATAGAAACCACAAGCCAACACCACTAATATTCTTGAACCTTCTTTCCTTATCTCCACATCCCCTAGAACAAAATGTGAGATCATATCCTTGATCACACATTTGACTAATGTAGAAAATCATGTTTCAAATGACCCATATGACCCGAGAGGCGCATCTACGGCCCAATATGACCACGATGTCGGGTATGTCACGTCCTAATAGAAAATTTCGGCTCAAGATTTAAATTAAAGAAAATAAAAAATAAAAATCGCATTGTACTAGAACATATATCAATTTCTAATACAATTATGTATTATTTATATAATTTGAATGGATATTAAATTATATACGTGAATTTGAATGGATCATAAATTTACCTTTAACAAAAAAAATTACCGCATTGAATTTCCAAATTAAGTAAAATTTTAAACATATTTACTCTTTACTAAAGTCAATACCATTTCCTACGTCAGGAAAAAGAGTTAATTCAACACAAACAATCAAAATCCAAAATCTTTTAATATTTCTTTTAATTAAATATTTGTAAAATGAATTTATACTTACTCCATAGCTATGGTAAATAAATAAAAATATATATAAACTAGATGTATGGTAAATAAATAAAAATTCTTTTTATATTTATTCCATAAACCTTTTTATATTTAGAAAAACTTTAAAAAGGAGGTTTTATTTAGATGAAGTCTATGGGATGAATATCATGGGACAAATTAATATTGATACCATGGGCCAAATACCATGGGTAAATAAATAAATATAAAAGAGGTATAAACAAGTATGATAAATAAATAAATATATAAAAAATATATATAAAGAGGTATGGTAAATAAATAAATATAAAGAAGGCATAAAGAAGGTAAGGTAAATAAATAACAATATATCAAATAGGATTATAAATAAAAATGTAATTATATAACAAGCCTATGGGCCAAATACCATAGTAAAGAAAGAGGGTATGGTAAATAAATAAAAATATAAATAAACTAGAGGTATGTTAAGTAAATAAAACCTCTTTTCATATTTACTCCATAATCTGCTTTATATTTACAAATATTTATGTTCATTAGTTTACATAACTAAGAAGAAAAGAGAGAGAGTTTGGGGAGAGATGGAGAGAGAGTGTGTATGTTTAGGGAGTGAGATAAAGAGGCAAAGTAAGATATATGGAAAGAAGGGGGAGAGAAGAAGTGAGAAGGAGAGAGGGAGGGATATAGTAATGTAGTTGGAGAGAGAGAGAGGGGTGGAAAGAGAGAAAGAAAGGGATGGGGGAAGAGAGAGGATTAGAGAGAGAGAGAGAGAGAGAGAGAGAGAGAGAGAGAGATCGGGGAAAGAGAAAGGGATTTAGGGAGAGAGAGAGAGAGGAGGAGAGAGAGGGATCGATAAGAGAGATGGTTGGAGGGAGAGATGTAGGAAATAAGAAATATAGAGAGTGAGAAGTGGAGAGAGAGAGAGTCGGCAAGGGAGAGACGAGAGAGAGAGCGTGTATGTTTGGGGCTGAGATAAAGACACAAATAAGGATGGAGATAAGGGGGGAGAAGGAGATATAGGGAGAGAGGGAGGGATATAGTAACATAGTTGGTGGGTGAAGAGAGAGAGAGAGAGAGAGAGATATGGGAGAGAAAGGAAAGAGAGGAAGGAAGAGAGAGAGGATGTGAGAGAGTGGAGAGAGGGAGGGAAAGAGAGATAGACTTGGAGGGGGAGGGAGGAGAGAGGTAAGAAGAAAGAAATAGAGAGAGAAAGGTGGAGAGAGAGAGAGAGAGAGAGAGAGAGAGAGAGAGATAAAGTGATAAGGAAGATGGAGAGAGAGGGAGAGAGGGAAAGATAGAGATATAGATGGAAGGTGAAAGAAAAAGGGAAGAAAGAGAGAGAGATGGGGAGAGGGAGGGGATTGACAAAGAGATTGATATATGTGTGTGTTTAGGAGGGTGAGATAGAGAGACATAAAATAAGAGATGGAGGGGGATATAGATATGGATGGAGGGTGAAGGGGGAAGAATATTTCTTACACTAGATGGATTGATATAAGTGGAGATGGTGATTTATAATCCTATTTGATTATTTGCACTATATGCATCGATTTTAGTGTAGATATTTATTTCTAATGATATTTGATTACTTGCATTGGTTTCAATGTATGTGGTGATTTCTAATACAATTTGATTGCTTTCACTGAATTTTTTGATTTCAATTTAGATGTTGATTTATAATTATATTTGATTACTTGCACTAGATGAATTGGTTTCAATGTAGATGATTTCTAATCCTATTTGATTGGTTGCACTAAATGGATTGATTTCAGCATAGATGGCGATTTCTAATCCTATTTGATTTATTTGAGTAAATGCATTGATTTAGGTGTAGATGTTGGTTTTCTAGAGAGAGAGAGTGATAAGGAAGATGGAGAGAGAGGAGAGGACAAAAGGAGGAAGAGATATTAATAGGGAGAGGGAGAGAAGGGGAAGATAGAGATATAGATGGAAGGTGAAGAGAGGGAAGAAAGAGAGATGGGGAGAGCGGGTGATTGAAAAAGATATTGATATATATGGTGTACGAGAGTGGGTGTGTTTAGGGGGGTGAGATAGAGAGACAAAAAAAGAATAGATGGAGGGGGGGGATATAGATATGGATGGAGGGGGTGGAGAGAGGGAGGAATATATATCGCACTAGATGGATTGATATAAGTGGATATGGTGATTTCTAATCCTATTTGATTATTTGCACTAGATGCATCGATTGTAGTGTAGATATTTATTTCTAATGATAGTTGATTACTTGCACTAGATGCATTGATTTTAGTGTAGGTGGTGATTTATAATACAATTTGATTGCTTGCCTTTGAATGTGTTAGATTTCAATGTAGATGTCAATTTATAATTATATTTGATTACTTATAACTGGATGACTTAATTTCAATGTAGATGATTTCGAATCCTATTTGATTGTTTGCACTAAATTCATTGATTTCGGTGTAGATGGCGATTTCTAATCCTATTTGATTTCTTTGAGTAAATGCATTTATTTCGGTGTACATGTTGGTTCCTAGAGAGAGAGAGAGAGAGAGAGTGAGTGATAAGGGAAGATGGAGAGAGAGAGAGAGAGAGGACAAAGGGAGGAAAGAGAGATATTAGCGGGGGGAGAGGGAGATAAGGGAAGAGAGGGAAGAGAGAGAGATGGGGAGAGAGGGTGATCGACAAAGAGAATGATATATATGGAGTGCGAGAGCGTGTGTATTTAGAGGGTGAGATAGAGACCAAAAAAAAGAGATGGATGGGGATATAGATATGGATGGAGGGTGGAAAGAGGAAGAGAATATTTCTTCCACTAGATGGATTGATTTAAGTGGAGATGGTGATTTATAATCCTATTTGATTATTTTCACTAGATGCATCGATTTTAGTGTAGATATTTTATTTCTAATGATATACTGATTACTTGCACTAGATGCATTCATTTCGATTATGTAGGTGATGATTCCTAATACTATTTGATTGCTTGCACCTTTGGATGTATTTGATTCCAATTTAGACATCGATTTATAATTGTATTTGATGCTTGCTGCTAAGAATGCATTGATTTCAATATAGATTATTCCTAATACTATTTGATTGTTTGCGCTAAATGCATAGTAGAAGAAAATAGTTTGAGATTGATTGTAACATGAGTACGTTCTTATTGTTCACATTTTCTATTTTTCAACACTATTATTGTCACTTTGCATTTAAAAAAATATGTTCATCATTATAGTTATTAACAATAATTATCATCTCAACGAAGCCAAGGTAACTAAGAAAATTTAAAATTAAAATGACCAAGTTAATATCGAAATATTTAGCATATTTAAAATGATTATATCAATATTTGATATATTTACATATTAACGATAAAATTAATCATACCTTTGATAGATTTTCCTTGGCCTCACACAAGTTGAAACCGACCTAGATCCATCTTACATCTCAAAAATATACAAAAAATTTAATAATGCGAAAAATGTGATGTTGATGCCTCCGACTTGAACTAGCCTAAATCCATCTAACTACGGATCTATCATGTGCCAAGAGGATCAAATCTCTCAAAGTGCAAACCTTTCCTCAAGTTTGCACTCAAAATTAGGTTTGCACCTCGAAATTTGATCCCTCTCAGCACATGATAGATCCGGTGCTGGATCTAGGTAGGTCAGCCTCGATAGGTTTATTCTCCTTCGATTATCTTAAATATGATCTTTTCGGATGAGATATAGAAGAGTTCTCTTAAGGAAGTATCTAATCGAGTATGAGGCCTTGTATGGCTTCGGGTTACAAGCTGGGTTGAACTTTGATAATAGTGGAGTCACCAAGGTGAGGGCTATGCAACTGCAGACCCTTTGTGCTCACCGGTTAAGGGTGAAGATAATGTTGTATCTCGGGGAATATTTTCTAGTTCTTCCACGAAAATGAAGCCACAAAGATATTGAAGCTCCTAGAGATAGCCTTGAGTTGTAGAATACTGGTCTTTAGGACATCTTGAAATCGAGAGGTTAGATGTAGACGGAGCAATTTTTAAAGAGTGCACATGACAAAATATGGATAAGGATAATGATTGTGGTGGTTTAGGAATGATGAAGACTTTGGAGTTTGATTCATGTGAATTACCCTATCTTGCAAGAGGGCTCATGAGGCTTTATGGATTAGTGGTTTTTCAAATGCACCAGAAGTCTGAAACAATGAGAAGAGGAGCTTTCAAAATGTCACGAGAGGTCTTTGAGAAGGAACATAGGAGGAACTAAAAGCGAGATAGGATTAAAAGTCTTAAGAATCTGTCTCCTTTGAACCTAGGAGGAAGGAGATGTAAGTGGAATGTGACCAACGATAGTGATTCATGGATCATAAATTAAGGGGGCACGACAAGTTTAACACATGACGTTGTTCATACATAAATTCATGAATAAAAATGCATACCATTGGCAACTACATTACATGAATCGTCGAAAACGGTAGAATATTGAAAGATGATTATACATAATAGGATATTGCGATAAATGAGAAAATGCAGAGATACATGTACTACTCATTTCTCCATACGGAATCCAAATAAACATCGTTGTATCATATTATGTTCAAAAAATCTCCCCAAATATGTGTCTCGAGAGAATAAGAGGCACGGGTCATACAAAACTACAACAAAAATTCTCCAAAAACTATTATTTCATCTTTGAAATCTCTACATATAAAGTTCCCTTTGAGGGTCTACGATCGAATAAAAATTTATGATCGGCCCAAATAGGTGAAAATAAAAATATCATAACTAACTCGTAGGGCATGCATCAAGCAATCACTCCCGTAATCATAAAATCAAAACAAAAATCGGGTGAAATGAAGATTTCACCATCGAAACATCATAATCAAATAGTAAAAGAAACTGTAGCTAGCCACGGAAGGCCAAATTTTGGAATATTCAAAATGGGGCAGCAAGGAATGACCATAAAAATGTGGGCAATCTGGCTTCTATCATATGATTCCATACGGTATTAAAGCATCCACTCCTCATTCTCATGACTTAAGCAACCATTGTGAAATAGTCGGTCATGTTGTGCATGCCTATCTCTTTAGTGAAGAGATTTCCTTGATAGGTTGAATAAACCATACTTTCATTGTCTCACCAAAAACCCATGCCATGCTTAACTTGAAAAAGCTGAGTAGTTTTTGAGGGGGCTTGTTTGGTTTGTGGTATTGGATGGGGAGGCGTGTGTGTGAAATCAACGCTAATTCGACATGTAGCAACGGGTCGAGTTTCCAAAGTTTGTCCATTTAGGACCCACCGGCATTAACCTTCAGAAGGTGAGGAGGGCCGAAATATATCATGAGTCGTCGAATACGTGGTAGGGAGCGAGGAGATGAGAGGAAGATGGTAGAGGTTTAGCGATGATGGTTAACAATAGAAAGAGTGAGACGAAGACGTGGAAATTTGATGATGGGTGACGTGGAAAGATGGAGGTGGGGCCACCCACACATTGCAAATACGCAAGTTTTACATATGAAGCGGTGGAGGGTAAATGCTATTATTTGATATGCGTGAAGTGCGATGTGCGAGAGGGTGACATGGCGGGCGGAGGTGGGGCTACCCACACTTCGCAAATCACAAGTTTTACATATGGAAAGCAAAGGGAAAAATGCTAAAACTGTGATGTGTGATTTACGATAGTGGAGAGGTTGATGATGAGAAAAAAGTAAATGGCAAGAGCTCTTTCATATTTTGATTACGGGCATCCTCACAGCCCACACCGAAGTTTTTTGGCCTTCATTTTAGCCACTCTCGCTCTTCATTTTCTTAACTATGATGTTGTCTTATCAGATTTCATAGAAACCACAAGCCAACACCACTAATATTCTTGAACCTTATTTCCTTATCTCACATACCCTAGAACAAAATGTGAATCCTTATCCTTGATCACACATTTGACTAATGTAGAAAATCATGTTTCAAACCTTTATATGCCGGCCCTAGATCCATCTAACTCTGGATCTATCATGCGGCAAGAGGATCAAATCTCTCGAGGTGTAAACCTAATTTTGAGTGCAAAAACTTTAGGAAAGGTTTGCACCTCGAGAAGATTTGATCCTCTCGGCACATGATAGATCGAGTTAGATGGATCTGGTGGATTTTAAGTTGGAGGCATCAACGTCACATTTTTTTGATTATTAAATTTTTTGTATATTTTTGATATGTAAGATGGATCTAGGCTAGATTCAATTGTGTGAGGCCAAGGAAAATCTATCAAAGGTATGATTAATTTTATGAAGTAATATGTAAATATATCAAATATTGATATAATCATTTTAAATATACTAAATATTTTCGAGATTAACTTGGTCATTTTAATTTTAAATTATCTTAGTTACCTCGAGTTCGTTGAGATGATAATTATTGTTAATAAACATAATGATGAAAAATGATGAAATATTTTTTTTAAATGCAAAGTGACGATAATAGTGTTGAAAAATAGAAAATGTGAACAATAAGAACGTACTCATATTCTGATCAATCTCAAACTATTTTCTTCTACTATGCATTTAGCGCAAACAATCAAATAGTATTAGGAATAATCTATATTGAAATCAATGCATCTAGTGCAAGCAATCAAATATAATTATAAATCGATGTCTAAATTGAAATCAGCATCGATTACAAGCAATCAAATAGTATTAGGAATCATCACCTACAACGAAATCAATGCATCTAGTGCAAGTAATCATATATCATTAGAAATAAATATCTACACTAAAATCGATGCCATCTAGTGAAAATAATCAAATAAGTTATAAATCACCATCTCCACTTAAATCAATCCATCTAGTGCAAGAAATATTCTTCCCTCTTTACCTCCATCCATATATATATCCCCATCCATCTCTTTTTTTTGTCTCTATCTCACCCCTCTAAATACACACGCTCTCGCACTCATATATACATTCTCTTTGTCGATCACCCTCTCTCCTCTCTCTCTTCTTCCCTCTCTTCCCCTTCTCTCCCTCTCCCCCACTAATATCTCTCTTTCCTCCATTTGTCCTCTCTCTCTCTCTCTCTCTCCATCTTCCTTATCACTCTCTCTCTCTCTCTCTCTAGGAATATATGTATATTGAAATAAATGCATTTACTCAAAGAAATCAAATAGGATTAAAGAAATCTCCATCTACCATGAAATCAATGAATTTAGTGCAAACAATCAAATAGGATTAGAAATCATCTACATTGAAATTAAGTCATCGATTAAAGTAATAAGATATAATTATAAATTGACATCTACATTGGAAATCAACACATTCGATTAAACAATCAAATTGTATTGAAATCACCACCTACTGCTGAAATCAATGCATCTAGTGCAAGTAATCAAATATCATTAGAAGTAATGTCTACACTACGATCGATGCATCTGGTACGAATAATCAAATAGGATTAGAAATCACCATCTCCCTTATATCAATCCATCTAGTGCGAATGCTGTTCGCCCCCTATCCACCCTCCATCCATATCTATATCCCCCTCCATCTATTCTTTTTTGTCTCTCTATCTCACCCCCCTAAACACACGCGCTCTCGTACCATATATATCAATATCTTTTCAATCACTCTCCCCATCTCTCTCTTCTTCCCTCTCTTCACCTTCCATCTATATCTCTATCTTCCCCTTCTCTCCCTCTCCCCCATTAATATCTCTCTTTCCTCCCTTTTGTCCTCTCTCCCTCTCTCTACATCTTCCTTATCACTCTCTCTCTCTCTCTCTCTCTAGAAACCAACATCTACACTGAGAAATCAATGCATTTACTCAAATAAATCAAATAGGATTAGAAATCGCCATCTACTTGAAATCAATGCATTTAGTGCAACCAATCAAATAGGATTAGAAATAATCTACATTGAAACCAATTCATCTAGTGCAAGTAATCAAGTATAATTATAAATCAACATCTAAATTGAAATCAAAAAATTCATTGCAAGAAATCAAATTGTATTAGAAATCACCACATACTGCTGAAATCAATGCAAGTAATCAAATATCATTAGAAATAAATATCTACACTAAAATCGATGCATATAGTGCAAATAATCAAATAGGATTATAAATCACCATCTCCATATATCAATCCATCTAGTGTAAGAAATATTCTTCCCTCTCTCCACCCTCCATCCTTATCTATATCCCCTCCTTCTTATTTTTTGTCTCTCTATCTCACCCTCCACAAATACACACATATATCAATCTCTTTGTCAATCCCCTCCTCTCCCCATCTCTCTTCTTCCCTTTTTCACCTTCCATATATATCTCTATCTTCCCCCTCTCTCCCTCTCTCTCCATCTTCTTTATCACTTTATCTCTCTCTATTTCTTTCTTCTTACCTCTCTCCTCCCTCCCCCTCCAAGTCCATCTCTCTTTCCCTCCCTCTCTCACTCTCTCACATCCTCTCTCTCTTCCTTCCTCTCTTTCCCTTTCTCTCCCGCTCTCTCTCTCTCTCTCTTCACCCACCAACCCCTATCTTACTATATCCCTCCCTCTCTCCCTATATCTCCTTCTCCCCCCTTATCTCCATCTCTCTCCTTATTTGTCTCTTTATCTCCAGCCCCCAAACATACACGCTCTCTCTCTTGTCTCTCCTTGTCCTCCCTTCTCTCTCTCCACTTCTCCTCTCTATATTTCTTATTTCCTACATCTCTCCCCCCTCAATCCATCTCTCTTATCGATCCCTCTCTCCTCCTCTCTCTCAAGTCCTCTCTCTCTCTCACCTAAATCCTTTCTCTTCCTGATCTCTCTCTCTCTCTCTAATACTCTCTCTTCCCCCATCCTCTCCTCCTCTCTCTCATCCTTCCTCTCTCTCCCTTTCTCTCCACCTCTCTTCCTCCATCTTTTCCCTCCAATCACTCTCTCTTCCCCCATATCTCTCTCTCTCTCTCTCTCTCTCTCTAATCCTCTCTCTTCCCCCATCCCTTTCTTTCTCTCTCTCTTTCCACCCCTCTCTCTCTCCAACTACATTACTATCCCTCCCTCTCTCCTTCTCACTTCTTCTCTCCCCCTTCTTTCCATACATCTTCTTTGCCTCTTTATCTCACCCCTAAACATACACACTCTCTCTCCGTCTCTCACATATAACTCTCTCTCTCTCTTTCTTCTTAGTTATGTAAACTAATGAACATAAATATTTGTAAATATAAAGCGATTATGGAGTAAATATGAAAAGAGGTTTTATTTACTTAACATACCTCTAGTTTATTTATATTTTTATTTATTTACCCTTACCCCTTTTCTTTACTATGGTATTTGGCCCATAGGCTTGTTATATAATTACATTTTTATTTATAATCCTATTTGATATATTGTTATTTATTTACCTTACCTCTTTATGCCTCTTTTATATTTATTTATTTACCATACCTCTTTATATATATTTTTTATATATTTATTTATTTATCATACTTTTTTTTATACCTCTTTTATATTTATTTATTTACCCATGGTATTTGGCCCATGGTATCAATATTAATTTGTCCCATGGTATTTGTCCCATAGGCTTCATCTAAATAAAACCTTTTTTAAAGTTTTTTTAAATATAAAAAAGGTTTATGGAAAAAATATACATCTAGTTTATATATATTTTTATTTATTTACCATAGCTATGGAGTAAGTATAAATTCATTTTCAAATATTTAATTAAAAGAAATATTAAAAGATTTTTTATTTTGATTGTTTGTGTTGAATTAACTCTTTTCCTTTGATTTAGGAAATGGTATTGACTTTAGTAAAGAGTAAATATGTTTAAAATTTTACTTAATTTGGAAATTCAATGTGGTAATTTTTTTTGTTAAAGGTAAATTTATGATCCATTCAAATTCACGTATATAATTTAATATCCATTCCAAATTATATAAATAATACATAATTGTATTAGAAATTGATATGTCCTAGTACAATGCGATTTTTATTTTTTATTTTTTTTAATTTAAAACTTAAGCGAGCATTTCTATTAGGACATGACATACACGACATCGGGGTCATGTTAGGCATAGATGCCTCTCGGCGCAATAAGATATTTTAGGTTGATTTCTTTCGTTATTAAGACTAATTGTGTCCTTTCCATATATCCTTGTTTATGCATTATTTCCATGTTTAACATTGTCTCCCTTTTTATTCTTTTAGGGTGAAAATTTAACTCTTTGATCACCTTTCATGTGTTATCAATGTACCATTGGCTCCATTTTTTGAGAATATAATGAAAATACACATTATCTTTGATTTCCTTGATTTAGTTTCCATACATTTGTGTATTATTCTTTCTTGTTTTATTAATGAAACCTTATTTTCCTACTTCTGTAATCACATGCCTTATTGCCCAAAGTTATTACACTTATAACATTGAACATGATCTAATAGGGGATCAAATTAATTGTAATTTTAAACAACACTTTCATTGAAAATCATGGGTTTAATATTAATATAAATAGTCTTTGAATTCTATATGATTCTCTATATCGATATTTCATATAATCATTTCCCACATAAGATCTTAAACTCATTACTTTATGACCAAAAATTATTACATGAAAAGCAATAGCCAAGGAAGAGATTTTATACGAGGATGTTGTTGGTAGGCCAACACCTCCATTTCATTTTGTTAAAAAATGATATGGGCCCCCTATTTATTATTTCCTTTGAGGTATTCCTCTTATTTTTTGGTTGGCAAGGCTTGATAACAATCGTTTCTAATGTACGGTTCTTATGTTATTTTTTGAGATTATGTGGCATGAACTTGATTTGTTTGAATGGATGTACATATTTTTGGTATTCATTATTTAATATTTCATTGGGTATTCATGAAAAGAAAGAACCCTGAGGCCTTCATTCTACATTTACATATGAATTTTAGAAAGAACAAGGTCACTACATAATTTACATTTGTAGTAGCCTTGCCTTATATTTAAATTACATATATCTTTAAAATGTTTTGATATTGAATAAACAATGTATATTTTAATGTGTTACCTACATTTATATGAATGTCATTAGCCATGGTGATAACTTTATTTGACGAACTATCAAACCTTATGCTTAAACCTATTTTTGGTTCATATATTGTTTTGTTTCCATATATTTATATTTTTTATGCTCGACCTTGATTAATATACATGGTTTAATTTATCGAATCAAATGAATGATTTGAGGTGATGATTATAGTTCGTGAGAATTGAGATATGTTAGCCAAATTTTCTCGATATGTAATTATGAGGCATGATGCTCTCCGGGGTATGATTTATGGTTTTGGGTTTTGTGTTATGTCGATGCGCCCAGGAGATACGTAATATTAGGGACGAATATCACAATCGATGCCATATGTGACCAATATAATATTCATATTTTTTTGTACCTATGATAATCATACTTCCTATACCATGCTCTTAATTGTTCGAATTAATCTCTATGGGTTTGATTAGTCCAACTCTTGGTTGCCTCATTCTCTTCTCTCATTTGTGATTTGTTCAACAATGAGTAAGGGTTTCAAGATTATTCTTCTGTCACATGAATATTCTCACATGTTTTTATCTCAAGTCAAAGTATAGCCCTCGAGTCTATCCATGGTTTTTTGCTATCGAAACCAAGGCTATTGGGACCAAATTATTGAATTTTGTAACATTTGTGTAAAACTATTTCATCGTGTTGGCTCGTGGGATTTACTCCAACTCTTTCGAGGGTACAATCAAGGTGTTATTGAAGCACTTTCTTCTTCTGTTGATGGAAGCGGAAATATCGGGTGGTGACGAAAAGAATTCTCTGTGGGTGTTTATTTTATTGCCAAATCTACCAATATATTTTTTGAAGGAGAAATGGTCGAAAAATCCTAAAGTTAATGAAATCCCCTAGAAGAATCTCCCCAAAAATAATGACCACACTTATAATTTCAAATGTATGCCTATTTGCTACCTGTTGAAATGGAAGAACTTGGTTTTGTTCTTGCGTCATTATATCACTTGTGAGGGGATGTTACCAACTTAGTCTTCATCTATCATATAAGGTTATTGATGGTGCTTTTAGGTCATAAGCTCAATTTTCCTTTCTACTTGTATAAGATTCTAGCTAAATGTCTCACACCATTTTTTCTTTTCTTAACTTGTCGGGGGTGTTCGTGTTGGCCGAGGTTATAGGTTTCATATTTCTTGGAACAAATACTTGTGGGTTATATCGATTTGCTGTGGATGTTATCAAATCGACTCGCTGTTAGTTACCGGTGTATTATCTTTCATTTCTTGAATATGGACAAGAGGCCGAAAACAAACAATTATGGTTATTTTTGTAAAAGATAATTTTATTTTCGAGTTTATTACGGACATATTTAGTTGTAGGATGGATATAAAACCTCCTATTTTGTATTGAAAATGGGATACCATGGTCTTATAGGGAGAAGGAGAAATGTTAGAAAAGTGATTGAAACTCTCCTTTGTGGAATCTATATTCATTTTGAAGTGCATCTCTTTGATATGGTTTAATTCTATTGGTACACCTTCATGTGAATTTATTCTCCATAGTCATAGGAGTATTGTTATTTGTCTTTATTAGCTCTACGGTTTAATATCTAAACGTTTAAATGTCATGTTTCTTGAGAGGAACAATGACTTGGATCGTGGACTAATATATCTATATTTATGCATTACTTTTTTCCTCTATGTTCGTTTAATTCTCGTGCATTAAATAGATCATATAAACTGTCTAGTGACTAGTGTCATGAGGGTAATACGGATCATAATATTTTGTTGATTTTGACACGAATGATTTGATTTCGAAAGGTTAGATTCATAGGATTGTTATCTTTCTTTGAGTCAAACGACACACACCCTATTTTATTTTCTATCTTATCATTATCATCTCACTAATTTTTTGTTGCTTTGATTCACTAATCGGTGATTGGAACATTGTTTGATATAAAATGATATAGTGACCCTATCTCTTTTAATATTACTGTCTCGGACGAGGATTAATTATTTTATATAGTTTATGATTCTTATTGTGCAATTGCATCTATTAATGGAGTTTGATCTATGTTAGTTTGGAAGAGACAAAGTTTTATTTCTGTAACTTTATGTATTTCATACATCACATTATTGAATCATTTTCTTTCAAATTAATCTATAATTTCATTTATAAATTAAATATTAGTTATCATATTAAAGTCTATTTTTATATAATTTTGTTAAGTAAATTAATTTATCTTTTAGCTACCGATTTACACTATGTTTTGGCAATTTTTCTTTGTATTATCATTGTGAATATTTCCTACATCGTAGTTTTTTTTATTTATGTTTTTTGTAACATATTTTTTGTACTTAATATTAACATTGTAGATTATATTTTATGAATAAAATATTTAAATTATATTACTATATCGTAATATCTTGCTATTGAGAACAAACAAACCCTTTTTTCGATAACAATATCTGGTTGGATTGATTTTTGTTAAATTTGTTTCACTTCCATAGTGAGATCAATAGTTAAATTGGATTTAGATTAATCATAAAATAGTATAGAGTTAGGTTTTATGAATACATAACATTAACATAGGATTAATATTAGTTTATTGTTAGTTTAGATTAGGATTAGTTTCTCTCAGATTCACTCCTTCATAAGAAGAAAGGATCCAAGGCTAACGAGCCTATAAAACCATCGAGTAGCTATACCAAATGACTTGGGCTATTAAAGAGCCTCATACCAAGCTATTCCTTCCTTTTTGACTTAGGTGTGTAACACCCATATCAAAATATATGAATTGTCTTCTTAATAGAGCTAAACTTATAAAATCATTCTTGTTGATATTTTGAGAAAAAATAGGTCTCTAATTGTCATCATCTCCTTTCTTTGTGTTTCTTCCATTGTTAATAGAGCCTTTGAGCACATTAGAAAAGTTTTTACATTTTTTCTTTTTCATTCCTTCTTTGATTTTTTGGTTGATTCTCCCTTGAAGGTATCATGATTTTCTTTATAGCAAATATCTATATTGATAAATGGATATCTTTGGTAGCTAAGAATTTCATGTAATATTTTAGTGCTTTTTCCAAATTTCAAGATTTGATTCAATTGAACATTTTACTTTTTTTAGTTCCTTTCTCAAAGGAATGACTTTTGATTCTAGATTATCACCAATTTCCTTCCTTGTCTTTTAGCTAGCTTATCAATAATTCTTCTATTATTTTTGCCTCTTCTATTTGTATATTTAAGATGATAATTGTTGCCTCATCACAATCATGATCTTTCTCCTCATATTTCTACAATATTTCCTCCTAATTTTTAATATTTCCTTTGAGTGTATATTTTTCTTCTAAGGCACTAACACGTTTTTCTTCAGATTTAATTCATTGTGAATATATTCTTTACATGAATCTATTTTATCTTTTTTGGTTGTATTCATTTTTCTTGATTATCATTCTAAGAATCCATAGATATGAATAGGAATTTTTTTTCTCAATATCAAATGCATATCCATCATTTTCTTTTGGAAAGTTGCTATCTTTTCTAGGTAATAAAATGAAATCTTCTTGGAATATATTCCCTTTTTTTTGTGTCTATAAGTTTATGCAATTTTTTATATTCTTCTTCATAATCACTTTCATCTAATTTTTCATACAGCCATTTAGCAACAAAATGACATATTCCACCAAAATTTAAAAAATTGAATGTTATCTTAATTTTTTACTTCTGTATCCTCTTTTCAACTTTCTCATAAATTGAGCTTCTTACTGCATATAACTCATAGATGGAATAATCATATGATTTTCATGTTTCTGTATACTTTGATGCTTTGAAGGATAGTTCCCCTAATTTTTTTAATTCTCTTTTCCTGGCCTTTAATTTTTAATTCTCTTTTCCTGGCCTCATTTCACACACGTAGAGAATCCCTTGTAGTTCATCCATCATAATTTACAAATATTTCATTTTCTTCAATAATTGGGATGCTTTGCATTAAATATCAAAGGGAAGATCTAAACACCTTATGTGAAATAAATGTTCCCTCAACCTTTTTCACCAAGTCCTTTGATAGTTTTAAAAATATCATCTACATGAAGGAAAGAAGGTGCAATATTTTATTCATGATTCATCTCCAAACTCTCAAATTGTCTTCTATGAGTTTGAAGCTTTACCTTTTTTACCTTGTCATCTCCTTCATAGTTGTTTTGAATATTATCCCAATTGTGTTTTTGGAAACTCACATGAATTACCTTGAAAAAAATATTTTGATAGGCCACACAAGATAAAATTAATGGATTTTTCATTATTTACGTACTCCTTCTTACCATATTAATTATATGGAGGATTTTTGTAATTTTATAATCACCTACTTTGGATTCTGGAATGTATAAGTAACATACATTAAATAGATCCTCATCCTTACCCTTTAAAATGAATAATTTGTTCCATTCAATAGTGGTTCTCTAATTGAGAAAGAACCTTCATGAATGTATACATTCCACTTCCTTCTAGTGGTTAGGTTGCTTCCGAAGGAACCTGGCTCTAATACCAATTTTTGAATTCACCCTTATATTCAAAGAATTGTGGGAGTGAATCAATATAAGATATTTTTTACTTATTTAATAATTCAAGACCCATAAGAAAATAATCTCATAAGAAGTTAAAGAAATGAAAGAAAAAAAATGGAAATCCTCTTGGGAGAAAAACCATAAAACGTCAAGTATTTTTAGGCTACCAATCTACTATAAATTCCAATCCATATGTAGTATACCCTATAATATGTTCTACACTAATCAAATATGCTTCTCACAGATTCTTCTCTTCTATTTTGTATTAAGCAGCCCCTTCACCCAAATATTTGAACTAGAGACTTCCCCTTCATTCCAATTTCTAAAAAATTACACTAAATCATTATTTTGTGCTTACTCTAATATATTGTCACTTCCTTCAATACAACTTTTAAAAAACTTTGCACGTATACACCCTAGTATCACATCATATGCCTTCATGATTTGTTTGGCCATTTGTAGTTATTTGAACATTGTATGATGGGATAATAATCATTTTACCTCCATGCGAGGTGATGGGGACAACAAAATCCAAATTTAGCTTTGTATTGGCATATAAAAAATAATTCCTTGAAAATGTTAACAAAATGCTACAAAACATGAATGATTGGGTTTAAATGACACGATTTCTTTTATTAATTTCTAGTGAATTCTATGCCTCTTAATGACTTTAGAGAACCAAAGTATCGACATATCAAAATACTTGTATATAATTTTTCATTTCAGAACATTGGGTGTGTATTTAAACGAATGTGATATCCAATACTTGACACCAAATTCTTTATCAAACAAAATTATTGGGTTGTGTTGGTGCCTCGAAAATCCCCGCAACAACATTGGGGAAAACCACCGGGTGGGGACTTAAAAAACCATCCCTTATCTGTTTGAGATAGTGGCTCCGACTAGATTTATGGGACCGGTTCCAGTGAAATATAATTGAGTGGATGGGTGGTATTTTAAGCTGAATTTGACTTGGTGAATGAGAGTGACAACAAGAAAAATCCGTATACCTATCCTGTCCGGGATGAATTATCTTTCTATTAAATGTGATTTAAAAAGATGATCTTTAACTGAATGCAAATGAAGATTTATCATTACTTAGAGAAATGAAAAACACTTTAAGATAATTGATTTGATTAAATAGTTAATCAAATCAATTGATTAAGCATATATCACATCTATTATTTCATGTATTGTATATGTATAAAAATTGGCAATCAAACATGTTCAAAAGTGAATTAATGTTGGATTGTGTTAAAAAGATAAATATAAAAAAACATCTTGAAAAACTTTAACTATTTCTCATTTGAAACAAAAAATCTACATAAAAGATAAAAAGTACCATATATATCCTAACTCTTGCTCATTTGAAGGTCTCTTGTTCTAGCATTTTTCTAATGAAAAACTTTAAGAGTACAAAGTGAAACACGGAAAGTCTTTTTTTTCAAAAATTTGAGGACCCTTTCTTTAATGACATGAAAGAGTTTATATAATAAAGAAATAAAAGTATAAAAAAGTACGAAGCTGAGTAGGTTTAAACAACTCTCCAAATTAAGTGAAAGAAAAATAGAAACAAATTTTGGTGGGATGACTCGCTCCCAAAATTTCATTGTTGCCTCTTTCCATTCGTTCTTTGAGTTGAAGGATGACGATCATAGGGAATTTGAACCTCAAGACGTTAGCCTAGTCTCACACACAAGCATCACATGTGGGCCATATGATAATGGAGGCATCATGTAAGAGTGTCGGTTAGATAAACAACATTAGACATTGGCTATGTGGTTTGTCCAAGTGCTTCCAATACTTGTTCCAATCCATCTTATCTAATTTTTTGATGCTTTCTTCCTTCACTTGGACATTTCTTTCACTTTCTTATCAAATATTTTACAAAAGGTAGGAAACGGTATTTATCAATCGAGAATAGCAAAAATGAGGTTTGGGTTTGTTGTTTCAATAATGTTGTTGGAAAAATACCTAACTGCAAATCTACCCTTCAACTTACTTTATTTGTATCTCCCAATCAATAAATAATATTTCTTTTTTTTAGAATCTTCAATCCTAGGAAGATTTGCCTTTTGGCCTTTTAGCATTGTCTTGCCGGATGACGTATTGGGAAACTTTCTCATCAAGTTCATCAAAGTGATCCTCTGATAAATCTACTCAATTCATCGATCCGTCACTCTTTTCATACAATTAAAATATGATAGAGAGGTTTTGATAGAAAACAACATTTGTTGGACTAACGAGTATTTAGTTCTAAAGCTTCCTTTTTGAATTCATTCACTTTATGATTATCTTTCAAGTTTGTTCAACGATGAATTGTAGTTGGTGTATATGAGCATCTTTAGAACCAACATCTAAGTTGGTGTTTTAGATTTAGTTGATTCAAGCTCTATGGGAGCTATGACACTTGTGATTGTAATTGTTGATTAATGCTTTGCTTCTACTGCTAGAAATTCTTGTTCCAATTGAAGGATTCATTCATCTTTATATTTTTTGACTAATTTCTAAACTTCAATGGCTTATTCAATGGTACTAGATGCATATGCACCTAAAGCGAGTTAATTGTGTTAGATCCTAAGATGGATCTACTTGTGGGTCCTTCCAAACTACTTCCATAGAGACATCCCCGGGGAATGAGAAGGCATGATTGTTTAGTTATTCTTCTCTTTTACACTGCTCATGACAACCTTATGTCTTGGGTTGTAAAATATATCCAAAGGAGTTATTTCCTTGATTTTCTTTCAATTTCGATGTTGGGTAGGCCGGGATAAATTTGACATTCTGTGCTAATAGATTTTCCGGTTACCCAACGATGAGGGTTTTGACTTCTATAGCGAATTGCTTCACTTTTTCTGATGATCGATGATCACCACTTCTTAGTCTCCGTTAAGTTGTTGATTAAAATCTTTCTAGAATTCATTTAATTCACTTGAAAACAATGGATCTTTGGTTTGAATTCCGGTAGACTTATTTTCTTTTGTTCCATTAAGGACTTCAATATCCTTAGGGGGATATTCTTTTCCTTGTTCTTTATGTTGCTTATGTTCTTCTATTTTTTGTTCCTTTTGTGAGATAGGTTGGGATACCTCCATAAAATTTAGAGGAATCCATTCCAACCTTCTATTCACGTATTGCTTGAACTTTCTTTTGGTTCTTTGAGGATTAAGGCGTGATGATGTCGATTTATCCATTGTTGAATAAGTATCAACCGAATCAAACAAATCAAAAAAATCATCATTTTCATGGGAAAATGGTCGATTTTCATTTGAGTTGTGAAATTTAATGCAAGGCTTGGTCAAGGTCATATTGCCTCTTAGAAATTGTAAATAATTTCAAACATTGGATTTGATTAATCTATAACCATAGACACCAAAATAAATAGGAAAGGATGACCATGAATATTTCTTTGCTTCTTTCAAATTTTTGGTCAATCCATGACCTCTTTGTCAGGTAAGAAATTTCTCTTGCGAAGTTTATACGAAACATAATTGTAGGACATGTGGTGGGGCCCAGATTCCAAGCGGCATAAGTGAATAACTCTTCCACAAAACATTTTTCAATGGATGTGAATGCAGCAGAGCTTCTTTGGACAATCTAGGGCCTTTTTATCCAAACAAAATTTGAAACAATGGGGGTATAAATCCGTGGCATGTCTTGTAGAAATCGGTTTCATATTTTGATTCCCATAAATACTATGATAAATATGAATTGGAGTGGGGTCTTGGATAGTCCATTTCCAGCCATGGTTGGAAAATATGATGTAAAACACTGCTTGCATCCATATTTTAGGCACTTATATAAAATGAAGTATCTTGGGCTGACTCTTTCACTATGAAAACTATTTTTTCTATATTCAAGGATATGGGTAGAAATATTATTTGACAAAATGGTTCCCAAATCCAAAATATAGGAGTCTATGACAACATCCATAAGGGAACCCATTAAGTGGATAATTTAGTGGTATTTAGTTGGCCAAAAAGTCTATACATCATAGCGAGAGATATAACGGTAGGGACCAACAAGCGAAGCAGTGGAATACATACCCTTTTCATCATGTTTATGCTTGTTAAGGTTACTCCTCCATTGCTTTACGAAGTCCGACACTCTTTAAGATGTTAAAAGGCCTTAGTTGCTTCATGAGTCCATGAAAATGCATCTTTTTTCAGTAATGTTGTTAGAGGAGTCATGCTATTCTCCCATCATTCTTAAAAAAATTGCGATAATACCTGTTAACCCAAGAAATCCTCATGGCGGTTATGGTTGTGGGGACTTAACATTCCTTAATGGCTTTAATTTTGTTAGGGTCTACCTTAACACCCTCGTGAGATACAATATGACCGAGATATTCCACCTCTTGTACTCGAAGAAAAAATTTGGATTTTTTTGCATATAATTGTTTCTCCGCAATAGTTTGAGCACCCTTTCAACACGTTCAACACGATCCTTCCAAGACCTGTTTTGACAGCTTAGTATATCATCAAAAAATAATAGCTAGAATTTTTCTTGGAAGGGTTTGAAAATGGAATTCATCAACCCTTGAAATGTAGAAGGTGCATTGGTAAGGCCAAAGAGCATGACCAAAAAATTCATAATGACCCTCATGAGTTCGAAATGTTGTTTTTTGGAATATCTTAGGTCTTCATTCTAATTTGATGATATCGTGAACGAAGATCCAACTTGGTAAAATAAATTGCTCCATGTAATTCATCCAATAATTCTTGATCACGGGAATGGGAAATTTATCTTTAATGGTGAGCTTATTGAGCTCCCTATAATCTGAACACATTCTGTGATCCATCCTTCTTTTGCACCAATACTATGGGAGCGGAAAAGAACTTTGACTAGGTTGAATTATACTAGCCTCTAACATTTATGATCATACGTTCAATTTCGCTCTTTTGGACATAAGGATATATATAAGGCCTAATGTTTTGAGGAACACTTCCTAGAATCAAATGAATAGCATGTTCATGATTAGGAATAGGTGGTAGTCCTTTGGGAGTTCAAACACCTTCGAATGATTGTAAGACTTGTTGGAGATACTTGTAGAAATAGATGATTTTGATGTTGGAACTTTTAGTGAGCATGATTGTGCAATTGCGCCTCATTGTTCTTTCTTTAGAAGCTTTGTCATGACATTAGAGCTTATTATCTTTCACGGCTTCTGCAATACCGTAATTAGAGCTTCCTTTCCTTCTATTCAAGAAACGTTCTTGAAAATTAAAAGCTACCATCCCCAAAAGATTGTAACCATTGTACTCCTAGTACAACATCGGCTACCTCCCATAGGAATGGAAAGCATTGTAATAGTCAATACATATTCCCCCATGGTTAGCTTGATATTGTGGCATTTTTCCGGAAGCAATTTATAGTTCCTCCATTTGCAACTATCACTTGACATTCTTGTGTTGGGTATAGGAAACAATTTAATTCCTTGGCTACCTTACAATGAATAAAATTATGGGTGCTACACGAGTCCAATCAACACTATTACCTTTTTCATTTTGATATGTACTTCTATCTTGAGATTTTGAGGAGTGGTAATTCACCTTTAGTGCATTACACGATATGGTCGGATTCATTTCTTCCCCTTCTGTAAGTGGTTCCTTGTGTATGTATCCTCTTCTTGTTCATTTTCTTCTTCCTCTTCACAATCTATGTAAAATAATTTCTTCTCATCATATACATAACCTTTAGTGTATTTGCTATCACAACTATATCAAAGCCCTTTTGCTCCTTTTTCTTGCAATTGTTGTGGTGTCAACCTTGTAGGTTGTGGAAATCTAGGCATACTTAACACTTCCTTCTTTATAGAAGTGAGTGGTAGGATTCCTTCTCGCCATAATTTTACGTTCAATTTTTTCTTGCCAACACAATTCCTTCTCCAATGAATTGGGTTCCAAAATGCTAACTTCATGTTGGATGTTATCCTTTAAAAGTGCTATGAAGATATCAATCTAGTGTTCTACGGAATATACGATTACATATATTCCATTTTTGAAAGTCCTCGATGTGCTCCCCCACTAAACCCTTTTTTTGTTTCGGTTATCAATTGCCTAAAGAAGGTGTTACTCTTTTTTTATCCTCATAATGTACTATCATTTCCTACATAAAAATTGACCAAGTGACAATTTTTTTACGAGCAAAGCCATCGATACCATACAAATGTATTTTGTTCTAAATGTAAAGTTTCAATACGTACCTTTGTGTGTTTTGCACGTTATGGAGATCAAAATATTGCTCCATCATAGTATCCATGTTACGGGATCCTTTCCATCAAACTTCCTCATCTCCATTTTTGGAATATGGTGGTTCTTCCCACCAACATTAGAGTTTATGAAATCATGATTAACATTTATTTTGTTCTCATTATGAATTTCTTCTACTATATTTTCACCATTGAAACATTTCTTGTATCGACTTTGTCAAACCTTCCATGTCTGCTTTTAAGGTCATTCTTCATGTTTTCCATATTATTTGTCTTTCATGTCATCCATCTTAGCTTCCCATTCCAACTTCCATGCCATCCATCTTGACTTACATGCCTTTCTTCAGCTTCATTTCATTTTTTGTTTCTCTTTGCGGAAGTGAAATTTGGTGCACTTTCTCTTGTAATTTTGATAGATCATGTTGCAAGATTCTTCATCTTCATGAGTCATAGTAGAGCTTTCTGAAGGCTTAATGGGTGTTGAATTATTTTAAGAGAGCAAATTTTAGAACCCAATACGATATCTATTCTACAATATGCCCTTGGAATCAATTCAAATTGATTCTTCAAACGGGAACTTATGCAATTCGGAAAAAAATACACACCTTTTCTTGATTTTGAGGAGCTCGATATTGAATTTGGATTATCTACGTGATTCGGCACTTAAATATTTGAACTTTGAATGTATTTGATGTATCCCTCTAAATTCTCTTTCAAATTCTACAAGTCTGGCTTTGCTTTGGATTCTCAAGGCAAAGTTGTGTCCAATATCCCCCAATGACTAATTATGGACTAGTTCGGTAGAGAGAACTTGTACGACTTTCCACGTGTCATTGTTTTGTCCTTCTGCCTAAAATTGATAGCCAATAAGCTACGGTCTGTGTACTTGTGACTAATTTTTCTGACACTCCGTCGGATGCTCGGAGAGAGTTATGAATCTTTTCCCACGATCACCTCTCTTTGAGATGAAATTCGGGAGCACGAAACAACACTACCTTCTAGGATCCTTATCTCCGAAAATATTGCAAATAGCTACGAAATTTTTGATGAGTTTCCTCGGGATTTTTCTTCACCTAAAAATTTCAGATTACGAACCTTCGTAGAAAAACGTTATAGCGAAAATTCCACGATGACTTGTTTTAAATGACCAAAACCTAGAATCCAAGCCTGCGATACCAAATGTTGTGTAACCAACTCAAAAATAGAATAAAAGAGATATCACGCCTTAGAAAGTAAGCCACTTGACCTCCAATACATTACATAAATGAATAATTCTTGGATGATACCATTTACAAAACCTCCTTTCTATATGTAGAGTCCACAGGAATATAATGTAATCTGGGTGGGGCCACAATGTAATCTAGCCGACCTAATAATAATTTTAAGGGCACAATAATAAAAATATAGGGGTTGCAAGGGTACAATAATAAAAATAAACGGGGTTATAGTAACAACAATAATAGAGCTATACTAGTAATATAGGGACCTAACAAAATCGGTTTCATATTTTGAGTTCCCATAGAATACTATGATAAATATGAATTGGAGTAGGGTATTGGATAGTCCATTTCCATTACATGGTTGCAAAATATGATGTAAAACGCACTACATCTGTATTGCGAGGGCACTCATATAAAATAGGGAAGTATGTAGATGAAAGAGAACTATTTTTCTTATATTCAAGAATATGGGTATAAATATTATTTGACAAAATGGTTCCCCAATCCAAAATATAAGTGTGACAACATCCATAAGAAGACATTCAATGGATAATTTAGTGGTATTGAGTTGGCAAAAAAGTCTAGACATCATAGGCGAGATATATGATGCGGACCAACAAAGCGACGATGGAATATACCCTTTTCATCATGTTTATGCTTGTTAGGGTTACTCCTCCATAGCTTTACGAGATCCAACTTCAACTTATTCTCCGCTTGATAATTAGCTGGGAAATATTTATCATACACCTTCTAAAGGTTAGGAATGTGGAACATTTTTTCAAATATTCTGCTACGAACGACCTATCTTTGTACCTCACTTTTATGAAATTTCTATCTCCAATATTGAGGGTTCCAATAATCTATTTCACCATATACGTATATGGTAGAATCTTGAGTCGTGTAGCAATTCGGTATAGAAAGAGTTGGTGACGTCGGTTATAGTAACCAGTGCAAAAGCGTACGTAGTAGATTTAATTTCAAGCATGTGAGGTTTCTCAGTCTTCAAATAGCACGCACATTTCTTCCCAGAAGGCAAGAAACCACTTTCTAATGTGCATGTAGTATCTTTGAATTGGGGTGGAATTTACGTACTTCACTAGCAGAAGAGCGCGAGGATTAGGGAGGAGCCATGGGTTTTTGGAATTATTTGCGGCCTTAGATATTTCTAGAGGAAATCTATTTGTTTGGACTTGCCTACGAAATAATAAGAAAACAAGTAAAAATGGGCAATATTGTCACAATATGAGAGCAATGTAACAAAATTGAAATAATGTAAAAATAAAACTTGGCATGTGGAGTAACCTAAAACATTTAATTATTTTGCGGTAAAATCCTATTTGGAGGCTCGGTATGATGGCTTGTTAAGTTATGGCATTAATGGAAAGCATGGGTTCACATGCCCGGAATAAAGTAGGCATTTAAATAATATTTTTGCATCATTGATTCATTTGTGTATTAAAATTATTAAAATTCCAAAAGAGCACATATGCCTTCTTTAAATTCATGATCAATTCCTTTTTCATGCTATAACTTCTTTTTTTGGTTAAAATATGATTTTTTTTTAAAAAGCTTAAAATATTAGTCGAGGAAAAGCAAAGTGAAAATTTTGCGATGCGATATCACAATCACAATTTCGATGTTGGATAATTGGGGGAAGGAAGTGGTTGTTCGAAAAAATGCAATGTGATAGGATGTATCGCATCGAGGAAATGAAAACAAAGGTGATTGAATGATGGCAGGAATGGAAATGTAGTTAAATTAATGACGTGGAAAATGAATCTACGGTTTGTCTTTCATGAAACATGGGATGCATTGAATCCTTTTCCTTTATTAAAAAGCTTTTTATTGATATCACATCCCAAATCATTTGGAGTGTCTTAAGATGTCATATGTTTTCTACACGCTTTTCTTGCAGTTGCTGATTTACAACTACATTTATTTTGAGTTTTTGCTAAGTGCCCTTTGCAGAAAAAAGGTGTCCTTGTTTCTAACTCCTTTTTCTATTTTAATCAATCACTTAAGGGTTTATTTGTTCTAGTCTAAAAATTTTAAAAATTTTTATTATTTTGAAGGCAACTATTCTAAAATAATGGGGGTTGTAATAGCACAAAAAATGGCGATTCACTTTCCGAAGAACCAATTATCTCTTAAAAATAAAATTCATGATATTTTTTTAAATAAGTAAAAATAATTAAGGAAATAAAATTATCTTTAAGTATTTGGATAAATAAAATTACTACGAATTATAAAAAACTCATCTGTACAAGCTCTTTATAAACCTTTCATAGATAAAAATATTCATTTTACGCGTATCCAATATTCATTAAATAGCTTAAAATATAAAGTAGGTGGCATTTTACTTGACTTAGCATTTTGATATACTCATTTGTGAGGAGGTAGAGCCATTGCTGCCGGAAAGCGTTTATAGCCTCAACAAGGTTACCTTTTAACCATCAATGATCCAGTATCCCATCCATCTATCATTACAATGCTTGGAGATAAATTCTCAATTATATAATTTGTTTTTTCTTGTTGTTAAAAAGTCATTGTCGTGGCTTGTTGACCGGACAAAGCAATAATGCCATTCATTTGGTTGTAATTGGATTAAACAAGATGGTTTGTGATGAGACCCTTGTATTATGGTTATTTAATAATCATAGTTGTTACCTAGTTTGATATGCAATAGTGGTAGTGTTAGTCTATTATTTTTCTATTATCATGGTAAACGGGCTCGTGATGAGACCTCTTATCTTTTTAAGTCTTTATAATTTTGAATTACAATCTAGAAAAAGCATAATTAATGGATGGGGAGAATCATTTACTCCTTAAGAGTTTTGGATGACATTATATAGAGTTAAATATGCTTAGTAAAATAGTATTTACTTTGTAAAAGAGAACTTTTTTACGGCCGATATTAGGGTAAAAATACTTTATGAAGTTTGAGGTTTACAAAAATTTACAATTTCAATGGAAGAATATTCCGGAGGTTGTAAAAATATTTATCCATTTTCCGGTTTGTAAAAATTTCTTTAAGAATTTTTTTATTCTTCAAAATGAAAAGTCATAAAAAAAATGATTCGGAGAGGTTTTGTGAAAAAAAAAAACTGTGTAATCAAACATTATTCTTTAATTAACCTAAAAAGAATATAAATATAAGTATGATACATTTAGAAGAAATGTTCTTCTAAGAAAATATTTTTTCAAAATCAACCCATTGACATGAAGAAAATATTTTCTCACTTGAAGATCTTCCAACATGAAGGTTGATGGCCCAATTTTGTTTTGTAATTTGAAATGGTCCAAGCCACATTCTTTGGGTGGTATGTACCTTTTTCTCATGTGCCTTGTCCCACTTAGGCAAGGAGTCTCCAAATTGGAAATATTTTGGGAGTATGAGAATTTACATCAAAATAATTTTTAATGATGCTTGATGTCAAGCATGTGTTAATTTGGCCTTTTCCCTTTCTTATTCTAATTTAAGTATTTGGGACATTCTTAACTATAAGGAAGAAGGGAAGGTACTTCATCAAAAAAAAAAATTGAACAGCTGCAAGGCTAGTGAGGGAAGGGATAAATTTGGTGGACTTCTGATTCTTTCCCATAAACTAGATTGAATGGAGAAGTGCCTATAGAGGCCTTTTGAGTAATTCTATCTACCCATAGAGAAAATGATAAATACTTATGTCAATTATTTTGGCTTTGATCAATAATTATTTTTATGATTCTTATGATATTTTCATTGGTTGAATCTACTAAACCATTCCCTTGAGGATGATAATTAGCAGAATATGTAAACAAACCTATCTTGAGAGAAAAATCCGATTATTTACTATTACCGAAAAATAAGATGCATTATCAAACATAGAAGTGAGTTAGGTAAGCCAAACCTAGTAATGATGAATTGATCAATGAATTCAATGATGGTAATAAAGAATTATCTACCATTAATGTAATAACTTCCACCACATAGTAAAGTGATGCATTGCCCCGTTGAGTATGTATTTATGTTTTTGGATGGGTTAGGAAAAATCTCACCTATGATATCCAATCCCCATTGCTCAAAGGGTTGTTCAATGTTGGCCAAGTTTGCGGTAAGGTGGTTTCTTTGTCTTCTAGCAAAAGTTTGACATGTTTTGTTTTCTCATATGCATGAGTGTCTTTGGGTAGGTGTTGGCCAATAATATCTGCACTTGAAGGATTTGCAATGAGTGGTATCTCCTCCAGAAATGTCCACTGTAGGGTCCATCGTGTAGTTTGGTGGAAACCTTCACGTACTTCACAATTTTCAAGGCATATTAATAATATCGAGTCATAGTTTTCTGCGAACAATACATTATCGATGATTTAATATTGATTATATTTTAATCTTAAATATTTTATTTTATAATTGAGTTGTGTGGGAGCATATCCATTTTTCAAATAAAGGTAGTCAACGAGATTGTGATTCGAGTCAATTAGGTTTACCTCGGAAACATGTAAATTATTACCTAAATCCTCATCATCTGATGTGTTTTGATACTCCATATAGCAATACTGCGGAGAGACCTTGTTCTACTGACAATTTTCACGATTTCATGTCGATATCATATTCATGAAAAGTTGTAACCCAATTTTTCCTTTTTTTCTCCAGTTCCTTTTGCATAGCAGGTTCCTTACTTTTGTTGGGAATGGAACATACCCTTTTATGTGTCTTTAGAAAAGGCTTGAAATTATTTAAAGATTTAAAAAACAAAAATATTGTTTCTCATACACGAATAATTTAGTTCAACACCTTGAAGATTTGAACTAAAGAAAGAGATGGGTGTACGATTTTTTGATCATCAATTTGTGTTGTTACAGCAACATAAGATGTTTAAACAAGCGTACATAATAAAATGATTAATTTTTTTGGAGGTAGTTAGAGAAGGAGAATCTATGATGGATTGCTTGATTTAATCAAAATATTCTCTTTCATTGTGTCCCCATTTAAAGAGTGAATTTTTCTTAATCATGGCTTGAAATTTTAAAACAATTTGGGAAAAGTTAGGAAAAAATCTCTTAACAAGGAATTTATTTGTCCTAAAAAGGATTGCATGGATTTCTTGTTATAGGGTAGGAGTATTTTAGAAATTTCCTTTATTCTCCGGATCAATACAAATGCCTTCTTTATTTAATAAATCTAAAATTTTCCTTCACTTAAAGCGAAATAAGACTTTTTTGATTTAATGAAATTCCATACTTTAACGGCGTTAAAGGATTTTCTTGAGATCATGATAGTGGTCACTTACTTTCTCGGAGTAGAAATGGTTATAACATCCAAGTAAACAATCACAATTTTTTTTATTAGTCCTCTAAAGCAATGTCATGAAAAGTTTCTCCTCCATGGATTAAACCAAAATTTTATGATAAGCATAAGTGCCCTATTTGGTCCTAAATGCCAGTCTTTAACCTATCTTGAGGATGAACGAGTATCTAATTGTAGCTTGAAAATCCATCAAGGAAATACATTAATTCGAACCAACAAGTAGTTGCGAGAATTTTTTCCATAGGTGGTAATGGGAAATTGTCTTTTAAGGAAAGCTTTATTAAGATTCCTAAAATATATACAAATGTGGATGTTCGATTTTCTTCCTTACGAGGGACTAAGTTTGAAACCCACTTTTTAATTCCTAACAAGAAATATGATATTGGATTTAAGGGTTTATTCGGTTCAAATTTAGTTTGACTTTCAATATTGTGAATTTTTCTTAACCATGCTATACGAGTTTCTCGGTGGATGTCATTGGAATAGTATGTTGGATAATGGAGGTAATGATATATGTCTTGAGATATTCATGTTCCATGCGAAAACATTCTTATATTTCTTTAATAAATTAATGAAGGCTAATCTCTCATTAGACGAGGGATGAAGTCACACAGATTGATATTCGAAGATCGAGATCAATGCTAAGGTTTATTAGTTCCAAATCTCAAGGTTGAACTTTGTAGCTTAGAATTAATAACCTTCTTAAATGTTGTCTTTGAGGTCATAAATATATACAAGTTTTCATAGATTTAGGTATGGAATTTTCATTAGTTTTGTTTCAAGCGTAATTTCATGTCCATCCTCATTGATCAAGTGATCGTCATATGATACGTCGGATGTGAGAAAGATTAGAACATATTCATCATCATTAAATACTCTCTATTTAGTGAAATTATCAAGAATATATGGGCAAAAAATTAATTCTATAGAAAATCTATATGGTGTAATCCTCGGAAGGAATAAGTCTAGATGCTACATTATTTAGGGTCATCAGGCTGAATTTTGGAGACTTGGGATAGATGAATGTTAAATGCTAAGAAATGTAAGGTAAAACACTTTTAATTGTTGGTAATGTTTGGAATGACTAGAATCTGATGAATAATATCTATTACATTTTGATAACTAAATTCGAATCACCATATACTTGAAGGTATTTGACACAAGTGTGATTTATACAAACAGCAGACCCGATGCCTCATACTATGCGGTGTTGTTTATTGCATTCTTCTAACCTAGATGTGAGCATTGTCTTTTCTTCTTATGGATTAATTAGTATGCAACTATCTCTTTTAAACATGATTTTGATCCATCAAAGTACAATTTCTAGAATAAAGTTTTAACAAAAGTTTTTTATACAATATTTATACTTTAGAAGAATACGACTAAATAAAAGTTTCTGATTTGAGGGTCTTCAATTGAGAAGAAATGGGAATCATTGTGCATTGAAATTTCCTAAAAGAGATTCAACGAGGTAATTTCCAAGGATGTTATTCGTAAAGGCCATTGGTTCATTTTCATCCTCGAAATCAGTTACTGAGTATTTCATGTGTTTTTCACAGTCAACTCGAATTTGATTTGGCTTACCATTGTAGGGAAGCCACATATGATACCAATCACTGGAAAAATAGTTGTGAAGCTTTTCCAACCAATATCTACTTAGAATAAAACTGTTAAAGTCAGGAATATCAGCAACTAGAATATCAATTACTTGATGAACTTTTGAATTAGAAGCTAGTCTAATAAGGACATAATTCATTTGTCCTAAAACCTTGAATTTGGTTCTATCTAATTAAAAAATGTGTACTGCAAAATTTTGAGGAGAAATATTTTAACTTCAAGAAAGCAGAATATGGCATAATATTTGAAGAAGCCCCGGAGTCTATCAGGCAATTGTGCACATTATTATTAAAAAATTCAAAATTCAAAAGGAAATGAGGGGGTGTGAGAATTGAATATGTCTCCAATTAGAATAGCATCAGTGGCATCGATTTTTTCAGATGAATTTGTGGGAGGTTTTCCTACTCCTTTTGAGGCTTTAGAAGTAACAAGCACAGGTAAAGGCAAGGCAGGAACTACATTCAGTTCTTTGAGTAAGATTTTATGTTGTTATTTTAATTTACTCACCTCATACATAGAGATATTTTATTTAACTTTCTTCATATCTTCCACTATATTATACTCGATGTATATGAGACCACTAAGGTCTTTGATGTAGATGGAGAGGTAGAGGAAGTTGGGCTTGTTTGAGGAGAAGGAGTATTTTTTTTAACAACTTTGTCTTTAGCAACAAGGGTGGAAGATTTTTGTTTTTGAGGATATTGAGGGAGATTAGTAAGATTTTTACTTCTAGTGCTAACTGTAAGTGCCTCATGTTCATCTTCATTAATGGATGTAGGAAGAATAAAAAATCATAATCCATGAACTCCAACCAACTCTTCATCCTATGATTCATCTGCAGACAATGTCGTTTCATTCTCATCTTCACCTTGATCTGATTCAACATTAGAGATTACATTTGGAGGTTGAGGATTTGAAGTCTGATTTTTCTTAAAAGATCTGAAATTTTCTTAGAAGAATATTCAACTACTTGTTTTTTAATTTCTACCATGTTATTTGACATGGTTTTGAGAACCTTTTGTAATCCTTCAAGATCATAAGGATCCTTAGATGTTATCTTTTTGGGCTCATCCTTAAACATGACTTTTTTAGTTTTTCTATCTTCATGGGAAGTTTTCTTTTCTAAAACAAGGATTTTCTTTTCTACAGAGAGGGCTTCTTTCATGTTTTCTACCAAAGTAGCCTTATTGTCTCTATCTACAAAAATTGTTGTATTAGAAGGAAGAGAGGATATATACCATTCAATATGTACATCTACACCAATTTTAGATGTAGTTGGGATTTTATTAAGCAATTTGTTAAATTTGGAATTGAAATCTTTAATCTTTTCACCTGAATTTGCATCAAGATTTGAAAGATCATTGATGAGAGTAGCATTAGTACGATCAACACCAAATTTGGTCAAAAATTGTTCTTCAAATATGTCCCAACTAGTAATAGTTCTTGGTGGTAATGAAAAGTACCATGATCCAGGTGATCCTTGAAAAGTATAAGGAAACAATCTTACTCCACAATTTTCTTCAGAGACTTCATTTAGATTCATAAACAACATGAAATTATGGAGATGTTCTTCAATAGGGAGGCCATCGTCTGGATTGTACTTAGGCAACCATCTTTTTGGATGCTTAGGTAGAGGATGAAGAGGACCTAGTAATTGAACAGCTCCAACTTTCATCCAAGGTCTATTTTCCATTGTTTGAATTGGAGGATTGATTTGTCCTGAAGAAGGATTTTAAGAAGAAGAGGTAGTTCCATAGGTGGATGTAGTTGAAGAAGAAACAACCACGGAACTAGTAATTCTCGAAGTAGCGGTTGTGGATTGAGATGAAGAGATATGAGTTGATGAGGAAATTGGTTGGGAAGATGTAATTGAAAGAGGAATAAATGATGGAGTTTGAGGGGGAGAATATTAAAGAATCTCACTAGTAGATGTTTTAGCTTCAGATGTTGGAGTTTTACTGCGATGGGAATGAAGATGAAACTCAAATGGGGTTATTCTGAGTTTTTCACTCTGAGAACGATTCAATACACAAGAACCTTGTAAAATTGAAGTAACAATTCCTTCAAAGGATTCAGAAAGCATAAGCTTTTTTGCTGAAATAGAGATTTCTTCTAATTTATTTATTAAGATATGTACTTTAGGCGATTTTGGAGTATAATCAGGGAGTTATTTGGGAATTGAACTAGGAGACTTGGGATAATATTTAACAACTTCTAATATAAAGATAGGATATTTTGAGCGTGGACTTGAAGTTGTAGGATATTTGGAGGGGGGTCTACTCTTTTGATGGTATTTATTTTTAGGATTAATCTTTGGTGACATTCATAGTCTATTGGCCCTCCTTCTAGCGCCAAAAATGTTGATTCCTCGAAAATCGGTGCAACAACATCAGGGAAAACCACTCGGTTGGGGACTTAAAAACAATCCCTTATCTGTTTGAGATAGTCGCTCCGACTAGATTTATGGGACCAGATTCCCAATGAAATATAATTGAGTGGATGGGTGGTATTTTAACTCACTGTAACTTGGTGAATGGGAGTGACAACAAGTTTAAAGAAAATATATGTACCTATCTCTATCCCGGGATGAATTATCTTTATGTTATATGTGAATTTAAAAATATGATCTTTAAGTGAATGCAAATTAAGATTTATCAAACACTTGGAGAAATGAAAAACAATTTAAGATAATTGATTTGATTAAATAATTAATCAAATCAATTGATTAATTATATATCGCATCTATTATTGCATGTATTGTATATGTATAAAAAATAGCAATCAAACATGCTCAGAAGAGAATAAATGTTGGATTGTGTTAAAAAGATACATATAACAAAACATCATAAGGAAAATTAACTTCTTCTCATTTGAAACAGAACATCAACATAAAGATAAAAGTACCATATATATGCTAACTCTACTCATTTGAAAAACAGTCTCTCGTCCAGCCTTTTCTATTAAGAAAAAATTAAAGAGTAGAAAAGTGCAACATTTGTAAAGTCTTCTTTTCAAAATTTCAGGACCCTTTCTTTAAAGACATGAAACGGTTTATATAATAAAATAAAAAGTACAAAAATATAAAATACATAAAGAGTTGAGGAGGTTCAAACAACTCTCCTTAAATTAATTCAAATAAAAATAGAAACAGATTTTGGTGGGATGACTCACTTCAATATTTCATTTCTGTCTCTTTTTCCATTCGTACTTTGACTTGAAGGATGTCAATCATAGGTTGAACCTCGGGAGGTTGGCCTCATCTGACATGCAAATATATTGTGTAGATTGCATCTGATTGTGGAGGCATTATGTAAGAGGAAGTGTCGGTTAGACATCGCAACATTATCCATTGGCTATGTGGCTTGACCAAGTGCTTCCAGTATTTTTCCAAATCCAACGTATCCAAGTTTTTTATACTTTCTTCCTTAATCTTGGACATATCCTGCCATTGTCTTATCAGATATTTTATAACAGGTAGAGAACCAGGGGGAGACGTTTATCAATCAAATTAGCAACAATGAGATTTTGGCTGATTGTTTCAACAATGTTGTTGGCAACATATTTGGTTCTGCAAATTTCCCTTTCAAAATGTTTTAACTATATGTCCCAGTCGGTAAATAATATTTCTTTTTTAGAATCTTCAATCCTAGGAAGATTGGCCTTTTGGCCTTCAACAGTATATTTTCAGGTGACGTATTGGGATACTTTGTCATAAATTTCATCAAATTTGATCCTTTGGTCAGCTACTCGATTCATCAGTGAATCGTTTTTTTCACACAATTCAATAATGCTAGACATTTTTTGACATAAAACAACTTGTTGATGGGCTAACAGAGTATTTAGTTCCAAAGTTTCCTTTTTAAATTCATTCACTTTAGGAGTATCTTTCAACTATTCAATAGTCAATTGCAGTTGGTGTATCTGAGCATCTTTAGCACCAACATCAGGGTGTTGTAGCTTTAGTTGATCCAAGCTCTGTTGGATTTGTAACACTTGTGCTTGTAATTGTTGATTAATGTTTTGTTTCTCTATTAGCAATTCATGTTCCAATTGAAGGATCCTTTCATCCTTCTCTTTGACTAATTGTTGAACTTCAGTGTCTTTTTCAATGGTGGCAGATGCATATGATCCTACAAACTGAGTTAACCGTGTTAGATCCTGAGATGTATCTACTTGTGGGTCCTTCCAAACTACTTCCATAGAGACATCCCCAGGAACGAGGATTTGTGATTGTTATGTTCTTCTCCTTTTCCTCTGCCTGCTCATGACAGCTTTATGCCTTTGGCTGTAAAATATATCCAAAGGAGGTATTTCTTCAATTTTAAACACAATTTATAAGGTAGGCCAAGATAAATTCTACTTCTTATGTGAGATAGATTGGGATACCTCCAGAATATTTAGAGGAATCACTTCCAACCTTCTATTCCTGTATTTCTTTAATTTTGAAAGTTGTTGAGGATTAAGGCGTGACGCTACTAATTTTTCCATTGTTGAATAAGTATCAATTGACTCAAACAAATCATCAAAATCATCATTTTCATGGGAAAATGGCTTGATTTTCACTTGAGTTCTGAAATTGAAAGCAACTTGGTTCGGTTCATATTGCCTATTATAAATTGTAAATAATTTCAAACATTGGATTTGATTGATTTCTAACCCGGCATGTTTGAAATTTTCTAATGCATAGACACCACATTAAATAGGAAAATAGGGCCATGAAGCTTTCTTTTCTTCTTTCAAAACCTTGGTCAATCCATGACCCATTGTCTGATAGGCAATTTACCTTGCAAGAATTTTATCTGGAACATATAATGGTAGGCCATGTTGTCAGGCTAAGCCAACAAAAACTCTGACATAAGTGAACAACTCTTCCCCAAACCATTCTCCAATGGATGTGAATTATGCTTGAGCTTCTTAATAAACTCCTCATAATTCACTATTTATAAATCTACTTATTTGCCCTAATCCTTCCAACTTTTCAAAGAATATTTGGTGTCTACCACTAATGATGGACTCACTTAGGAAGTCTGAAACATTGGGTTATTAAAAAAACTCAGAAACAGGTTATTCCTATCTTCTGAAATATAAGGGCCTATTCATCAAACCAACTTGATACAGTGGGAGCATAACTCCATGGCAGATCTTGTAGAAATCAGTTTCATATTTTGATTCTCATAGAATACTATGATAAATATGAATGGGAGTGGGGTCTTGGATAGTCCATTTTCAACCCATGGTTGGAAAATCTGATGTAAAACACATTGCATCCATAATGTAGGCACTCATATAAAATGGGGGAAGGATTTTAAATGAAACAGAATGATTTTTTCTGTATTCAAGAATCTAGGTACCAATATTATTTGAAAACATGGTTCCTCAGTCCATGATACAGGATTATGTGACAACATCCATAAGGGGAACCCATTCAACGGAGAATGTAGTGGTATTGGGTTGGCCAAAAAGTTTAGACGTTCATAGCATAAATACAATAGTAGGGACCAACAAGCGAAGCAGTGGAATACATACCCTTATCATCATGTTTATGTGTGTTAGGGTTTCTCCTCCATTTCTTTATGGGATCTGACTATAACTTATTCTCCTTTACGATTTGTGTTAGGAAATATTTATCATACACTTTCTCAGGATCTGGAATGTGGTACATTTTCTTCAAATCTTCGGCTCTAAATGACCCTATCATTGTACCTATGCTTGTTAGTAAAGTTCTATCTCTGATGTTGAGGTTGTCAATAATCAATTTCACCCTATATGTATATGGTAAAATCTTGGGGCGTGTAGAAATTCGGTGCAGAAAAGAGTTGGAGACATCAGCTATAGTAGCTTCTGAGGTATCAGAGGCATTTTCATTAGCTTTTCTTTCAACCATGCGGGGTTTCTCATCTTCAAATAACCTGTACATTTCTTCCCAAGAAGCATAACCACTCTCTGATGTGCATGTAGTATTTGTGAATAAGGGTGAAATTTATGTTACTTCACTAGCAGAAGGCGCAAGATTAGGGGGAGCCATGGTTTTTTTGGACTTCCTTGTGGCCTTATACATTTCTGAGAAATTTTGTTTGTTTGGACTTGCCTACGAAATAATAATAACAACAACTAAGAAGGAGCAATCTTTTCACAACACGAGAGTAGTGTAACAATAATGGAAATAATGGAAAATAAAACTTGGCACGCGGATAATCTAAAAACTTAATTCTTTTGCGGTCAAATCATATTTGCAGGCTCGAGTTGTTAAACCATTAAGTTATGGCATTAATGTAAATCGTGGGTTCACGTGCCCGAATAGACATTTAGACATTTAAGTAAGATATATTCGCATCGCAGATTCATTTGTGTGTCAATCTTCTTAAAACTCCAAGTACCTACATCTTGCCGATTGTGATTAATAATTTTTCGCACTATAACTCTTTTTAAGTCAAAAGATTAAAGTTTTTTTAAGGCTTCAAATATTAGTGTGGGAAAAGTAAAGCGAAAAAATTGCAATGTGATATCGCAATCACAATTTCGGTGAAATTGGATGGTGGAAGGAAGTGGTCATTAGCGAAAGTGCGATGCGAAGGGATGTATCGCATCGAGAAATAAAACAGGGGAAAATTGAATGTTGGCAAGATGGAAATGTGATTTTTGATTGGTGACGTGGCAACGGAGGGTATTGCGGTTTGCTTTTCATGAAACATGGTTCGGTTGGAAGCCTTTTCCTTTATTAAATTATTTTATCGCATCGCAAATCATTTGGAGTGGCTTTAGATTTCATATGTTGTCTTCGCAATTTTGCGATTTTGATTTGCAAGCATGTTTCTTTTAAATTTTACGCCTAAGTTCCCTTTAGATAAGTTCTAAATCTTATTTATACTTAAGTTAATCACTTAAGGGTCTTATTTGTTCTAGTCTAAAATTTTTGAAAAGGGTCCCCATTATTTTCGAAGGCAACTATTCTAAAACAATGGGGGTTTTTGAATAGCAAAACAAGTCTCTATATGGATATGCAGGATCTTGTATTCATGTAGAGAGCCAACCAATATCACCTCATCAAGGATGGAAAATCCTTCATTATCAACATGCATGAGGGAAAGTAAAATATTTCGCTAGTAAGTGCCAAATATGCCAAAAAGTTGATCAATTTGGGCAAGAACTATGTTTGTTATTTTTAAGAGAAAATCAGTATGTAGAAGAGCCTATGAGAGATAAATAATATATGGAGGGGTGCACTAAGGAAAAAACAACAAAAAATGGAAGATTTGTTACACGAGTACAATAATGTGTTCTAGGAGCCTAAGGGCTACAACCTAAGAGGAAAGTGAAGCATGATATCCTAATATTAATTGAGTATTTGTTGCCAAACACTGGGTTGTACAAGAATTTTTCAATAGAGGCAAACAATGTGAAGAAGTAGTTGCAACAACATTTGACCATGTACCTCACCATGTGGATCACCCATCATCATTGTGTCAAATAAGGATGGGACTTGGTGGATGTGTATTGATTATAGGACTTCAAACAAAATTAAACTCAAGAACATGTTCCCCTTGCCCATGATAGACGATCTATTGGATTAATTGAAACAGGCCAAATACTTCACCAAGATTGACTTAAAGTCATGATATCACCAAGTTTGGGTCAGAGAAGAAGATACCTGGAAGACCGTCTTCAAAACTATGCACGATATGTATGATTGGTTAGTCATGAAATTTGGCCTATGTAATGCACCAACTATGTTCATGATATTAATGAATTACATACTCTGCCCTTTTATAGATTCATTTTTTATTGTTTATTTGGATCATATATTGGTATACAATGCTACCTAAGAGGAGCACATTTGATTCATGTGCTAGAGAACATTGAAGCACATCCAACTGCTATAAAATCTCAAGAAGTGTGATTTTGAATAGCAATATTTGATGTATTTGATGTATGTGATAGGTGGAGGAGAGATGAAGACATATCCTACCGATGAAGGCCATCATGAAATGGTTGGTGCCTACTAATGTATTTTAGGTCATTATTATCATTAGAGGATCATAATACCTGAGGGAATTCATAGTTTCATTTTCAATAGTAGAAACACCACTTCATACCATAACAACGGGTTCCAAGAGTTTCCAATGGGAAAAGGGTTAGTACAAGGTCTTTCAAGAGTTAAAGAAGTCATTCAACCAATTGTTTGGGCATTATCAAACTTGTAGTAGCCCTTGGGAGTGGAGATAGATGCAAAGGGATATGTTATGGGATAAATATTGATACATGGAGAAATGATTGTATGTTTCCATTGTAAATCATTTAATGGGGTGGTTATCAACTAACCTACCTACGACAAGGATCTTTTTCCCTAGTGAAAGTTGTGAATAAGTGGAAACACTAACTAATGGGAAAGAAGACAATAATCCACACATATAATGAGCCACTACAGTACCTATAGGCTCAGAGAAAGATATGACATACTAGGCATTACAAGTGTATACTTTTTTTTACAATAATTTCATTTAGTGATAAATTACAAGAAGGGTAACATAAACAAGTTTTATGACATGATTTCATGTTAAAAATTTTCAACTGCAGTCAAATTCCAATTTGGAATTCTCACTTGATGGAGATAATGATGGCCTTGAGTTCCCATTTTCAAGAGGACCAAGATCAACCTAAATATCACCTCATTCGGATAAGCATAAGTTGTTTTTTTATTGTTCACCCACTCATGGATATTAGATCAGGTCGGCATCACTCATATGAACAGGTCAGCCTCAACACCAAATGGACATCATTGGCACCCCTTTGAAGCATACAAATGCAAGTGACCTAGAAGCTCATTTGGAAATCACAACATCAATATTTTATTCTCTTCTATATGATTGGATTCGACACATTGGCAAAGAAAATATTGTACAAAGATCCGGAATCACAAGTCTGAAGCTCGCACAAAAATTAGGGTTTATGTTTTGGTTGTAGGCACAGAACTAGTGGATCCAGGCTATGGTCGCAGATTCGCTATGGGCATGGTAGCGACTAGGAACCTATAACCACATGCATGATGACCTGTGGTATAAGCTAATGGTTTAACTATAGTTGACTGTCATCCGAAGATTTTTGAAGTTGTTCGAAGGATGAGTCAAGTTGTCTCTGATATATTTGACCACTATGCATAGGTTTCTAAATTTTTTGGGTTGTATTATTGTACATATTGTATTGGGATCATTGTACTCTCTGTTGAATATTTTATGACAATATAATAGAAGAATAATTTCATAGGTTTTCCCCATAGTGGGTTTTTCGTTGGTATTTCACAAAATCTAGTGTCTCTTGTTGATGTGTTGATTGTCTCCTTTTTCATTTCATTTATTGTTCTATCTTCAATTATTGTTTATTATTGGAAAGACTAATTTTAATTGGAAATATTGCTAATTGAAGTTTGGAATTGGGCTAAAGTAATTGATTCAACATAGAACAATCTACAAATTAACATGGTTTCAGAGCAAAGGTGAAGGACAAGCCCAATAGGAGACAAGGATTGAAGCAATCATCTTTGGAAAAGTTGAAAGAGCCAATATAGTCAAATCAAGATGACAACAACCACGTTCAAGGAGAATGAGGAGTTGGGTGACTCATCCAACTTTGCTGCATGGAAAGCTAGGATGGAAATCATAACTGATAACAATGATGGTATGGACTACATTCAAGGAAAGGTACTTGAACCTTTGGAGAATGAATCTATTGACATCAAGAGTAAGCATAAGAAAGGTGAGAATAAAGCAAAACTAATTATAGCTGATGGTCTACAAGAAAATTTACTTGCATATGTTGGAAACTTGATATGGTCCAAGGACATGTATGATAAGATATCGGGTATGTATGAGGTCAAAAATTTGAATGAAATCATCACTTTGAAAGATCAACTCAAAGACACCAAGGTGAATAAATGAGAGTCCATACAATCCTACATAATTAGGATATCTCGTGTTAGAGATCAATTGTTAAGAGTTGGAGAAGTTGTGCCTGGTAGGGAACTGGTGGTCATGACTTTGAGAGATCTCCCTTCTATTTGGGAAACATTCATCACCACTAATAGTAACACAAATGTCCTTCATTTGATGAGATTGTTGGTAAGCTCACTCAAGAAGAGACCAGGATGATAGGAAGAGGAAGGATTAAAAAACATGAATAAGGAGAACATGTTGCATTCATCGCCCGTGACAAGAAGAAGAATAAAGGGAAAGGAGTTCCATCAAGGAAGCATCCTCCTCGAAATAAAAATTAAAGGAAGGAATACTCGCATATTGAATGCTACAATTGTCACAAGAAAGTTCATTATGCTCAAGATTTCCCTGGGAAGAATAATGGACCGCATTATAATACGAGAAGCAACAACAACAAGTTCAATGGTCAAAGGAGAGATGATCGAAGATATGCCCGCGATGGAAGAAATGATAGAAGAAGAAGAGATGCTCCAAGTGATCATGAAGAATATCGTCATCCACAAAAGAAGTCAAGATTCTCCAGGTATGAAAGTAATGTTGCACATTAGAGGAAATTTCAGCCTAAAAGTGGCCTCCTAAGGAAATAAAATAAAATAAGAGTTATGAATTTTGGAGGGAAAAGAAGAAACCATTTTTTAATTGTATTTTTGGCTTATCTCTTTATAGGTTTACTCAAATTTCAAGTGTAGACACTCGTTGGACGCAGAATTAAATTCCACATCCAATGAGTACCCATTATGCATACTTTTGAAAAGACCCACATTGATAAAAAAAAATCACAGATACATTTAAAAAACGTGTTAAAACACATTTTTTAAATGTATCCGCAATTTTTATCAATGTGGGTCTTCTCAAAAGTATGCATAATGGGTACTCATTAAATGTGGAATTTATTGTGTCCAATGAGTGCCTACACTTGAAATTTGAGTAAGCATATAAGGAGATAAGCCAAAAATAAAATTTTAAAAAGTAGTTTTTTGTCTTTTCCCTCCAAAATATTTACATGCACCTCTTTTCAAATTTAATGGATTTTGATTGGTTTACATATTATGACATGGAAATTACATGAAATTTCATGGGCACTTTTAGGCTCAAATTTCCTCTAATTTGAATCAATCTAAATATATTATTATTTTCGCTCTTACTACTTCATCTCCTCCAAATTCCTAGGATAGTTGGTTGGTTGATAGTGGGGCCACTCATCACTTCTCTTGTTACAAGGAAGTTCTCTCTAACTTAGTAGAGAGGGGGTCAAATCTAAAAATCAGTCTTGGAGACAACTCCACTCCTCCCATCAAAGGTTTTGGATCCATCAAATTTCATTTGAAATTTGGGGAATCTATTGTATTGCATGATGTAATGTATGTGCCTAGGTTGAAGAAGAATTTGGTATCAATCTCCGCTTTGGAAGAGAAATGGATGAGGGTTGCCTCCATCAAGGGAAAAGGTATTACTTGGCACATTGGAACACGTATGAAAGATGCACTCACTTTGGGAACGAAATATGAAGTACTCTCCAGGGTCACTGTAAGGCCACTAATGGCATTGGTTCACAATACAAATAATCTAAGTGAATTATGGCACCAAAGGTTAGCTCATCTTCATTATGATGCGCTTCTGAAATTGGATAACTTGGTATTCGGGATTCCAAAGGTTCAAGCTCAACATTATGGAGTATGTCCAGGATGTTCTAGTGGAAATATGACAAGGGGACCATTCCCCTCTAGTGAAAGCAAGACAAATGACATCCTCCATCTAATTCACTCTGACTTAATTGGTTCAATGCATGTACATTCTCTTGGTAAACATCTCTATTATACACCTTCATTGATGACTTTTCAAGAAATACATGGAACTATTATCTGAAGCATGAGGATGAAGCATTTGAAAATTTCAAGGATTTCAAAGCCTTGATCGAAAATCAAACTGGGAAGAAAATAAAAATATTCAGGTCCAACAATGGTGGAGAGTACACTTCAATTGAATTCATTTATTTTTGCAAGAAGGAAGACATCAAGAAGGAGACAACTACACCTTATACTCCCGAACAAAATGGAGTATCCGAAAGGAAGAATAGGTCCATCGCAAAAGCTACCCGTGCCATGCTCCATGATCAAGAGGTACCAAAGTTTCTTTGGGGAGAAGCAACAAATGTTGTCATATGTGTTCAAAACAGGGTGCCTCATCAAGCATTAGACAACAAAAAACCCGAAGAAGCATTCACATGTGTCAAGCCCGATGTGAGTCATCTTTGTATCTTTGGATACCCCGTATACTTTCATGCGCCGAAAGAGAAAAGGAACAAGATGGAAGCCACTGGAAGAAAAGGTATGTTAGTTGGGTATTGTGAAAATTATAAAGCATTTAAAATATATATTCCTAGTCAAAGGAGGGTCGAAATTAGTAGGGATTTCACATTCGATGAAGATGTCACACTTGGAAAATCCAGAGACCTTCCTCTGCTTCTTCCTCCAAAGAAGAATGATGAAATGGATATCTTGGATGGCCCGTCTGTGCCCGAATCCATGACCGATATTGTTGATGATCCCATGGATCCCTTGGATTCTCCTACTAGGAAGAGAACACATTGGCTCTGATACATGCTTCAGGATGTTGATAGACATGTGCTCGCTCGAAGATCGTTTAGAGAAAGGAAGAATCCATGTAGGTACCAGGGATATCTTGTAGCCATGAGCACCATGATTCAAGCAAAACCTTCCACATTCGAAGAAGTCGAAAAAGAACAATTTTGGAAAGATTCTATGGCCGAATAATATGAATTTATTATGAAGAATGATGTATGGGATGTTGTGTCGAGACTGTAGGGGAAATCTATGGTAACTTCGAAGCGGATATAAAAGATTAAGCATGGAATTGATGGAAGCATATAAAAATACAAGGAGAGGTTTGTGGCTTGAGGATTCTCCCAGAAATAGGGGGAGGATTATGATGATATATTTGCACCTGTGGCTTGATATACAACCATTCATTCGATAGTTTCCCTTGCTACAATTCAAGGATGGACCCTTCATCAGATGGATGTAAATACTACATTTCTCCATGGCATGCTACAAGAAGAAGTATATGTTGAACAACCATAGGGATTTGAAGAAGAGGATCATAGGACACATGTTTTATATTAAAGAAGGCATTTTATGGCTTGAAGCAAGCCCCAAGAGCATGGTACGCCCGCATAAACAATTATTTGATGAAGTGGGGATTCACGAGAATCAATGTCGATCCCAACCTCTACTTCAAGGGAGTCCAAGGTATGCCACTGATATTAGCTTTATATTTTGATGATCTATTCCTGACAGGTAGTGAGCCTTTGATGATGGAATGTAAAATGGAGCTAGCCTCTGAATTCGAAATGAAGGATATTGGACTCATGCACTACTTTCTATGCCTTGAGGTATGGCAAAGGCCCAGTGATATTTTCCTTTCACAAGGAAAATATGTTGTGAAGTTGCTGGAAAGATTTGGAATGACTGAGTGCAAGTCTCTGCCCACACTGATGGAAATAGACTTCAAGAAATTATATGGAGAAGCTACAGGACCTGATTTGGTGAATCCATCCGAGAATAGACAGTTGATTGGGGCTCTGATGGTCCTTGTGAACACCCGTCCGGACATATGCTACGCAGTGAACACATTGAGTCAAATCATGACCGAGCTTCTCCATGCACATTAGACCGCTACCAAACACATATTGAGATATTTCTAGGGGATTATTACACTTGGTCTAAGATACTCTATCAAAGGTGTCCGACTTCATGGATATACTGACGTTGACTAGGCAGGAAATTTTATCAACAAGAAGAGTACCTCTGGATGTTGTTTTAGTATTGGATCTGCCATGATATCTTAGATGATCAGGAATCAGAAGTTCGTAGCATTGAGTATCACCGAGGAAGAGTATGTTGCCACTAGCATGGCTAGTTGCGAAGTAGTTTGGTTGAGGAAGCTCTTTGGAGAGATATTTGAGCAGGTCCTAGAAACTACAGTGATATATTGTGACAATAAGAGTGGGATCCGTCTGGCATAGAATACTGTGTTTCATGACAAGTCTAAGCAAATAAAGATCCAATATCACTTCATTCATGATATGGTACAGAGAGGATCCATTCGTCTCCATCACATATCGATAAATGAGAAAATTGCATATATTCTCACCAAGGCTTTGTCGAAAGTAAATTTCTTGGTCTTCAGAGAGCAGCTTGGACTAATGGATGTGACCCCTCGTGATAAGGGGCACCACTGATCGAGGACATCGAGCCATACTCTTCCCCCCTGTCTGAGCTCCCAGGGTGAGGAAGTGAGATAGAGGGCTCCTGGGGTTGAGGAAACTCTGGACAATAGGGCATCTCCCGTACCTATTACCTACAGGGTTGGAGTAGTAGCTCACCTTATCATGGTATTTTCAGAGTATACCCCAGCTGGCATCATACCCACCAACTTGGGCTTGTTAGGATTATCCTTCTTTGTTTGGAAAATGGTTGAGGAGGCTTGGAGGCGTGTGATCCTTACCTCTTGGTAAGTCGGGTATCTCATCCAAGATATATTATTATGCAGGTGTTCTACACATGAATCTTATGGGTCATTTTTGGGAAAATTAGCAGGTGATAGGATGGGTTAAGTCGTAGCTCCGTTACATCACTTGTTGCCTGATATGGGTTGAGTTGTAGCTCCCCCATGTCAAATTTCCAGGTAGTAACCTGATGACATTTCCAGGTAGTATTTTGATGAATTTTCCAGGTAGTATCTTGATGAAATTTCCAGGTAGTAGCCTGGTTGTATTTATGGGTAGTATCATGTTGACATATTTCTAGGTAATAGCCCGCTAACGGATGTTCGGGGTTGTAGCCCGTTGGATAGAGGGTGGTAGATTTTTCTCCCCATGATTATTCTTCTTTATATTCGAGAATGTTTCAGCAGATATAATTGACATATTGGTACACATGATAGCAGGATGACATAAGTTTTACAAGTGTAATTCTCCCTAGTTGAGAGGGAGTGTTCAAATTATGCAATTGTGGTAAAATTCCACTTTGGACTTCTCACTTGATGGAGATAATGATGACATTGAGTTCCTCTTTCCGAGTGGACCAAGATAGACCTAAAAATCACCTCATTCGGATAAGCAGAAGTTGGTTTTTGATTGTGCACCCACTCATGGATATTGGATCAAGTTGGCTTCACTCATATGGGTAGGTCGACCTCAACATCAAATGGACATCATTGGCACCCCTTTGAAGCATATAAATGCAAGTGACCTAGAATATCATTTGGTCATTGAAACATCAAGCATATTATTCTCTTCTATCTGATTCGGTTCGACACATTGGCGAAGAAAATATCGTACAAAGACCTGAAATCACAAGTCTGAAGCTCGCACAAAAATTAGGGTTTTTGTTCTAGTTGCAGGCACAGAACTAGTGGATTCGGGCTATAACCGCAGGCTTGCTATGGGCATGGTATCAACTAGGAACCTATAATCGTAAGCTTGCTATGGGCATGGTAGCAGCTAGGAACCTATAACCACAGGCATGTTGACCTGTGGTAGCAGCTGAAGGGTTTAACTACAGTTAACTATCATCCAAATATTTCTGAAGTTGTCCAAAGGCTGATTCAAGTTGTCTCTAATATATTTGACCATTGTGCACAGGTTTTTGAAGTTTTTGGGTTGTATTATTGTACATATTTTATTGGGCTCATTGTACTCTCTGCTGAACATTTTATGACAATATAATAGAAGAAGAATTTCAAAGGGTTTTCCCCATAGTGATTTTGTCCCTAGTATTTGACCAAATATGTCGTCTCTTGTTGAAGTGATAATTGCCTCCTTTGTCATTGCATTTATTGTTCTATCTTCAAATTTTTTTTTATGATTTGAAAGACTAATTGTAATTGGAAATATTTCTAATTAAAGTTTGGAATTGGGCTACAGTTATTGATTCAGCATAGAACAATCTAAAAATTAACATTTCAAGGTCATCCACATCAAATATCACAACATTGGGAACTCTTATGCATATGAATCCTTTCACCCATGATGCATACAGAAAGTCATACACAAAGGATAAATACTTTAAAAAGGAAGTGTTTTAGTAGTTGCACAGCTAAAATCATGTGCACAATGGTGACACCACTATTGACTACCATCTCTAGAATGGATTACTTTGTAGGTTAGATAATTTGTGTTCTTAAAGGTGAGAGACTGGATCTAATCAAAAAGGCTCACACCTCTAAGATTGCAAGAAATTCTGGTGTAGGGAAGAAAATGGCCAACTTGCAGAGATATGTGTATTAGCCCAGGATCCAAAAAGAGGTAGTTATGTTAATAAGAGGATGCATAATTTGTTGTACCATCAATCCTAGTAACAAGAAACGGGGTCTATATTATCCCTTGCCTATACCCACTCAATGAATATTCTTATGATCACCAATATCAAGAAGTTACAAGTTTTGACTCAAGTCTCGTGGATCCTACCTCCTATTGACAGATGGTGGGCTCCCTAATGTATTTGGTAAACACTAGGCCAAATATATGCTATGCAATAAACATTCTTAGCTAATTTCATTTGGAATCTCTTCATGACCACTGGATAGCTTCCAAACACGTATTAATATATCTTCGTGGAATTATCCACCACTGCCTAAAATACAAGAGTAATGAAGTCAATCTAATTGACTAGTCAGATTATGACTGGGGTGGCAGTGAGTCCGATGGAAGGAGTACTACCGGTGGATGCTTCAACCTGGGGTCTGTTATGGTTTCATGGATGAGTAGAAAGCAAGGTCTCGTTTCCGTAAGTAGTGTTGAAGCTGAATATGTAGTTTCATGTGAAGTAAGAAAGGAGGTTGTATGGTTAAGAAAGCTTCTGACAGACTTGTTCGAGAGTTCTCTAAGTCCTACTATAATCAAATGTGATAATCAAAGTTGTATTAAGATGTCTGGATATCCCATGTTCTATACTAGGATGAAGCACATCAACAATAAGTTCCATTTAATTAGGAACTTGGTACAGGATGAGATCGTTAAGTTGGAGTATGTCTCGACAGATGAACATGTAGTTGACATACTGAAAAAAAACTCTTCCTAACAAGAAATTTGAATATTTAAGAGACAAGCTTTGTCTGGTAAATATTTATGATTGTATTGATGATAATAAATTGGAAGAGATATGTTGAGGCTTTTCGAGTGAAGCATTTCCTGGAGAGACATCGAGCCAACACTTTATATTGATGTTTGGTAGGGATGGTGGAATCGAGTGGATGTGCACCTAGTTCCATGCGTTGGTGGTTAGTAAGTAAGCCTGATGGTACCTATAGAGGCTGAAAGATTTATTCCACCTTATTCCCAATTGGATAGATTTCATTGGGCAGGAATCTAGTCCATGGTATTGTGGTGCCTAAAATGTTGAGTGACCAATGGATAGATTGCACTGGTCAGAAAACTATTCCATGGCATTGTGGTGCCTAAATTTCTTCATAAGTTCACATAGTTTGAGATATTCCATTTGTATATTATGAATACCTCCTTAGTTAAGAGGGAGTGTTGAAGATCATAACTAGGTTTGGTCTTCATAAATTATAATTGTTGTACTTATCAAAAGAATTAGTTTAAAGAATTTATATTATCATTTGACATTTATTTTATTATTAAATGACTTATTAAAGCATGGGTTTCATGCTTGGGTCATATTCATATTAAGGTCCCCATTGTGGACTTCTAGGTTAGTCATTAAAAATTTATATTGACCCATCTTGGGCTTTTGAATCATGTAATTAGGTTTAAATTTGAGTCAAAAATGGTTTAGAGTACCTCCACATCAAGTCGGCCTTAAGGATATCAATTTGGCCTCAAAGGGACCTATTCAACCTCACCTGGAGCCTATAAAATCAAGGAGATTGAATTCATTTGGATCATCACTTCGCAAGCTAGTTCAATATCTACTGCTACATAGTAAAAAGTGCAAAGTGGAAGAAGGAACCTGAAAAGAGTGTGAGTTGGGTCTAGAAGATAGAGGAAGAAAAAATTGAAATTTTGGTGGTGGAATATCTGCATTTCAAGCCCTCTCTTGGGTGATCAAAGTATTTTAGTGTTTGTTGTTGTTGTTGTTGTTGGAACTGCTACCTAGTTGAATTTGTTGGAGGAAAAGTTGTTATTGTTGCTAGTTCGAAGATCTAGAAGTCTGACTTGGTGTGGAGGGAATATTTTGTATATGTCTAGGGTGAAGAGTCTCAAAGAATAATATTGAAATGAAGAATCATCTTGACTAATTTTTCCCCTCCAGGGGGGTTTTTCCCTTCAATAGTTCCTATATCTTGTGTCTCTTGTTTTGTGATCTTCATATACACATAATATGGTAATTTCTTGAAGAAAGATAAGATAATAAAGAAGTAAAAGAAGCCAACACTCTCACAAGTAATTATCAATATCGGAGAATCAAACCCTAATATAACAAATTTGATTCTACAAAACTAATCACTCTAAGATTCTCCTCGAAAATATATTTACGATGATATGTGGTACCCCACGCAGTTCTTTACGGTTTGAAAGATATTTTCATTTTAACTTGAAGTCTTAGTTTTGTGGGCTAAAACCCCAAGGGGTAGTGACATGAAACCTTATCATTAATTTAAGGGTTTGACCTGATCATCTTGAAAGTGATGTCTCCTCTTGAAAACTGCAGGTATTCAACAAAGTGAGAAAGGTGTATAAGAAGTTTATTCGCCTGCGGTTGTCAATATATGACAATAATTCTCACCACAATATCATTACCTAATAGTGACTATCTTCCAAAATGCATTAAGACAATCATTGACTTCACAACCTTGGTAGGACCAAATGCACTAAGCCAATCATTGATTTCAAATTCTAGTGGGATTGAAAATATTTCTAGGCAATATCCTTAACACAAATATTAAATAGGGTTATTAAGGGTAATTAATTAAGTTTAATGAAAGCCTCATCTTAGGAAGCATATTAAGTTAGTTCTACCTCATAAGAAGTATCCCTCTTATCTTAAAGACTAATATATTACCATAAGGCTCATGACCTCCCTTACTTAGCACACAAGGCTAAAATAAATTAAAGATTTTAATGTTTTAATTCCTATTGAAGCCTTCTCTAATCTCTAAGGGTCACCTATGGAGCCCCTTTTAATTAAACCTTAGTCTATAAAAGAGATAATATACATCATTCTCTTAAATGCACTTGAAATGACTTATCCGTAGAATTTCTTTTGAAATCTTTCGGTCATCCCTGAGGAAGCAACGGAGATCATTTGAGAGGACAAGGTTTGATACCTTTTGAAAGTTTTGATTGGAAATTTTTTTGAAGTACTTGCCAGACAAGTGAGAAAGATCGGTCCCTAAACTCTGTTGCAAAAACTATTTCAGACCTGGGACTTTCAACAAATCTATCAGTCTATAGAAGTGTGCCAGTAGTAAGGGTTAGATTTTTTATTTTTCTTTTGGGTCTTGGTTGTTCCTTGGATGATTGTTTGTTATCTTCTTCACATAACCAAACTATTCCAAATTTTTAGTTTTTGTAGCATCTGATGTGTTCTAGCCACGAAATTTTGTGGAGAAGCTAGAATACATGAGATCTCCAAAACCCAAAAATCGTTTCTATAAATTCTGCCTAGAAATGACTTAATTAGATTATTAGTCATTTTTTTAATATTTCTTAATCTAAACTTAGGGAATATGATTAATTAATCAGAATAAATTAATTCAAGGTGTGAATGGTCTAGATGCTCACACGGGCCGACAGGAAACTAATTTGGGCCATCAATTATGTTTTAATCTTGATCGTTGGTGCTCCAATAGAAGATTATATGAAGAATTCAATGTGTAGATAGAGAACACACCAGTGCAGTTACTCAGTTTCCCAGGCAGTTTGACTTTCTTAGTGGTTGTGATTTAGCAGAGGAGATAGAGCCAGAGGGTGAGTAGCAGGAGAGAAAGGGGAGAAATAGAAATCTAGAAGGAATATTTCCAAATTCTAGAAGAGGCAAAGTGAGGAAGATCAAAATCCATAGGAGATATGCGTAGTCACTGCACAGAGAGTGACGCAGAGGCTCCATGTCGGGGGCAAAAAGTTGATGTGGAGAGTGAGAAAATTCTCACAAAATTTCTCTCGGTATTTTCATCAATTTAGAATGTCATTAGGGCATCTAAAATTTGTGTACTTATATTTGCTGCTGAAGATTAATAAGAAAACCCTCATATGTTGCACCGGTTTTCCCAAGTTGGGTTTTTTTCGGGGACAATTGCCCAAAAATAATTGTGTTAATATTCTTGTGTGTGCTAGAATTTCTCAGTTTCCAGTATTTTATTTTCCGTAGTAATTTTATTGTGAAAACTGCAGCTATTATTTTATTTGTTGTTTGTCGTAGCAAATAAACTACATAGTTAAATTTACAGTTAGAAGAATATTTTCCAGATGCTACAATAGATGAAATTTTCATGTGGTATCAGAGAAAATATGATTAGTCGGAGAGCTTAGTAACAAATATAGGAGTTTCGATGTTCAGTGTGAGCATTAGATCGAAACCCCAGAGGGCATCATAGTCACCTTACAAAAAGACCGAGTTACTTGAGGAGAATTGTTTTTTTTTCTGAGAGACCGACAGAAAAAATTGATTTCTTCATATCAAATAACTCCAGAGACAAAGGGAGAAACCTCCTACTTTTGCAGAGCAGATCTCTAGCTAGACGCAATAGTTTTGCAGCAATTTGCTAGAGAAAAATCAGTGTTGGGAGGAAATAGAAATAACACACTAAATTCTTTAGCATGACCATGGACAGAAATAACAGTGAGGAAGCTTCATATTTATCCTTCAGGTTAGAGGAAGAATTTTCTTGCTTGTCGGGAGCAACTTCACCTGGTGTCTAGTATATATATAGTGGATCATAAGCACATATGACAGGAGTTAGAGAATATTTATCTAGCTACAATGAGGAGAAAATGGACTTCCATATTACTATGGGCAACAAAACAAAATGTACTCCAATAGGGAGAGGTACCATATAATTTCAGAGGGAGTCAAGAGCTAGCACCAGCGCTACTAATGTATTGCATGTGACAGCATTGGGTATGAACTTGATTTCAATATCCTAGTTGCAGGATAAGGGGTATGATGTCCACTTCATAGGGAATAAAGTGCATGTCAAACACTCAAGATGGAAGAAGGTGAAACAAATTGGAGCTCGAAGCAATAGGTTATACATGTTGCAAATCGACTCTCCAATGGCACTAACAGATAGTGACAATAGTAGTGGGAAGGAATTGAACGAGTTATGGTATAGGATAATGGGAAATCTACACCATGGAGCACTCAAGATGCTCCGAGAAACTGTAACAGGGGTTCCAAATATTAGTACGGAGCACGATGATGTGTGCAGAGGATGTGTACTTGGGAAGTATGTGAAGGCAACATTCACTAGAAGTGACAACAGAAAAAATGTTGTGTTAGGACTCATACATTCAGATATTTGTGGCCCGATGTCCACTAGAGCTCTTAGTGGTGGCGAATACTTCGTCACCTTTATTCATGACCATTCCAAAAACACCTAGGTCTATTTCTTAAAGACCGAAGATGAGGTCTTTGATCGGTTCAAAGAGTTTAAATCTCTCGTAGAGAATGCGACAAGGAATAAGATCAAGGTACTTCACTCAGATAATGGTGGAGAATACATTGATAAAACTTCACAGATTTTTTCACGAAGGAATGCATCAAAAAATAATGGACAACTCCATATAACCATCAACAGAATAGGGTAGCAGAGCAGAAAAACATAACTATAGTTGGGGTTGCAAAGGCCATGTCGTATGATCATGATTTGCCCAGATTTTTATGGGCAGAGGCATGTAACACGACAGTGTATATTTAGAACAGAACTCCTCATAGAGCATTGGGGAAGAAAATGCTGGAAGGAGTCTTCACATGGAAGAAGCTTGAACTGAGTCACTTGAGGATTTTTGGGAGTGTGGCTTACTTCCACGTGCTAGATGAAAAACGTAGCAAATTGGATCAGACTGCAGAGAAGGGGTTTCTCGTCAGGTATAGTGAGACCTCAAAGGCATACAAGATCTACATTCCTAGCAGTAGGAAGATTGTAGTGTGATGAGACGTAAGGTTCATGGAGGACCGAGCTTTTAGGAGATCTCGAGAGATGTCTGCAGGAGATCAGAATTAGTCAGTAGAAGTTTCATTAGTCCAATAGCAGGGGAAGCTAGTGGGACCAACAAGAGGACAGTCACAAGGATCGAGTATAAGGACTAGTACCAATATTTCCTTAGGGGTAGGAGATTCGGGGATTTATTAGCAGACGGAGAAGCAAGGATAGGAGGAGGAGTTGGTTGAACCTCCCACCACCAATGGAAAAGCCAATAGAGAAGTTCGTCAGACATTGAGAGATGTAGAGGAGTTTATCGGAACTCCTAGGCCGGAAAAAAGACAGTGAAAACAGACTGACATATATCAAGCTTTGGTAGCTCAGGTTGCAAATCCTTCCAGCGTTCAGGAAGCTTCACAGCATCATGTGTGGGTATATGCCATGGTTACAGAGGAGTATAGTTCTATCATGAAAAATGATGTTTGGGAGGTAGTGTTGAGGCCGAAAGTCATATCAGTGGTAGGTTCTAGATGGATCTACAAGATCAAGTACGATGTAGATGGCAATGTAAATAAGTACAAGGCTAGGTTCGTGGCAAAGGGGTATGCACAGAAAGAAGGAATAGATTACGAGGAGACATTCACCCCAATTTCCAAGTACACAGCTATCAGATCAGTTATATCCCTAGAAGCTCTGATGAGATGGAAAATTCACCAGATGGACGTCAAGGCAACGTTCTTGAATGGGGTGATAGAAGAAGAGGTGTAGAAAATCCAAAGGGCTTCGAAACTCATGAGAGGCACACTCTTGTGTGCATACTGAAGAAATATCTATACTGGCTCAAGTAGGCTCCCAGGGCTTGGTATGGTCGGATTGGCAGTTACTTGCAGCAGTTGGGATTCGTCAAGAGTGATGCAGATCCCAACCTCTATTATTTGATGGTAAAAGTTGAACCACTCATTATAGTTTTATATGTGGATGATCTCTTTTTGACAGAATCATCAAGGCTCGTAGAAAACTACAAGACAAATCTGGAAGCAGAATTCGACGTGAAGGATATGGGGTTGATGCACTATTTTCTAGGATTGGAAGTGTGGTAGAAGAATGGGAAGATCTTCCTTGGACAAGGAAGATACGCTACAGATATTCTGAAAAGGTTTAGAATGCAGGATTGTACACCCATGACTACGCCCATGATAACAAATTGGAAGAATACAGATGCATCACATGATAAGGAAGTTGACCCCACCTTGTATAGACAGCTCATTGGGTCTCTCATGTATATGGTCAACACCAGGCTAGACATTTTCTTCGCAGTCAATACCCTAAGTTAGTTCATGGTAGAACCGAAGAGGGTACATTAGGCAGCAGTGAGACACATTCTAAGGTATATGTGTGGCAGAATCAGGTATGGGTTGAGGTATACTCGAGGGGATGACGCCAGACTATGTTGGTTCACAGATGAAGAGTGGGCAGGTAGTTCAATGGACAAGTCAAGTACCTCCAGAACTGCTTCAGTGTTGGATCAAGAATGGTTTCTTGGTGTAGAAGCAGAATTCAGTAGCACTAAGCTCTGCAGAAGCAGAGTATATGGTAGCTAGCACAGCTATGTGTGAAGCTATATGGCTTAGGAAGTTGCTTGTGAGTTTGTTCAGGCAGAGGATGTGAGAAATAAGCGTCTACTGTGATAATCAGCGTTGCATAAAGCTCTCTGAGAATCCAGCGTTTCATGATAGGTTGAAGCACATAGATATTAGATGCCATTTAATCAGATACTATGTACAGCGTGGGGCAGTCCAACTACAGTATGTTCCCACAGGAGAGCAGGCAACAGACATACTCACGAAATCTCTAGGGAGAGCTAAGTTCATCCAGTTCATGGAACATATGGGTATGGTGGATAACCCGTTTCAGTAGCAGGGATAGTTTATTTTGAATGATTCTCAGTTGCATATGTTGCAGTTGAAGCAGTAGCAGATGAGAGGCATTTGTAGTGCAGATGCAACGTTGGCAGCAGTTCAATAGGGTCAATAGCAACAAAGATGCAACTCATATCAGAGTTGTGTAGAAGTTTGTGGCCAGCAATAGCCAGACATCAACAACATGACAAGAAATGATGCAAAGGCAGGGTGTTGCGACAGTAGGAGCAGCATTATAACACATTCCTCGCTAAGAGGGAGTGTTAGTTTTTGTAGCATCAGATGTGTTCTAGCCACGAAATTTTTTAGAGAGGCTAGAATACATGAGTTCTCCAAAACCAAGAAATAATTTTTGGAAATTTTTCCTATAAATGACTTAATTAGATTATTATTCAGTTTTTAAATATTTCCTAAGCCTAAAATTAGGGAATATGATTAATTAATCATAATTAATTAATTCAAGGCGTGCATGTTCTATACTCACATGGATCGACAAGGAAATAATCTAGGCCATCGATTATGTCTTAATCTTGGTCGTTGGTGCTCCAACAGAAGATTATAAGAAGAATTTGATGGGTAGATGGAGAACACATCAGTGCAGTTACTTGGTTGCCCAGGCAGTTTGATTTCTTAGTGGTTGTGATTCAGCAGAGTAGATAGAGCTAGAGGGTGAGTAGCAGGTGAGAGAGGGAAGCAGCAAAAATCCATAATGGAGATTTTCCAGATTTGGAAGAGGCAGAGTGAGGAAGAGTGAAATCCACAGGAGCTCTGCACAGAGAGTGACGCAGAGGCTCCAACGTGAATGCAAAGGCTCCAACTCAAGGGAATAAATTTGTTGTGGAGTGTGAGAAAATTCTCACAAAATTTCTCTCAGTATTTTCCTCAATTGAGATTGTCAATAGGGCATCTAAAATATTTACTCAGATTTGTTGTTGAATATTAATAATAAAACCCTCATATGTTGCACCGATTTTCCCAAGTTGGGTTTTTCCGAGGAAAATTGCCCAAAAATAGTTGTGTTAATATTCTTGTGTGTGTGCTAGAATTTCTCAGTTTCCAGTATTTTATTTTCTGCAATAATTTTATTTTGAAAATTGCAGTTGTGATTTTATTCGTTGTTTGTCGTAGCAAATAAACTGCATAATTAAACTTACAGTTAGAATAATATTTTCCAATTGCTGCAATAGATGAAATTTTCACACAAGCCTCATATATCATATTTGTATGGTTGATAATAAATTGACTCTTGAAGACTTGTAGCAGTGTTCTCGATCCTCTTTACGATATCAGTTTCAGGATCAGCGAAAGTCAGCAAAGAACCCATATCTCAACGAATGCTTTTGCGTGGAGTATTGATGTGATTTAAGTCCAAAGGAGAAGCTTTACCTACAGTATACTTCGTCAAAACTTATGACCTTGTTAGTGTGCTTGGACCTGCATCAGCTATCTACGGTTAGTATCTCTACTTAAATCAATTATAGTAAATCATTTTTGTATAGCGAATCTTGTTGTTTATTTGGATTCGTTGAGTTTCGCTGCAAGACATTTCAAGATGAACTTAAAAAGTATGTTGCAGTTGTATTCTATTTAGGATTTATTTTATTACATGGGTTATTTTTTGGGATCTAGGCTTCATTTGGATGATCTTCACTTGCAAGTATAAGCTTATGTGATTTCGGTCTTCCAGGACTCACAAATAACCTCAGTTACAATGATAACTTTTAGAGCTCGAACAAGTCATCTTGATCAAGTATACAAAGCTCTGTAGTTGTGACAAATTAACATAATATTTGTGAACCTTGAAGAAGCAGCATTGAAGACTTCATAACCAAAATCATCATCTCCATTTTGTTGAAGAAGGCATTATGCATTTGAGACCAAAATTCAAAATCAATCTAATCTATTGAAGCCAACTTGAGTGAGAAACCAAAGTCAAGAAATGTTATGTCACTAAGGCAGAAACATCTTTAACAAAGTACTACTACATCAACAGTACAAGTCAAGCATATTTTCACAGTTGTAAGGGAAAAACTATTTTATCAATAACTACAGCAAGTTGATTCTCAAGGTTTTCATCATCAACAAATGCATTTATACTGCAATTCAAGTTATTTTATTTGTTGTACAAGTCAGATATTGTACCATTGTACAAAATTTGAAGAAGTCATTTTGTAAGCGATCTGGGTTGCAGTTGGGACAAGGGTTTTGGTCCTAGGGTTTGTTAAGTCAAGGGTAGTTGAGTCTAGAGTTGTTAGTCTGTCAAAAAAAAATTATTGTATATCATTGTAAGTGGAGTCTAGAGTCTAGACCATTTTCGCTAGTACGAGAGTACACAAATTTCTTGAATTTTAATTTTGTCTTTATAGGGTGGTAAGGTGGTGCTAGGTAGGTGAATGAAGTCACCTTCAGGTTGGGGTCTGTAAATACTTCAGGGTGGTACGGTGGTGTTAGGGCGAGTTGTGGCTCAATAGGGTGTTGGGGCATCCTTTCACCTTACTGCTGATAAAACCAGGATGTTGGGGCGTCCTTCTAGTGGGAGTTGGCGAAGAATGCTTTTCTAGAATTCTAGGAAGTTGCAGCTTTCTTTTTAGTTGGGGATGAATATTAAAAAAATTATTAGAAAAGTGTTTGGTGGTTTTTGGCCCGGAGGGGGTTTTCCACCTAAAAATCTTGTGCCTACTTTCTCTATCTTTTTGCATTATTGTTTACTATTTTACTGAATAATTGTAATATTGTTGAAGATTAACTAATGCTTTGAAAGAGATTAATTAAGTGCTTATTTCTAAGAAATACTAATTCTCCCCCTTCTCAATATTTCCAACAGCTTTTTGGGGAGAAGCCCACACCAGAATAGGTGCTTTCCATAGCTTAGCAAAAAGGGGTGACTTACCAAAAAAGGAATGCCAAAGATCAGAGTGCTCCCAAAGTCTTTTCTCCTCCCACTAATGGTTTAAATTTTGATTTGGGTGATTGCATAAACAATGCAAAGGTATCCATTCCAGTATCAGAATTATTGAAGATGCCATCTCAGAGGTCAAAGTTGTTGAAGGCCATTGAAGTGCATCAAGGGGAATTTAGTGCAAAAATGCCTAAGGATGTACCAGAAGATGCTCCAATTATACTACAAAATATAGATAGTTATCTGGGGAATGAACATCATCAATCTTTCTTCATTAATTTGATGTTGAATGACCATCTCCTCCAAAATTGCATGTTAGATTCAGGTGTTTCATCTAATGTCATGACCAAGAAGGTCATGGAGCAACTTAACTTAAGAGTATCTAGGACCTATCACAACATATGTGCCATGGAATCAAAAAGGATTGAAGTGTGTGGGTTAATTTAGAATTTACAAGTACACTTAGAAACATATCTAAATATCACGATTACTATGGATGTAATTTTGATATATGTACCTAATGCAAGGGGGATGTTCTTATCAAGAAAATGGGAAATTGATTTGGGTGGTAGCCTTTAAATGAACCTATCATGTGCCACCATCTCCACACCATATAACACTTTTGTAAGACTTTATATGGAGTTAGAGTAGAGATATCATGTTGAAAACCCAAGAGAACCAAACAACGAGATAATAATTGGGTCATACAAGCTAGGAAGTTATGCAGTTTTGACAAATTTTCCAGCACCCACAATAGAACATATTAAAAGTGAAGAAGTTGGGCATTTTGTGGAGTTCTATGACACATCAAGTCCTTCATCAACATCAAAGGCATTGAACAATAAGGAAATCACAGAATATGGATTGAAAATGGTTGTGGCATTACATCATCTTACACAGAATAAGACATATAGTAAAGAAAAAAGAAAAAATTCAACACTAGATCGCCAGTATTGAAAAGAGTTGGTCATCACCAGATTGGAACTCATAAAAGAAGAAGAAAAAGATAGAATAAATATAATGGCGACAAACAAGTCAACAGTGGGGAAAGTCAATGTCGTAAGATGGTCACGATTAGACAAGGCACATCAAAAAAGGAGCCTATGGATCTGTCTGTGAGTAGGCAGGTTCTCAAGATGGATTTTACCAAAAACATTTGATGCCCAAGGGGCATTTTGTAATGTATTTCTAACCATGCTTCCATTTCATTTGTTTTGGTTTTAGAATTTCACTTATGCATTTATTTTCGGTATATTTCTTCCTTGCTCAGTTAATTTTTGGATTATTCTAACATATTTGGTGCGGGTACTACTAATGTGCTTTGTTGTGAGTTGTCTTGATTACATATTTTAGGTCCTTGTATACTTTCTTGAAGATCAAGCACACAGCCCCATGTGGAGCCAAATGTTATCTGCTAGGTCACACCAAGAAAAATATGAAGACCCTATGGTTTCAGAAGTCTAGAAGTCCACAGCCACCTATTGCCCTTTTTCTCTCTCCTCTCTTTGTTTTCTTCTCTCTCAAATTTCACAACCTTGCGGGGAATTGTATTAAATTTCTCTAGTATGATGACCTATTGTAATAGGCTTAGGCGACTAGGAACTCAATCGTCGAGTGAGTACACTCTAGAGTGTTTTGTAATAGGCTTAGGCGACTAGGAACTCAATCGTCGAGTGAGTACACTCTAGAGTGTTTTTTTTTCACTTAGCTAATTATTCTCGCTTTTTCGCGATGAATAAGTACTTGAGTCTTTTCACTCTCACACCTCCAAAGCTGGAGTGACGGCTTCATGATTGAGCCTTGGGTTCGTCCTAATGCCTAGAGCCGATGTATATTAGCATACTAGGACATAACTAAAGTGTCACGAAATTTGATTAGGTTTTTATAGTATATTTTAATTTATTAAAAATCCCACAAGACAAAAATTAAATTCTTGGTAAAATTGTAAATAAGTGAGCCTAGAAGATGTTGGGGGCATATAAGTACTTAAAAATCATGCTCTCCATCCCAACATTCTTCTAAGGTCCACTTTGAGGGTCAAAAAATGACTTCTACCCCATCAAAACCCAGTTTTCCTATGTTAGTGGCATAAAGTGGTGGAAAATGAAAAAAAATAATAAATGGTGGACATAAAAAATATGTCACGAAGGGGAAATGATGTGGAAAATAAAAGAAAATTAAAATATCAATTTAAAGTTGAGTTGGGAGTTTATTTTGAGGCCAAGTAGGCCCACAAGTTGGAAGATATTATGTCTACCAATTAAGGGGGGGTCAAGTTGCCCACATAGAGGGTCGAATTCACCTTGAAGACCACAAGTTCTAGCTATTGGTTGAGTAATATTGGAATGGAATTCAACTAGGAGTGAATGGGAGTTAACTCCCACCTCACTCGCCCTCTATGTACACGTGTCCTATTGATGCTACACGTTGCCCAGCTAGCAGAGACACACAACATGCTCTAACAGTCATGTTGTGAGCTATTAGAGACCCACACACAGCTTTTGAGGTAGTTTTTATACTTGGACTTGAGGTTGAGTTCGTTGGAGGAGTAGTGGGAGATCATTCCCACTTGTTCCACACTTGTTAGACCTGCGAACTCACATCAACCAACAATAAACACGCACTCTCTTTTCCACAGCTTATGCGCTACCACCTACAACAGTCATGAGGAAACTCACACGGCATTTAATGGCCACTTGGATCATCCTTGTTTCTTTGGGATTATCTTTTCTTTAACACTTGGAGAGTCTCCTTTTCTTACAATCTACTCCCAATATTGTATAAATAAACCCATTCGACTCTCATTCTCCCATGGTTGAGAAGCTGATGCTTGGGGAAACTCTATTGGATTTTGCACTCTCTTATTTCTCTAATAAAATTAAAGGCTTTGGATATCAGAAGGCGCTCTTTCTTGCTTGTTGATGAAGATAACTTGTTGATATTCTAGTTTGTTTCATATCTTGTAAGCTTAGATCCCTGGAGGGATATTTTTATCTCAAAGAAGTGATTATAAGTATTTGTTTTTCACTTGGTAAACTTGGCATTTGATCTAATCATTGTGGGTAATTGTGAATAGCTCACCTTGATCATTTTCTTTTGCAAAGTTTCCAGCTACAGGTAACAAGCATGTGGAGGAGTTTTGATGTGTATGTTCAGGGTATCTCTAATTTACAAGCGAACTAGAAGTATTCATTCAACCTATTACCCGCCATTTCATGGGTGATATCCCTAGGAGATTTTTTTCTCCATGATGGACCTCAGTCTACAGCCAACAGCCCCTTGCAACCTTCTTCTAGCTCATTGTGCCATTTCTCGGCCACAAGCATTCCAAAGAACCCAGAAACGGTTTGTGGAAATTCCACTCGATTCATGTTTTATTAAAGTAATTAATTATTTTAATGGGGACACTAAGTCTAAACTTATGGAAATTAAATAATTAATGGGTATTAATAAATCAGAGTGTGAATCTTCTAGAGAACAAAGATCAAGTCAAGAATTAATCTTAGCCATTAATTAGACTTCTAATTTGGGTCGTTGATTTGTTAATGAGAAGATTATAAAAGAAGGCTTAAGGGTCATTTGGAAAGTAAGTTGGGAAAACACTCAGTAACCCGAGGGAATTCGATTCTCAGAGCATAGAATTCAATTTCATAGGGAGAGTTTCAGGGCGGAGGAAGCATAGGGCTTCAACAGCAGTCAGAATTCGAGAAAGAAGGAAGCAGAAGAGAAGATAGGTAGCACAGAGGGACAGCACAGTAGTGATGCAATCCCACGCAGTCTCTGTGCAGAGAAGGACGCAGATGTGACGTAGAGAGAGATAGGGTGTTTCTTGGGTGTCAAGAGTTCTCCAGAGATCAGGAGAAAAATTATCTCAGGTGTCTTCCTGCAGTTTCTCAGTTATTATGTCAGTCATTCCTTGTAAAGAAATTGTTGCTGAAGATTAATATATAAACCCTCATCTGCTGCATCGGTTTTCCCACATTGGGTTTTTGCGGTGACAATTGTTCAAAAATAATTGTGTTGACGTGATTGGTTCTTGTGCTTGTATTCTATTTTTATTTTCTTTATATGTATAAATGCGATAGTTGCGGTAGAATTTATTTCGAAATTTTACTAAAAGGTTTTCATAAATAACTTATTGTGAAAATAAGTAGGAGAAATAAATCAATAACTGCAATAGAATTTCAGAGTTAAAATTTTCACATGGTATCAGAGCAAAGATCAGGGAACGTGATTGAAGATTCTACAATGGAACAAAGTCTAGATGTCGTTGTAGCAGCAACTCGGAAGGGTTCACGCAGTTCCCCAGAGAAAAAAGAAAGCACAGAAGAAAGGATGGATCATGACATCTTTGTATTGGCTTCCATATTGGAAGAAGAATTTGCTTATGTATCGAGCTCTGCTTCCTCAGAGGTTTGGTATATTGATAGTGGAGCTTTTGCACATATGACGGGGATGCGAGAATGCTTCTTGAGCTATCAAGAACAAAAAATGAACTTCAAGATCACAAAGGGAAATACGGCGAAATGCACCCCTATTGGAAGAGGTACCATATTTTTTCAAATTGAAGCTGGGAATAAGCTTCGGGCTACTAATGTGCTACATGTGCCTGGGTTGGGTATGAACTTACTCTCTGTGTCTCGACTGTAGAACAAGAGCTATGATGTATACTTAATTAGCAAACGAGTATATGTCAAACACCCGAGTTGGAAGAAGAAGGCACAAATCAGAGTCAAGAGCAACAAAATGTATAATTTGCAACTCGAATCTCCAATGGCACGGATAGGCAACAGTAGTGAGAAGGATTTAAATTAGCTACGGCACAGAAAAAGGGGCGCTTACACCATGGGGCTCTAAGAATACTCAAAGAGACCGTCACGGGAGTTCCAAAACTTAGCACCAAGCAAGATGATGTATGCAGAGGATGTGTACTAGGTAAGTACGCTAAGGCAGCTTACCCCAGGAGTAGCAATAGGGCTACGAGAGTGTTGGGATTAATACACTCGAAAATTATGCGGACCTATGTCCCACAGAGCTCTTAGTAGTGTCGATTACTTTGTCACCTTCATTGATGACCATCCCAGGAAAACTTGGATCTACTTTCTAAAGACCAAGGATGAGGTCTTTGATCGATTCAAAGAGTATAAGGCTCTGGTTGAGAATTCAACGGGAAAGAAGATAAAAATATTGCGGTCAGATAATGGTGGAGAATATATTGATAAAATCTTCACTAAATTATGTGCAAGGGAAGGCGTCAAAAGAGAGCGGACCGCTCCATATAATCCGAAGCAGAATGGAGTAGCAGAAAGGAAGAATATAACTATTGTTGAAGCAGCGAGGGCAATGTTGTATGATCAAGATATGCCCAAATTATTGTGGGAAGAGGCATCCAGTACAGCGGTGTGTGTTCAGAACAGGATTCCTCACAAGGCACTAGGTAAGATTACACCAGAGAGTGTCGTCACTGGCAGGAAGCTAGAGGTAAGTCATTTCAGGATATCTGGTAGTTTGGCATACTTCCATGTTCCAGAAGAAAAGAGGAAGAAATTGGATCAGACTACAGAAAAGGGATATCTGGTGGGATATAGCGAGAATGCTAAGGCATATAGAATCTACATTCCTAGAAATAGGAAAGTTGTAGTACGACGGGATGTAAATTTCATGGAGGACAGAGATTTTAGAAAATCTCGGGAGATGCCTTCTAAAATGCAATCAAAGGATGATCCACTAACTAGCACCAATGCTTCTCCAGGGCAAAAGGATCTAAGAGTTTTATCTCGAGAAGATTCGCAAGAGGAGCAAGAAGATCCACCCTCTACCAGCAATAGGACGAGCCGGGAGCTACGACAGATTCTGAGCGACGCAAAAGAGTTTGTCGGAGCTCCTAGAAATGAGAAGAGGCAACGCAAGCAACCTGACAGTTACCAAGCCTTGGTGGCTCGGGTTGGGGAACCCTCTAGTTTCCAGGAGGAATCTCAACATCGGGTATGGGTAGATGCAATGGTGGAAGAATACAAATCCACCATGACTAATGACGTCTGGGAAGTGGTTCCTAGGCCTCAAGATAGATCAGTTGTAAAATCGAGATGGATCTACAAGATCAAATATGTTGTAGATAGCAGCGTAGAAAAATACAAAGCCAAGTTCATGGCTAAGGGGTATGCTCAGAAGGAAGGGATAGACTATGAAGAAACCTTCGCCCCAGTAGAATATACTTCTATCATATTCTTGATATCTCTTGTAGCACAGATGGGGTGGGAGATTCACCAGATGGATCTCAAGACTACATTCTTGAATGGGGTGATAGAAGAAGAAGTATATATCGAACAGCAAGAGGGCTTTGAGATGCATGAGCAGAAGACTCATGTATGTAGGCTTAATAAAGCCTTGTATGGACTTAAACAAGCGCCTAGACCTTGGTACAGTCAAATTGATAGGTACTTGCAGAAGATGGGATTCGTCAAGAGTGACGCAGATCCTAATGTCTACTATTTGATAGTAGGGAATGAGCCTCTAATATTGGTGTTGTATGTGGATGACCTATTCCTAACAAGTTCATCTAGGCTCATCAAGGATTTCAAGGAAAATCTAGCTACAGAATTCGACATGAAAGATATGGGACTGATGCATTATTTGCTAGGGTTGGAAGTTTGGCAGAAGACGGGTGAAATCTTCCTTGGTCAAGGAAGATATGCTACAGAAATTCTGAAGAGGTTCAAGATGCAGGATTGTAGACCCATGGCTACTCCAATTATCAGCAGTTGGAAGAATATTGATGTATCTAAAGATGATGAGGTTGATCCTACCTTGTACAGACAACTCATAGGGTCCCTGATGTATCTGGTCAACACAAGGCCAAACATTTGTTACGTTGTCAATACCCTCAGTCAGTTCATGGTGGAACCAAGGAGGGAATATTGAACAACAGCCAAGCATGTTCTCAAATACATACGAGAAACAATCGAGCATGGATTAAGATACACCCGAGGCAATGACATCAGACTGAGTGGGTTCACTAACGCAGATTAGGTTGGAAGTTCAATAGATCGGAAAAGTACTAGTGAGTATTGTTTCAACATTGGATCATGAATGACTTCCTAGTGCAGTAAGAAACAAAAGTCCGTAGCTCTGAGTTCGGCTAAGGCGGAATATATGGCAGAAAGCACAACTTCTTGTGAAGCCATATGGCTTAGGACGCTGCTTGTGAATCTACTCAAGGAGAAGATGGAAGTGACCAGTGTTCTATGTGATAATCAGAGTTGCATTAAGCTCTCAAAGAATCTTGTGTTTCATGATCGGTTGAAGCACATTGACATAAAGTGTCATTTTATCAGAGATTCTGTTCAATGGGGAGTTGTACAGTTGCAGTACACTCCGACAAGAGAACAGGTGGCAGATATCCTTACTAAGGCTCTGGGAAGAAAAAAGTTTTTCTTTTTTTATTTCAGAGAGAAGATGGGGATGATCAAGAATCTGTTTCAATAATAGAAATGGACAACTGCAAAACTTGAGAGGGAGATGCAGTACAGATGAGGCAGTGACAGTGACAGTGTCATGGGCAGTAGTAGAGAAGGAAACAACGCAGCAAATGAGGGGCAGCAGTCGAGCATCAGCAACGCATAGGATGCTTCAGGGTTAGACCAGTGTGCAGCACGCAAATTGCTAAAACAGTTTCCTTGCTAAGAGGGAGTGTTGTTTTTGTAGCATCAGAAAGTGATCTAAGTCTCAAATTTGGTGAGGAGTCTTGGACACCATCATTCCAAAGAACCCAAAAATTGTTTGTGGAAATTCCACTCGGTTCATGTTTTATTAAAATAATTAATTATTTTAATGGGGACCCTAAGTCTAAACTTATGGAAATTAAATAATTAATGGGTATTAATAAAGTGGAGTGTGAATCTTCTAGAGAACGAAGATCAAGTCAAGATTAAATCTTAGCCATTGATCAGACTTATAATCTAGGTTGTTGATTTGACAATGAGAAGATTATAAAAGAAGGCTTGAGGGTCATTTGGAAAGTAAGCCGGGCAAACACTCAGTAACACGAGGGAAATCGATTCTTAGAGAATAGAATTTGATTTTAGAGGGAGAGTTGCAGGGCGGAGGAAGCAGAGGGCTTCAGCAGTAGCCAGAACTCGAGGAAGAAGGAAGCGGAAGAGCAGAGAGGCAGCACAGAGGGACATCGCAGAGGGACAGCACAACAGTGACGTAGTCCCACGCAGTCTCTACGCATAGAAGGATGCAAAGATGACGCAGAGAGATATAGGGTGTCTCTCGGGTGTCAGAAGTTCTCCAAAGATCAGGATAAAAATTATCTCAGGTGTCTTCCTGCAGTTTCTCAGTTATTCTACCAGTTATTCCTTGTAAAGAAATTGTTGCTGAAGATTAATATATAAACCCTCATATGTTGCACCGATTTTCCCACATTGGGTTTCTCTGGGGACAATTGTCCCAAAATAATTGTGTTGATGTGATTAGTTCTTGTGCTTGTATTCTATTGCTATTTTCTTTATATGTATAAATGTGATAGTTGTAGTATAATTTATTTCGAAATTTACTGAAGGGTTTTCATAAATAATTTATTGTGAAAATAAGTAGGATAAATAAATCAGTAACTGCAGTAGAATTTCAGAGTTGAAATTTTCACACTGTATTGATCGTATGTTTGAAGGTGGGCCTCCCGAATCTGAAGATATGTCTTGTCATTTGGTAAATGAGTATTGGGTTTACTTATCATAGAAACTTCTGGACATGGATTGATGGGCATATTTGGAGAAAAGAGTGGGCTTAGTCTGTGCTCCTGTCCCCATGATCTATTTTAAATGTTACCCTTAGGTCTTAGTCCCGTGGGATCTCCTTTAATGACCATTTGGTTCTAGGGTGGTACTATTTGGGAAAGCCCAACTTTGGGTGCGTGGTCCCGCTCCTTTATCCGCATATATTACTCTCTTTCCACTCACTCTACCCCCATTCATCATTTCTTCCACCTGGGTCCACATTACCTCTCTCGGTCCACATACTGTCATCCTCCCTATTCCCTTGCCCCCACCTTGGATCAGGCATGGAACAATGCCTTGGAGGTTGAAGCAGCTAAAATAAAAAGTAAAAGCATAAATGGCCACATTTAACATGAAATTGTACCACAAAATGCAAAAGATGGTCAGGACAAAAAAATAATTAGCATGTGGGAAAAAGTCAATACATGAGCTCTACCCCATACCTATGGTCATCACCTTGGTTCCATAGGCCCTAAATGAACCTCCTTTATCATTCAGGAACCCGTGATTGTTCCAACCCCTAGAGGGAAATGAATCGCCCTACCTTAAAGGGGGTAATCACTGTTATATCTTGCCTCAAGCAGGTAATTAAAGAAAGTTCATAAAAGGCAAAAGGCATATAAAGAAGGGTGGAAAAATCAAGGTCAAGGCACCTCATGTACCACGATTGCTCCCTCCTACACATTATATACCCATGTGTGGGCTTCCCCTTATCTAGCTACCCTTGAGCCCCAATCTGTGGCCTAGGACTGCCCCTCTCACTCCCTATTCCATTTCACTTCTTTATCACTTGCCACCCCCGTTTAAGGGATGTACCTTGGACATACTATCCCCTCTAAGGGCAGAAACCACCTAATAAGGTACTTGGCTAACCCCCTTTGGAGCTTGGAGACACTATCACATGCCAAAGCCTACTACGAAAGGGCATACCATTATGAAGTGCCCACTTTGTTGTCTATGGTTTGTAAGCTCTTTTACACGATTACTCTAATGACTCGTTGTACTAGAAGGCTAGGGGACGTATTGGATCTTATACAGGATTTCAGGTGGTGTCCATTTGGGTTTGGTCTTCCTATATGGGGTCCTAACCTCCTAGAGGGCTACATTGGCACATGTAGGGTGTGTGTAGAGAGCCATGGGCCTCCACAGCAGCAGACAACACTCCATGGATCCCCTCTGATGTCCATAGATTACCAGAGATCCACCTTTGGGACGAGGATGGTGCACTTGGGATTCCATGATTGAGTCTGTGAGGACCATTATTTTACAGAGTTAGTGCCCAGAGTATGAGACATCACCTGAGGCCTTCTTCACCGTCATGGGCTGTGATATTCTTTAAGTAGTTAGTATGGGACAAGAATTGCACACCTTTACATTGTTTGGCTCACTCCTTGAACCCAAAAACATGTACCATGAGTGTCCAGAGTGTCCGAATGGTGGACCACCCTTGCATTCCTCCCCATATGGATGGGGGACCACAGGGGAGGAAAGATGCACGAGGGGATTTTTTCAGATAGGCATCCTCAATGAGGTGGAGGATGCCTTCTCAAATTTTTCCATCGCCGTGGCTGGTAGAGTAGTACGGATTTTGATTCGAGACAGGGGGGCTAAGAAGCCCCATTCTTGGTGGGCAACTCATGGGGCAGCAAGCCCTCCTCTACAACAGTTAGCCATGAGGCTCCTCTCTCAGGTGACTTCATCCTCTTGTTGCGAGAGGAATTGAAGCACATATGGGAATGGGAATTTGTATAGTGTGAAGAAGAGCAGGCTTGAGCAGTCCAGGGCAGAGACAATGGTGTATGTGCACACCAACCTTCGTCTCATCTACAGGCAGAGGGAGGAGTGGTTGAAGGGAAAGACAAAGATGTGGGATGTCTTTCCCGATGATATGGGTCTGGACAGCAGTGTTGAGTTGGCATTGGCCAACTTGGATCTCAATGCGCCAGTGCTAGAGCCTGTCAGATTTGATGATGGATTAGAGGGGTCATCCTCCACACCAACAGATGCAGAGATGATAGAGGAGGAGGATGCATCAGAGGCAGAGGAGAGCAGTGGTGAGCATGATGATCAGGATTTGGACAGTGATGTTGATTATGAGGATTGATGACTCTGACTCATTGAGGCTTCAGGCTTGTAGTCTTGTAGACTGTAGTTGATTTTGTATTTTCTATTTCTATTTGCCATTGGCAGTGTTGTTAACTTGTTATGTAACACATTTTGATTCTGATGACTTAATGAAAAAACTACAGTATCTTACTATCTTCAATCTTGTCTTTCTGAGTAAATTTGACGATTGTATCATGTATGGTGTATCAATGATGATGTATGACTCATGAATATCTAATATCTATGTTTGAATCAATGAATTTTGTATGAATTTGTGCAAAAAATATCTAATTTTAAATATATTAATATATATATATTTTTTTAAAAATATATATATAATTAATAAAATAATATATAACGTAACGTATCCCAGAAGTATCATGTTCCGGGGTCACCGTACCCGTGTCCGATACTTCGTATCCCCGTGTCCCCGTATCCCCGTATCCCCATATCAGGTGACTTAGATTCGATGTGAAACAGGAAAAGCAAACATGAATCTGAAGAGAAGGTCGAATTGCTGCAATAGCAACAGATCGAATCCCCAAGGGGATTGCGCAATTCTAGCCAAAAAGGCTGAGGTTTCGGGAAAATCTCTCTCTGAGTGAGTCGACAGAAAGGTAAGACTTTCGGTTCGAGATTTTGCCGAGGCAGAGGGAGAAGCGCAGAGCCTTCACGCAGATCCAGAGGGACGCAATTTTTCTGCAGGTGGTTGTCGGGCAGAGAAGTGTCAGAAGAAAGAAAAATCACATAGCGGGGAATTCTTCCTCAGTGAGTTCCTAGATGAGGAATTCATCAATTTTCTAGGATCTGAGCAGCAGATCCAGGCAACAGATCTACAAGCCCTAGAGGGAGTGTGCAAGCCTGCCTCGGCTACGCAGAGGGGGAGAAAGAGGAAGCAGCTCGACACTTTTCGACTGAGATGGCAGCTCATGGTCTTCGAGATCAGGACCGGTTAGAGGGTTCCTCCAACTATGTAATCTAGAAGGAAAGGATTCAGTTCCTTCTAGATGAAATCGATCTCAAGACGTTCGTGCCAATTGTGGTTGTTGTACCTACATATCCAGATCAACTTAAGAAGTACAAGTCCGATATGGCAAAGTGCAAGAGGCCAATCCTTGATGGTGTCAAGGATCACATGTAGTTGGCAAGGGTAACGCCAGGGAGTTGTGGGAAGCTTTGTCTTTGTTGTACGAAGGAACTTCCGAGCAACGGAAGATGTACTTGGAGCAAAAGCTCCGTGAGATCCAGATGCAGAAGGGGGAGTGCATTGCTTCGTTCCTTACGAGGCTTCAGGAGATTCGAGACCAGTTGGCAGCCATGGGATCCACCTTAACTGCAACGACTATGGTGAGGTTGGCCCTTAACGCAGTCACGGAGGAATGGCAGGTTTTTGTCCAGAGCATCCCAGGCAGGGCTACGCTTCCTATTTGGGAGCAAATGTGGTCAGCACTTCAGGACGGAGAGCTGAGGAGATATCTAGTCAAGTGCAAGCTTGATGGCAGCAGTGGGAGCAGATCTAAGGGTCCGAAGGAGGAGGAGAATGCATCCCTCGCATCAAAAGGGCAACGGAGACAGAAGAGAGATGTCTCGAAGGTGAAATGCCTCAGATGTGGTGAGATGGGCCACTTTGCATCACAGTGTCCTTTGAAGAAAAAGTACAAGGACGAGAAACATGATCCTACAGTTGCAGCCGCAAAGATCGAGCAGGATGAGTTTGCTATGAGTGCCCATGCTTCTCCTGGTAAGAAGTGGGGTGACATAGAGTTGTAGTTCACTTTGAACTTCAGTTGGGCAGGATCCTTGAGGATCCCACCTCATGGATCATTACCTTGCTACGGGAGCCCATGATTAGCAGTAGCAAGATGGAGGAGTTTCAGTAAGAGCCGAGGAGTGATGGAGACGATAGTGTAGTTGGTAACAACGCTCATTTTTGGAGCAACGCAGAGCAGAGCAGCAGCAGTGTAGCAATAGCAGCGCAGTGCACAGGGCTACACCGCAGTGCATAGCAGCAGCAGTGCAGTGCATCAGAGGGACAAAGAAGTAGTTATCAGCAGTCACAGTCTTCAGCACCAAGGTGCATCTACTGAACACTTGTTCAGTTTTTGGGTGAGTTCAGTTGTTTCTCTCAGCAGCCGAGTTGCAGTGTTAGTAGTGGCAGTGTTAGCAACATAGCAAATGCAGCACTTGAGAGGGAGTTGTAGCACGGATGCAGCAATGGCAGTGTCATGGGCAACAGTACAGTTGCAGCAGCAGCACAGAGGTTGGTGGACAACTTGTCAGACATCAGCAGCGCGAAGGATGCTTCGGGGACAGAGCAGTATGCAGTAGGCATATTGTTAGAACTCCTTCCTCGCTAAAAGGGAGTGTTGATTTTTTTAGCATCAAAAAGTGCTTTAAGACCCAAATTTTGTGGAGAGGCTTAGACACTGGTATTCCAAAGAACCTGAAACCGTTTGTGGAAATTCCATTGTTAATGTTTTAATAAAATAATTAATTATTTTAATAGAGACCCTAAGTCGAAACTTAGGGAAATTAAATAATTAAAGGGAATTAATAAAACAGAGTGAGAATGATCTAGAAAGCGAAGATCAAGCCATGTTATAATCTTAGCCGTTGATTAGAGACGCAGGCCCACGCAGAGGCTACACAGGGTTTCCGAGAGACAGTCCAAGTTTTGCTGGAGATCGGGGTTTCTAAGCCTGGAGGGTTGAAACTTGATTTTCTGAGAGGTAGAACGATTCAGAGAAGAGGTGATGCAGTCCACAACCATCCTCACGCAGGCCTACGCATCTACTGCGTAGAGGCAGCGTAGAGGGAGCTGGGGTTTCGCCAGTTCAGATCCAGATCAGCCAAGACTTGTAGTGTGAGGTAAAGCTCACTAATTTTTTATTTAGTGATTTCTCTATACTGGATAGCCAGAAAGCTAAGTCACCTGATACGGGGATACAGGGATACGGGGACACGGGGATACGAAGTTTCGGACACAGGTACGGTGACCCCGGAACAGGATACTTCTGGGATACGTTACGTTATATATTATTTTATTAAAAATATATATATATATATTAATATATTTAAAATTAGATATTTTTTGCACAAATTCATACAAAATTCATTGATTCAAACATAAATATTAGATATTCATGAGTCATACATCATCATTTGATACTATAATACAAATTACAATGAATCATGATACATTGATACACCATACATGATACAATCGTCAAATTTACTCAGAAAGACAAGATTGAAGATAGTAAGATACTGTAGTTTTTTCATTAAGTCATCAGAATCAAAATGTGTTACATAAGAACACTGCCAATGGCAAATAGAAATAGAAAATACAAAATCAACTACAATCTACAAGACTACAAGCCTGAAGCCTCAATGAGTCAGAGTCATCAATCCTCATAATCGGCATCACTGTCCAAATCCTGATCATCATGCTCACCACTGCTCTCCTCTGCCTCTGATGCATCCTCCTCCTCTATCATCTCTGCATCTGCTGGTGTGGAAGATGACCCCTCTAATCCATCATCAAATCTGACAGGCTCTAGCACTGGCGCATTGAGATCCAAGTTGGCCAATGCCAACTCAACACTGCTGTCCAGACCCATATCATCAGGAAAGACATCCCACATCTTTGTCTTTCCCTTCAACCAATCCTCCCTCTGCCTGTAGATGAGACGAAGGTTGGTGTGCACATACACCATTGTCTCTGCCCTGGACTACTCAAGCTTGCTCTTCTTCACACTATACAAATTCCCATATGTGCTCCAATTCCTCTCGCAACAAGAGGATGAAGTCACCTGAGAGAGGAGCCTCATGGCTAACTGCTGTAGAGGAGGGCTTGCTGCCCCATGAGTTGCCCACCAAGAATGGGGCTTCTTAGCCCCCCTGTCTCGAATCAAATCATAGCCTTCAAATCGCCCCCTGCCAGTGGAAAAATCTGCAAAGGCATCCTCCACCTCATCAAGGGATGCCCTATCCTGAAAAATCCTCCTCAATGCATCTTTCCTCCCCTGTGAGATTTCAGCATCCATGTGAGGAGGGAATCTGCAGGAAGGTCCACCATTCAGCTAGTCATTGCTGTAGTATTTTGGGTTCAAGGAGTGAGCCAAACAATGTAAAGGTGTGCAATTCTTGTCCCATCTGCTGACAAGAATATCCTGTATGACGGTGAAGAAGGCCTCGGGTGATGTCTCATACTTTGGGCACTCACTCTGTAAAATAATGGTCCTCACAGACTCAATCATGGAATCCCATCCCTCATAAACCTCTCCTAGGATGGGTTGGTCTGTATCTGCAAATCTGAGCAAGGAAATGATAGGCTCCATGATTTGAATAATTAGATCTACCTTCTCCCACCATATATCATCCAACACTATGTCCTTCACCTTCTTTGAGGCTGCTTGATCCGTCTTTCTCCAAAAAGACCAAAACTTTGAAATAACCATAGACCCAAGAGCGGTCTTGACCTCCCTCAACCTCTTCAACATGATGAATGAAGAGGCAAACCGTATATCTGCAATCTTCAACAATGATAGATTGTTGTACTCCTTGTAGATAGTGAGGGCATTTGTATGGTTTGTTACAAAGTTGCGGATATATCGTGCATCCTCAATAGTGGCTCCAATCCAAAGCACATCAGAAGCAATAGATTTCAGTGCCAAGTTCAATGAATGGACAATGCAAGGTGTCCAAAATACTTGTGGATATTTTGCTTCCACAATCATGCCAGCAGCCTTACAAACAGGTGCATTATTTGTAATGATTTGCACACAACAATCCACACCTACACTTTCAATAACTTTGAGAAATAACTCACCCATATATTGTGCATCCTTGTACTCTCCAAGTGCATCCACTGCTTTCAAGAAAACTGCACCATTCGTGGATGACACCATGAAGTTTAATGAGTGGGTGGCGTGCTGGATCTGTCCATCCATCAGAAACAATGCTAACCCCAGATGTTGGCCATGCTAATTTAATAGGCTCAAGCATTTTGTCCACCTCTTTCTTTGCCTTTGTCAACAATGTGGTTCTGAGCTTCTCTGACCCAGGAGGCACATACCCTGATGGAGCCCCATGACTAAGAGCTCGACACATCTCAATAAATAGAGGTGACCATGCAACATTAAAGGATATGAAGTTCTGATAGAAAAAAAATGCAATGGTGAGATCAAGCTCTTCCCTTTTCTCTTTTTGGAAAATCTTGTCCATTGGACCAACTGCAGTTGCCTTTCTCTTTGCTAATTCTCCCCTGCTAGAAGTCTCAAAAGGGAACTTGATGTTGCTTTTCCTCAAGAATGGAAGGGGGTCATCAGTCTTGGATTTTTTTGATTTTGCTGCCACATTTGCCTCACCAATACTCGCCTCTTTCTGCAATTTCTTCTTATCTGGCAATTCAATTGTTGTACAACATTTAACGCCACAACCTGGAATACCCAACAAATGAGCTTTCACACGGAAATATGTGCCACGGAAATGGCCATTGCAAAAATTGCATTTACAGCCACAATTTCCTCCTCCCTTTTTTGCTGCCCCTTCCTCTCTTGTTGCATATTTCCACAATGGGTATTTGGGGTCAACAATTTGTTTTCCCTGCACATTTGAAGCTACTGTTGTAGCCCCACTTCCAATGGATGGAATACTTGCAGACCCTGATGAAAGAGGGACAGGAGGGGCATCTCCAATGGAGACATTCTTCCCCTTTCTTTGCCCTTGTCTTGCTGCCTTTGATTGAGCCATAAATACTGTAAAAAATAAACAAAAACAACTAAATATATAAAACATATGCACATGCAAACACTAGCAACAAACTAAATGCAAAATATAGATAATAGAGGGACAATGCACTTACCGGATGCCTGAATCTCTTCGAAAGAACACACTTGCTCCTTGCTCTTGCTCCTTGCTCACACTAGTTCTCACTTCACAAATGAAACACAAATGAAATAGGTGAGAAAATAAGAGAGAAAAGCCACACTTTATAAAAAAAAATCGCGCGATTTGGTTGCCGCGGGCCCGGCCGTACCCGGCAGGAGTGGCCACGGCGTGTCCCGACGGAGTACGGTCGGGACACGGCGTGTCACTTTTCGGACACGCCGTGTCCCGACCGTACTCCGTCCGGACACGCCGTGTCCTTCGAATTGGGGCCGAATCCGACACCTAGAGGTGTCCGACACGGGGATACGAGGATACGAGGGCATTTTAGGAGTATCCGGTTACTTAGCCAGAAAGGCATCCAAAGATTGTATTCAGAAAATTGTTGCTTAATAATACAAACCCTCAGATCTGCTGCATCGATTTTCTCGCGTTGGGTTTTTCCGAGGACTTAGTCCAAAAATATTGGTGTCCTATGTGTGATTGATTTCTTGCTCAGTTTCCTTGTTTCGGAATCATATTCTATTCAGTGTAGGCTGCTTCAATAGTTACTTCAATAATTCAGATCTAAATTAATTCTGTAAAAGTAGTTTACATAATAGGAGAAGTAAACTCAGATTGTTGCAGTAGGATTCCTTAGATTGTCAGATCTAGGAATTTTCACACTATTTATACACTCATTAGGAGTTTGAATTACCTATCTGGGCCTACATTAGCCCCTAAAATAAAATAATGTGCAAATTAACTAACTTTTGGTGACAATCCCACCAAACTAGCTCACAAATAGAATAATAAGCCTCTCAAGAGGTCAAATAATAGTCTATGCATGTCGTAGGGCCCTCCAAGAGGCTTGATGAGGTCCATAAGTGCCACAATGATGAATAGGACCCTCAAAAGTGATTGACAATGGGGGCCTTGTTCTCCAAACAATAAACCCGTGGTGCTCCCAGTGGGTGTGGGGGCACACCAATGACCTCATGTGTCTCCAAGTGAGCCGAAGATGCCTGTAGACCATCTGTAAGGGCTCATATGATGGAATTAATGATGTCATGTCAACGTAAAAGTCCTAAGACACCTGCCAAGTGTGTGGTGCACCTATGGGGCTAGCTGGGCATAGTGTACCAGATGCATCTTCCTCATCCAAAAGGTGGATCTCGAGCAATCTCTAAACATCTCTGGGGATCCACGGAGTGTTGTCTACTGTTGTGGAGGCCCATGGCTCTCTACACACACCCTACATGTGCCAATGTAGCCCTCTGGAGGGTTAGGACCCCGTATAGGGAAACCAAACCTAGAATGGACACCATCTGCAACCCTTCATAAGATCCAATGCGTCCCCTACCTTTCCAGCACAACAAGTCATTAAAGTAATCAAGTAAAAGAGCATACAAACCATGGACAAGAAGTGGACACTTCATAATGGCATGTTCTAATGTCTCTAAACTCCAAAGGATGTAGGCCAACTACCTTATTAGGTGGTTTCTACCTTTTGCGGGGATAGTATGTCCAAGGTACATCCCTCAACGGTGGTGGCATGTGATAAAGAGGTGAATGGAATAGGAAATGAGAGGGGCAATCTTGGGCCACATATCAGGGAACAAAGGTAGCTAAAAAAGGGAAACCCACACCTGGTTATATAATGTATAGGAGAGAGCAATTGTGGTACATGAGGTGCCTCGGCCTTGATTTTTCCACCCTTCTTTATATGTCTTTTGCCTTTTATGATTTTTCTTTGATTAACTACTCGAGCTCAAGGATAAGAGCATGATATGTAAGATATGGCAGTGATTACCCCATTTTTTGGTGGGTTGGTTCATTTCCCTGCAAAGGTTGGGACAATCATGGGTTCTTGAATGATAAAGGAGACTCATCTAGGAACTATGGAACCAGGGTGATGGCCATGAGTATGGAGTAGAGCTCATGCAATGGCTTTTTCCCACGAGCTAAATATGTTTGTCCCGACCATCTTTTGCATTTTGTGGTACATTTTCCTATTGAATGTGGCCATTTATGCTTTTACCTCTTATTTTTAGTTGCTTCAACCTCTAGGGCATCATTCCAAACCTAACCCAAGGTGGGGGCAAGGGAATGGGGTGGTTAACCCTATGTGGACCCAACGAGGAAATGTGGACCTAGGTGGGAGATATGATGAATGGAGCTATAGTGAGTGGAAGGGCAGTGATATGTGTGGATAAGGGAGCAAGACCATGCAACCAAAATCGGGGTTTCCCAAGTAGTACCACACTAAAACCAAAGGGTCAGTGAAGGAAATCCCACGAGTCTAAAATCCAAGGGTAACATCCCAAAGAGGTCAAGAGGACAGAAGCACAAACTAAGCCCACTCTTTCTGGCAAAACGGCCCATTAACCCATGCCTAGAAGTCCATGATAAGTAAACCCAATACTCAATTACCAAATGACAAGACATACCTTTAGGTTCGGGAGGCCCACCTTCAAACATACGATCAATACAAATGGGTGAGGGACCACATGGCTGGCTCAGGTGGCAGAGAAATGGCACAAAGAGCTAGTTGCGGCTTGCAAGGGGTTGCCGGCTGTCGACTGAGGACCATCATGGAAAAAAAATTTCTCCTAGGGATATCACACATGAAGTGGTGGGTAACATGCCATAAAGCATACAACAGAACAATCTTCGGCCCTCGATGTCAGCTTGTGGGTAGTCCGAGTACAAACTTGATTGCGGGCTCTTGAAGCACTATGTAGGCAAGACCTTTGACCTACGGTTTGAAACTTCCATTGTCAATAAGTTGATACAAATCACCGTGTCGCTTCTTTTCAAATGGAATTTTCATCCTTCTTTCCTCTATTCAAGAATAGTCAATATCTTCTATGATTGTTGCTTCTTCATGCTCCATTGTTGCAACAATTCTCCAAACAGTGCAACAAGCGTGGAGTGGCCTTCTGCAGCATAGCCTGCATTTATGTCATAAGTAAGTGAACATGTAGCAACATATAGCTGATTATCGACTGCCCTGGCTCTCTGTATTAGCTCCCAATGAAGTGGACCAGTAGTTATGTTGAAAGCTCCAGGGTAACATATCATGTGGGCACCTCTTGAAGCATACAGCATATCCAATTCTTGAAAGCAGATATATAACGCATTCCAATCCCAATACACCCTACATCTGTGTTTATGACTATCAGGGTATCGCCAGCTGTAAGTGTTTTGGATTCCTGTGCTAAATTCATCCTTAATCAAGGTTCTGATGCTTGAATTTTCAATGATAAGTTTTCAAAAACTGGTCTGGATAGGCCTAACTTCATCCTCAAGTCAATGCTGATATGGAACAGAATCATACTTTTCATTTAAATCATGTTTCATCACTTAACAGCCAATTTTCAGATCTGCTCACCCCATGTGGACAGAAATGTAAGGGGTGCATCCAACATATACTCCAGGCCTCTAAACTATGTCTGTAGGGGGATAAAACCTTTATGGTTCTTTGCTACATGGATCAATATAACACCTTTGAATCTCTGCTGGCTACTGTTTTATTCTGAGTGCTGGACCTGCCTGAAATATTAGGTATGTATACATCTTCCTATAATTAATAGCACCCTCCAGAAATAACTTCAATCCAACCACCAGCCATAACACACAAACCGTGTAAGTACACCAGAGGAGATATTTGACAGAACCATAAACATGTGTATTAAGATTGAAACATCAAAAGGTTGTGCATGTTGAAAAACTATCTCAACAAGTGTATTAAGATTGAAACATCAAAAGGTTGTGCATCTTGAAAAACTATCTCTACCTTCTGTTTGTAATCAGCCGTCACAAAGCAAAGTGAAAATTTTTACAAAAGGTACCTATGTTGGAAAAAGGGTTAACAGGTCTCAAGCTTGAAAGCACAATCCCTCGTGGCATATATTCAGAGGCTTATTCAACTCATACAAAAGGACACTCTACGAGTGAATTGCGTTGACAATATCAACATTCAGTCTATATTGCATGTCAACAAAATAGTTCTAAATATGCATTTATTGAACACTCATTCATACAAAGGTCTCCAAAAGATTTGTACCCACCAATGCTCAGGAGGATCACTGCAAGTATTTTGAGCACTCCAAAAGATTACCAAGCAAATAAGAAAAACAAGGAGTTGAGCAAAGTCATCAAACCGTGCAATTATGGATTCCAATCATCAAAACATGGAACAAGCTCAAAGTCAAAATTTCAAATAATATAGGTATGAACTTTCATCGTAGTTCAGTCAATCCCCTTCATGGTATGAGCTTGAAAAACAACAGGAAGGATATTCAACTCATCTTGAAAACATTCATATCATCTTTTTCCTTGCATACAAAAGAGCAAATGACCACAAGTCTCTGACAAACACAAACACCAAACAAACATTGTCATTAAATGGAGAATCAATTCAAGATATCAAGCAAAGGCAATATGAATATCGAGGGAAAAGAAATCAGGTTTTCCATATTTCAGATATGCTTAATTTGAGATCTTACACAAAAATGTACCAATCATTGCCTGAAAAATCACCACTGGTATTTAGTATTTACATGATCTATGACTACCCTCCAAGAGCTTTTAAGCACTCTCAAAGATAGGGATGTTGCAAATATGAGCCAAGCACACACCACAAAACTACAAGCAAGTTACACTATTGCTATCAATAAGGCTCCTGCATGCACAAGAATTTCCAGCTTGTTCCTCAGATTCATGTGTGGTAGCAATCATACTTCACAAGAGCTGCCAATAAGGTTGCCTTGGGATAAAGACGATAAGCAACCAGCTTTGGATGCGAAGCAGAATTTCCTATTAAACTATTAGACAATGGAGGAAGCCAAGAATGGAGTAAAGAGTGAGAGGCTACCAGCAGCTTCAGATGAGGTGGCTTATCACCTTCTCAAGTATAGTACGTATGAGGAAAGGTTGAGCACGATATATGCCCACTACTTCAGAATACTTTACCAAGGTAGTATCCCCATCGGAAACCTAAAGAGAAATTAAGTGTGCCAAATTTTCTACTACAATCTTTAAAGGAGATGACTGCCAAAGTTTAGCAAGGAAACGTGGACACACTGAGCCATCATAGGCTGATAAAACTAACTGTCTATGATAGTTTGAGCAGACATCCCTCACAGCTTTCATTTGCAGCAATGAAGAATTTGCAGCACAAAGGCTACAGCAGAAGGGCAAGAGGCAACCAAAGAAGCAAGCCCTGGAAGAGACGAGAAAGAAGAAGAATTTAGGTGGAAAAGCAAGGACTAGCAAGAAAGGAAAGACTCTGAAAAAGACTAAAGTAGGATATGAAGTCGAGGAAGTTGCTGCCACTTTGTTGAAAATGGGAACACCTGAGACTAGTCTTCTAAAACTGCACGCAGGAAACCCCTCGACAAGGAAGAGGGAGCAACCCATTATGTGAAGAGTTGAGACTAGATTTTAGGTAGCAAGAAAATTGGAGATTGTTTCACAAGAAACTACCACATTAAGCCTAGATGAAGATAGTCACTCTACTCCAGGCAAAGACTTGTTGGAAGGATAATTTGTTATTGATGTCAAAGGATGACTTGATGAATATAAGAATGCCATAGACTCAAAGCATGCATTAAACCCTTTCTAATGAGCTATAGCATGCCTCCTCAATCCTCTCCAATAAGGAGAAATTAATTTTTTTAAGTAGAGAAACCAATTTTTGTTCCCCTCTTCAAGTCAGCCTACCTTGAGATCAACTCGGCCCTCCTAGAGACATGACAGTTCAGTAAGGGCTCGACTAATAGAAATACACAACACGTCTCCTCCATTTGCTCATCCAACTCGACCAAGGAAGAGAAGATTAAGAAGCTCAGATCTGAGGCATAGAGATAAGGTTCATATCTCATGAACCAAGAAGCAAATTAAGAAAAATTGACTGTGGTTTTTATCTCTGACAGTCTTTATTGGTGGGTTTCTGAGCAGGTTTTGAAGCTACCTCTTGCTGGATAACATTCTTCTTTATGTCATATCTGAATGGAGGCTTTTGTGATTAGAATTATTTAGATATTTGTCTTCTAGATCCATCACATAAAAGCATTGATTGCCGACACATTTCGAACCAACCAATGTGGTTCTTTTTGTTGCATTTTGTGGAGAAGAATTTGGATTTGTAGACCTATTCTCTGCCTACAGTTTGGCATGTGGAAGAGGAAGAAATTTGGACCACTCTCTACAATTCGGCCTGTGGTAGGACAAACCTTGGCCCTGAGGTAGGACAAACCTCAGCCTCTAATTTTCGGCCCCTGCAATCCAACATAACCTTTCTCAGACTCAGCCCTGTGACTTAGAGAATTTTTTAGCAAACTTTTGAGTCGTTTTCTATTGATTTGTGTAGCTTGGGAGGCACTCCCACAACCCTAGGGCGCTAGGTTTGGGAGAAGTTGACCCACAAGGGCTTTGTGGGCAGTGTACCCAAGTTGTGGATTTTGCACCCAAAGTTGTAGGCGCGAAACCAAGTGGAGATTTTGATGGTTTGGTCATTGAAGGCATGTGGGGCACCGTTAAAGGGCTAAGGGGCACCTAAAGCATTGATGACATGGCATTGGATGAATGAAATGAATTTTTGTCTTAAGCTTTATTAGTGTTTAAACAATTTGTTTAGGTCGGCTTTGGTGAAGTGGTGTGACCCTAAGTGGCTAGTGAAACCCACCTAGAACACTATAAAAAGAAGGCAAGTGTTGAGCTCATTCATCCATCCATCAAGTGCATTCGATCAAGAGAAGGAAGGCAAGTCTGAGTGGTTGTAGACCTACAGGAGCTAAGCTGGAAAGTGAAGGAGGACGAACGTGGAGTCTCTCTTCTAAGTTCTAGTTAGGCCAAACTAGGAGATTTGTTGACCAAGTTCATTTCTGAGGTTCTGGGTATGTGTATGATGCTTCAACTTTGTGACAGGTCGTAGATAAGTTCTCAGCATAAGACGGGTTGAAACCCTAAATTTTGTGCACAGGACAGAGTGTATGGGGTTAGAATGAGGGTCGAATCCCTATAGTATGTGCACAGAAGTTTGGACAGCCCTATGATGACATGAATGCAAATTTTGGGAGCATTTGAGGCCAAGTTTAGGGCACCTATGAGGCAGCTGTGGTTACTGCGCTGCTTCCTCTGTTGTCTTTGCTGCCTCTTTGCTATGTACTCTTGGTCCCAGAGAAGATCCTCCGGCCAATAAGTGCTTCTGCCCCTCACAGCACTGAATCACTTAGATCTGATCTTCGTTCGAGCACTGCTCCGTCAGATGAATTCGATCTCTAGTTTCGTTCTGTATGTCTTTCCAAATGACCCTCAAGTCTTCCTTTATAGTCTTCTCGTTGAGAAATCAACGGCTAATATATTCACTTTCTATATCATTCTCATTCTATTTAATTAATGTCCTTTAATTATTTAATTTCCCTAAGTTTCGACTTAGGGTCTCTATTAAAATAATTAATTATTTTAATAAAACATTAACTGAGTGGAATTTCCACAAACAGTTTATGGGTTCTTTGGAATACCAGTGTCTAAGCCTCTCCACAAAATTTGGGGCTTAGAGTACTTTCCGATGCTACAAAAATCAACACTCCCTTTTAGTGAGGAAGGTGCTCTAACAATATGCCTACTACATACTGCTCTGTCCCTGAAGCATCCTCCGCGTTACTGATGTCTGACAAGCTGTCCACCAACCTCTACGCTGCTGCTGCAACTGTACTATTGCCTATGACACTACCACTGCCACTACTGCATCCGTACTACAGCTCCCTCTCAAGTGTTGCATTTGCTATGTTGCTAACACTGCATCTGCACTGCAACTCAGCTGCTAAGAGAAACAACTGAACGCACCCAAAAACTGAACAAGTGTTCAGTGGATGCACCTTGGTGCTGAAGACTCTAAATGTTGATAACTACTTATTTGTCCCTCTGATGCACTGCACTGTTGCTGCTCTACACTACGCTGCAACTGCTACACTGTTGATGCTCTGCTCTGTGCTGCCCCAAAAATGAGCGTTGCTACCCACTACACCGTCATCTCCATCACTCCTCGGCTCTTACTGAAACTCTTCCATCCCGCTACTGCTAATCATGGGATCCCGTAGCAAGGTAATGATCCATGAGGTGGGCTCCTCAAGGATCCTGCCCAACTGAAGTTCAAAGTGAACTACAACTCTATGTCACCCCACTTCTTACTAGGAGAAGCATGGGCACTCATAGCAAACTCATCCTGCTCGATATTTGCGGCTGCAACTGTAGGATCATGCTTCTCATCCTTGTCCTTTTTCTTCAAAGGACATTGTGATGCAAAGTGGCCCATCTCACCACATCTGAATCATTTCACCTTCGAGACATCTCTCTTCTCTCTTTGTTGCCCTTGTTTCCCTTTCGATGCAAGGGTTGCATTCTCCTCCTCCTCTGGACCCTTAGATCCACTCTCGCTACTGCCATCAAGCTTGCACTTGACTAGATCTCTCCTCGGCTCTTCCTCGTGAAGTGTTGACCACATCTTCTACCAACTAGGAAACGTAGCCTTGCCCGGGATGCTCTAGACAAAAACCTGCCACTCATCCGTGACTGCGTTAAGGGCCAGCCTCACCATAGTCGTTGCAGTTGGGGTGGATCCCATGGCTGCCAACTGGTCTCGAATCTCCTGAAGCCTCGTAAGGAACAAAGCAAAGCACTCCCCCTTCTGCGTCTGGATCACACAGAGCTTCTTCTCCAAGTACATCTTCCACTGCTCAAAAGTTCTTTCGTACAACAAAGACAAACCTTCCCACATCTCCCTAGCGGTACCCTTACCAGCTACATGTGAGACTATGTGATCCTTGACACCATCAAGGATTAGCCTCTTGCACTTTGCCATACCAGACTTGTACTTCTTAAGTTGATCCGGATATGTAGGTACAACAACCACATTCGCCACAAACATCTTGAGATCGAATTCATCTAGAAGGAACTGAATCCTTTCCTTCCAGATTACATAGTTGGAGGAACCCTCCAACCGGTCCTGATCTCGAAGACCATGAACTACCATCTCAGTCGAAAATTGTTGAACTGCTTCCTCTTTCTCCCCCTCTGGGGCTCGTAGATTTGTTACCTGGATCTGCTACTCAGATCCTGGAAAAATGTTGAATTCCTCGGTTAGGAACTCACTGAGGAAGAATTCCCCGCTATGTGCTTTTTTCATTCTTCTGACGCTTCTATGCAGAAAAATTGCGTCGCTATGGATCTGCGTGAAGGCTCTGCGCTGCTCCCTCTACCTCGACAAAATCTCGAACCGAAAGTCCTACCTTTCTGTCGAATCACTCAGAGAGAGGCTTTCTTGAAACCTCAACCTTTCTTACTAGAACTACGCAATCCCCTTGGGGATTCGATCTGTTGCTGCTACAGCAATTTGACCTTCTCTTCAGATTCAGATCTACTCTTCCTGTTTCACATCAAATTCTCTGATACCAGGTGAAAATTCCTAGATCTGACAATCTAAGGAATCCTACTACAACAATCTGAGTTTATTTCTCCTATTATGTAAATTACTTTTATAGAACTAAATCATATCTGCATTATTGAAGTAACTACTGAAGCAGCCTACACTGAATAAAATATGATTCTGAAACAAGGAAACTGAGCAAGAAATCAATCACACATAGGACACCATTATTTTTGGACTAAGTCCCCGGAAAAACCCAATGCGGGAAAACCAGTGCAGCAGATCCGAGGGTTTGCATTATTAAGCAACAATTTTTTGAATTCAATCTCTAGATGCCTTTCTAGCTATCTAGTACAGAGAAATCATGGTAGACAAAATTAGTGAGTTTTACCTCACACTGCAAGTCCCGATTGATCCAGATCTGAACTGGCAAAACCCAAGCTCCCTCTGCGCTGCCTCTGCATAGTAGATGCGTAGGATTGCGTGGGGATGGCTACGGACTGCATCACCTCCTCTTTGAATTGATCTACCTCTTGGAAAATCAAGTTTCAGCCATCCAAGCTCAAAACCCCTGATCTCCAGCGAAACTCAGACTGTCTCTCGAAAACCCTGTGCAGCCTCTGCGTGAGCCCTGCATCACCCCTTCTAGGGCCTGCGTCACACTCTCTGGTGGATGCGTTGCTTCTTCTGTTGTCTCTGCTGCCTCTCTGCTATGTACTCTTGGTCTTGGAGAAGATCCTCCAACCAATCACTGCTTCTATCCCTCATTGCACTAAATCACTTAGATCTAATCTTCGTCCAACCATTGCTCTGTCAGAAGAATTCAATCTCTAGATTTGTTCCGTGTGTCTTTCCAATGACCCTCAAGCCTTCCTTTATAGTGTTCTTGTTGAGAAATCAACGACTGAGATTAGATCTCTAATCAACGGCTAAGATTATAACATGACTTGATCTTCGCTTTCTAGATCATTCTCACTATGTGTTATTAATCTCCTTTAGTTATTTAATTTCTCCAAGTTTAGACTTAGGGTCTTCATTAAAATAATTAATTATTTTAATAAACATTAACTAAGTGGAATTTCCACAAACGGTTTTTGGGTTCTTTGGAATGCCAGTGTCTAAGACTCTCCACAAAATTTGGGGCTTAAGGCACTTTCCGATGCTACAAAAATCAACAAATAGGAGTTAGATGAATTCATTTTGTATCATTACTTGACTTGGATCATTCTCTCCCTTGAGAACTTCACATTTTTCCTTGGAGGATATTTTTGGATCATGGATGAATTTTGATGTGTGGATTGGGTCTGCTCTTATCTTGGCGCTTCGTATATTGCAAATATGTTGATGGTTGGATATATTCTCTTAGATGTAAATACAATTTTGATGCTATTTTCTTTTACTTTGTTTCATACATTGTGTTAGCACTCCGTAATTTCCCAAGGCTGTGAAGGAAACACAAAGGTAACCACAAAACCACTTTGGAAGCTGGGATCTAGCCTTGCCAGCTTCAGAGAGGGATCTCTGTGTCGAATTTAGATTTGTTTATATTGAGATATTAGGCTAGTTATGAAAGCTCAGAGTTTGGTTTTCGAATTGGTTTGGTTGGAACAACAAGGGAAGCCATTGGGCAATGGATTCAGAAGAGTTTAAGATGATCAAATGTAGAAATAATAAAGCTTAAGTGCAACAGGGCAAGGTAGGCATACTACTGGATCCTTGTAGTTTATGAGATGGAGAAGGAAGAACAGATTAGGATTCACTTTAAATATAGAGCATTGTTACCTGAATTCTATATTTAAACTTCAGAAGAAAACACTAACACTACTTTAAGCCAGAACAGGGTGTTTTAAAACAAATCATGAATTTAATTTTCTTTAAAACAATAGAGAAAAGAGATTACAATAAGAAGAACTTCACCACATAGATATGACACAGGAATCCTGAAACAACATGTCTTGTATTAATGCCAATGTTGCGAACATCGGCATCGGGATAAAATCAGCAATGGTCTGGAAAACTAAAAAGTCATAAAAATCAAGAAAATATTGGTAAAAATCAGCAAACATCGGCTAAGCCAAAAAATCGTGATTTCAAGATAAAATCGGGATGTTATCGAGATGTTTGCAACAATGATTAATGCAAAAGATCACTTGAACTCAGTGAACAAATTTACAATGAATGGTAGTCTTTCTTAGTACAAGTGTCAACCAGTTATAAGTCTTATTACAACATATTTATAGCTTTTCTGCTAAACTAATATCATATTCCAAAAAGGAACTGATTTACAAAATATTCTCTAACAATTTCTAGAAAAATCTGAATAAAATTTATTACAAATAATATCTACCAAAAACATGTAGATACTTCCAAAATATAACTAATAGGAAGTCCATACTATTTCTGGTCTTATCTTCAAACTTTAAAGTGAATTGTTGCTGACTGTGGCTATTTTTTGAAAAAAATTGCATAATAAACTAAAGATAAAATAATATCTCTAATTTATCTGCTAGAAACTTTGAACTGCTTGCAAGTATTGTGCATTGAACTCTGGAATTGGTTCACTGACTGCTGGAAATCTGCTATTTGATCTTTAATTTGTTGATCTTTTGTTGCTAGGTGTCTTCATGCCCTTGAAATCTAGAAAGAGGTTGAAACTGTCTTCAGAAAATCTGCTTACTGTCCGCTCAAATCTTATTGCTCTGCCATCTACCCCTTTGAGTTCTATTTCTGTCATTTTTGCCTTTCATCATCCTTTGAATACTTCATTTTGTCACAAATTATTTGGAAAAAATTATATAAAATAAAATTTCCAAATATTTTTATTAAACCCTTCAATGAATTTCATGATATAGAATTTCAACATATTCATTTAAATCATTTGATAAACCATTTTGTTTTCCAAATACATGGCTTGTTTTCTCTTCCCATGGATTTACAAAACCATGTGTTGTTTGTGGTTTTGTAGATCCATGGCTTTACAAAACCATGCCCTGTTTCTCCTTTCACCTTCCTCTGTAAATTCATTTCAAACCTACAAATTTCCTTTTACCCCTATAGAATATTTGGATGGATTTCCAAAACCATGTGTTGTTTTTACTTCTTCATGGATTGCCAAAACAGTGTGTTGTTTTTACTGGCCTTCCTTTTGCTTTCACCTGCAATTGTAAATTCAAATTCACATGTACCTGTAAATTCTTTTTACACCTGTAAATCTTGTTTTACTTATACTTCTATCCATAAAACTCATTTACATTAGTGTCATTTTCGCTCAGCCTCCCATCCATAAAAATATTTCATAAATGTATGAAATATTTCTTTATATACTTTCCAGTTCCGTAAAATTTTGTTTTCACTCGTAACTTCATTTACACCTGTAAATTTATTTCATAAATTCATGACCTGTAAATACTAAATTTCCTTTATCCTCAGTCACATTTGACTCATCGTCCTTCATTCGTAAATATATAACATATGAAATCTCCTTTTATATAATTTCCCTCCATAATTTGAATGCATTTCCCCCACAATTTTTTAAATGGTTTTCGGAGGGGGGGTAGGTAGTAAGTGGTTTTAGGAGGGGGGGTCCGAAATAACAAGGGGATGACAACTGTAAAAGGCAGTAATTTTTTAAAAAAACTTTTCAGACCCCCCCCCCTTTTGGTTAAATGTCAGAGGGGCTAGGGGTCTGAAATATATTTATAACCACTGATTTTAATTGCACATATCTCGAAGCATGGGAAAATAGGGGAGTTTAATATTTTAGTGCAGGGTGGGCCATAGGATTTGACTTTTGGATTTATGACTGACGTATGATAAATAAATGTGGTTCTAATGCTTTAGAGTTTGGATTTTTATTATTTTTGAATTAATTTTTATAATTCAAATAAATAATTTCTCACTTGGGCGTTTTTCATTTGTTTTCTGGTGCAGACTTCAATTTGCTCTTTCTTTTGATCCAAATGTCGGTTTGAAGCACCAAATATACCATTGGAAAGTTGTTCTTGAGCACTTTGCCATGAAAACAACTGCAACATGATCTGAACCGAACTTTCTATGCAAAAAATCTCCAAAAAAATCAGACTTGTCTTGACCACGGGACTTCAAGAATTAAATGACTCCTTGGACAAACAAACATTTAGGCTATGGCACCTAGTGATTCATAGGCTAAACTTTACCAGCAAATTCCCACAATAGATTACTGCACAAATAGATTACCTATATTATAGGACCCTAACAGTGGCTCCAATGGGGATGGCATCCTTCCAGTGAGGTGCCAAAGAACATCGTAGACTAGTAGCCTGATCCATTGGGTTTATACCAAGCCTGCAACATGCTCTGCCATGAAACATCTACAACTAAAACGCACTGGTAAAATGTTCCAATCCTCAAACTGAATCAAATTCACTCTTCAAACTGAATTCTGAACTGTAAACTAAAAACTGAAAAGAATGCTCAAAGAGTGGAGCTTATTCATCACACCTACTCACTCTAATAACTGATATCAACTGCTGAATTAAGTGACAGAAAAGTACCAATGCAGCCAATCAAGCAAGTGACTGCTCGATTCCCCCCTACTCACATTGTCTTCAAAGAGAAAGAAAAACTCAAAGAATAACAACTCAAACTTCCATCTGGATCCAATACCTGTATTGATGAACCAAGCAAATTCTACCTTCACCGATGATTGCAATAAATTGACCCAAGGATCATGGAAAACATGCAACATAAGATCTTCTAGATGATTTAAAGGAAGAAAGCAAACCTCATTATGTGTTGAAATTGATCCCCTTTGAATAGAATGATAGTAAATTGTTTTTCACTCTCATCATCCACAATGCTAAGATGTGTTGTATACTCTTGAACATATTTAGATGAAACCACTGCCTAACATGTTTGAGGAAAATTTAAAATTGATCCTCATGTATTTTGATGGAAATGTTGTTTTGATATTCAAAAGAACCAAGAAAAAATGTTTCTTGTTCTATTTTATCAGGGCGATCATTATAAAATTGGTGATCATTTTCAAATGAAAAAACAACAATTAGTTTATCATCCTTTCCATTTACAACAGGCAAGCATTCTAAATGTTCTTGAATCATATCAAATACAGCAGCAATATCATGTGCAATAGGGCTGTCTAAAAAGGACCCTTTATTCAATTCAACAATAATTTCATCTTGATATTCAAAAGGATCTGAGATAACCTCTTCTCTTTTAATGATTGAGTCAGAAAATGAATGAAAAGTAGAAAAGTTGATTGACTACCCTCATCACTAACTTGGTCACACACAAGCTGGCATGATAGCTGCAAAATTTCATCAAATTTAGGTGAAGGAACATGACTTCCAATAGCATGTTGTCTTATTTCATCAACAACCAAGGAAGAAACTAATGTCTGAGAATTTTCATGATTATTATGGCAGCTAGCTTCTACTTTTTGTTCATGATGCTGAAAATGATTTTCATCCAAAGCTTCTAGTATCTCTTCGTCCATGAACTGATCATCTTCATAGTAACCTTCAAGATATTTAATAAAATTTTCAAAATGATCACAACAATTTTGAACCAGCAACAAAGATGGATAATCTTCTTTGTATTCCTCATAAAAAAACAATATGAAAATGCTTTAAAGAACATATACTAGCAGCAGGAAAATTTTCATAGCGAGATCTTGCATTTCCCTCCAAAGTTACCATAAACATCTTCATCAGGGAGTCTTCAAGAAAATGAATTTTTAGCCTATGTACATGCATGTGAAACTTGACCAAGTGAAGAGAAGCATCCTCTTTTTCCTGATCCTTGAATTTTGGTAAATAAGTTTGCCAATCTATGCAAGGCATTCGATTTGGAAATTCTAGAATATGATCTTGATTCATAGGTGCATACCTTCTAGATTGAGAATTCATCTTGATTTTTGGATTTTGCTGTCAGTGGAGTCTTTAGATCAACTTGAAACTGTTTGGAATCGCCAGGTGAATGATTCAGCGTTCATATGTCTGACTGTTGTCCACCATCAACAACCAAATCTAAAACTTGATACTCTTTCCTGAGGAAGCTTAAACCTTTCGATCCCCAGTATGGTCGTCAGAATGTTAGCACTCCGTAATTTCCCAAGGCTATGAAGGAAACCCAGAGATAACCACAAAACCACTTTGGAAGCTGGGATCTAGCCCTGCCAGCTTCAGAGAAGGATCTCTCTATCAAATTTAGATTTGTTTATATTGATATATTAGGCTATTTATGAAAGCTCAGAGTTTGGTTTTCGAATTGGTTGGTTGGAACACCAAGGGAAGGCCACTAGGCAATGGAGTCAAAAGAGTTTAAGATGATCAAATGCAGAAATAATCAAGCTTAAGTGCAATAGGGCAAGGTAGGCATACTACTAGATCCTTGTAGTTTCTGAGATGGAGAAGGAAGAACATATTAGGATTCACTTTAAATATAGAGCATTGTTACCTGAATTCTATATTTAAACTTCAGAAGAAAACATTGATATTGCTTTAAGCCAGAACAAGGTGTTTTAAAACAAATCCTGAACTTTTTTTTCTTTAAAACAATAGAGAAAAAAATACATATGGAAACAAAGAAACAGATTACAGTAAGAAGCACTTCACCACATAGATATGACATAGGAATCCTGAAAGAGTGTGTCTTGTATTAGTGCAAAAAGTCACTTGAACTCAGTGAACAACTTTACAATGAATAGTAGTCTTTCTCAGTACAAGTCCCAACCAGTTATAAGTCTTATTACAACATATTTATAGATTTCTGCTAAACTAATATCAAATTCCAAAAATGAACTGATTTACAAAATATTCTCTAACAACTTCTAGAAAAATCTAAATAAAATTTATTACAAATAATATCTACCAAAAACACGTAAATATTTCCAAAATATAACTAAGTAATAGGAAGTCCATACTATTTATGTTCTTATGTACAAAGTTTAAAGTGAATTGTTGAGGACTGTAGCTATTTTAGGAAAAAATATGCATAATAAACTAAAGATAAAATAATATCTCTAATTTATCTGCTGGAAACTTTGAACTGCTTGCAAGTATTATGCATTGAAATCTAGAATTGATTCACTAACTGCTGGAAATCTGCTATTTGATCTTTAATCTGTTGATCTTTTGCTGCTAGGTGTCTTCATGCCCTTGAAATCTAGAAGGAGGTTGAAACTGTCTTCACAAAATCTGCTTACTATCCTCTCAAATCCGATTCCTCTACCATCTGCCCCTTTGAGTTCTATTATTGTCGTTTTTGCCTTTCATCATCCTTTGAATCCTTCATTTTGTCACATAATATTCAGAAAAAATATATATATAAAATAAAATTTCCAAATATTTTGATTAAACCCTTATTTGAATTTCATGATTTAAAATTTCAACATATTTATTTAAATGATTTTATAAACCATCTTGTTCTCCAAATCCATGGCTTGTTTTCCCTTTCCATGGATTTACAAAACCATGTGTTGTTTTGTAAATCCGTGGCTTTACAAAGCCATATCATGTTTCTCCTTTCATCTTCCTCTATAAATTCGTTTCATACTTGTAATATTCCTTTTACCCCTGTAGAATATTTGGATGGATTTCCAACACCATGTGTTGTTTTTACTTCTTCATGGATTACCTAAACCATGTGTTGTTTTTACTGGCCTTCCTTTTGCTTTCACCTGCAACTGTAAATTCAAATTCACATGTACCTGTAAATTCTATTTACACATGTAAATCTTGTTTTACTTATACTTCTATCCATAAAACTCATTTACATTAGTGTCATTTTCGCTCAGCCTCCCATCCATAAAAATATTTCATAAATGTGTGAAATATTTCTTTATATACTTTCAAGCTCCGTAAAATTTTGTTTTCACTCGTAACTTCATTTACCGACACTTGTAAATTTATTTCATAGATTCATGACCTGTAAATTTCCTTAAACCTCAGTCACATTTAACTCATCCTCCTTCATTTGTAAACATATAACATATGAAATCTCCTTTTATATAATTTCCCTTCATAATTTGAATGTTCTTCTGCCACAATTTTTTAAATGTCGCAAAAATGGTTTTCGGAGGGGGGGTAGGTAGTAAGTGGTTTTAGGAGGAGGGGGTGGTCCGAAATAACAAGGGGGTGACAGTTGTAAAAGGCAGTAATTTTTTAAACAACTTTTCAGACCCCCCATTTGGTTAAATGCCGAAGGGGGTTGGGGGGTTCGAAATATATTTATAACCATTGATTTTAATTTCACATATCTCGAGGCATGGGAAAATAGGGGAGTTCAATATTTTAGTGCGAGGTGGGCCATAGGCTTTGACTTTTGGATTTATGACTGACGTATGATAAATAAATGTGGTTCTAATGCTTTAGAATTTGGATTTTTATTATTTTTTGAATTAATTTTGATAATTCAAATAAATAATTTCTCACTTGAGCCTTTTTCCTTCGTTTTCTGGTGCAGACTTCAATTTGCTCTTTCTTTTCATCCAGATGTCGGTTTGAAGCACCATATATACCATTGGAAAGCTGCTCCTGAGCACTTTGCCATGAAAACACTTGCAACCTAATCTGAACCGAACTTTATATGCAAAAAATCTCCAAAACAAACAGACTTGTCTTGACCACGGGACTTCAAGAATTAAATGATTCCTTGGACAAAAAAACATTTAGGCTATGGCACCTAGAGATTCATAGGCTAAACTTTACCAACAGATTACCACAATAGATAACTGCACAAACATATTACCTATATTATAGGACCCTAACACATTGATCATGAGATTTTCGCCATTTTAGGGCTATTTGTTGCATGCATTTATGACATCAATGTGAAATTATGCTTCTATTTAGCTTGTCTCTATATATGGGCCATGTTTGATGAACAAATTGTCCTAGAGATCGAAGTTATCTCGATAAGCCTTCTCCATTTGCAACGAAGTATAAATGATTTTAAGGTCACTTTTCTTCTCTTACCCTTAACATTGGACGAAGTTGACTTTGAGAGCCTCCTCGAACAAGAAATGAAATCTATCTTCATAGATCTCCTTGACTCCATATCCCCAAGAGGAATGAGGCACTAATCCATCAAAATGTGGTCACTTTAAACCATATTTCTTCACTTTTTCCTCTCTTCTAGTTCTAGCCACGCTGGGTCACCTAGGGCATCAATTTCCCAAAAAAAGTAGCCCTAGAAAAAGTTTGATCTCCTAGCTCCTAGTGTGCTGGTGTGTCCTCAAGGTCTCCTCTGAATTTGAAGAGATTCCGAAGGTGGGATTGTGAGATATCCCAAGCCCTAGGTCTAAGATCAAACTTTGTGTGGTGTTTCCAAGGCTAGCACCTCATAGGATAAATTTCATATCTTTAAGTGAAAATTCTTGTTTTGATCCTTTCCCTTGCCTTGTTTAGGTTAAGATTATCATCAATTGCTAAACTCTCTCCCCTTAACCTAGGTTGCATCCACTTGGCCCCGCGTGGTCCCATTCCTTATCAAAGATAATTCGTAAAGGACAACTTGGGAATCCAAGTTCTATAAGGATTTTGGGGACCGAAAAACTCCCTTTCAAGTCATATTTCTTTGACCTAACCCTCAAATCCTCACCTCCTTTTCCTAGAAAATCTTGTACCTTGTTTAAAGAGCAAGCAAGGTCCATGCCTAATCCTATTCTAGGGAAAGGGTCTTTGAAGGTCATTTCACATATATTTGTTGATTCATCCTTTATAAGTAAGCTCCCAAATACAGGATCTCCTACCATCGGTGAAAGTCCGTAAAGAGCAGGGAGTCTTAGTCGTGGTGACAGTGAGCTAAGCCTCCATCGTTGTTGTTGGCCTAACAATTGCCCTCTTAGGAGCTCCATTTAGGTCCCCTGCTGGTTCGAGTGGTAACATTTCTGGCGTCGTTGCCAGGGAGGAAGCAAGTCTGCCTCTCTAGTGAATCATTGAGGAATTGATTCATTAACGATAATATCATTATTCCTCTGGCGACTCCACTCATTGTCAAAACCCCTAGTTTGCTTGAAGGTGACAATATTCCTCCTTTAACTAGGGTTGATGCAAGAAGGAAGGAACGTGATCCATCACCTATTGGAAGCGCCCTTCTCCCCGAATTTGAAAAGGTTAGTGATCCCACTCCAGAGATGGCAACTAGTTCTACCACTGACAAACACAAGATGACCAAAAGTGAAAGACATTTGGTCAGTGTATTCGCTCATTTGAAATTGAGTGATGATCCCAAGCCATTACCTGAAGAATATAATTGATGGTTACCCAAGTTCAAAGGAGATGCCACTACGAGTGCCCATGACTTTGTTTAATGACTTTGTTGAAGATTCTATTGGCACATGTCCCCTAGGATGATTTTTGATGAAGATAGGCTCATGATGCCCTTTGCTTTATCACTCGAGGGACAAGCTAGAGAATGGTGCTTTAGTCTTCCCTCAGGGTGCATTGAAGGTTATGATGAATTTGAGGACCTATTCATGAAGAGGTGGTCTTGCAATTCCCAAGGTACCTTCAACATTGAAAAGTTCTATCAAATAGAAAGGGGAAGGGTAGACATTCGAGAATTCATTCAAAAGTTTGATAGGGTTGTCTGGGATATCCCTAATCACCTAAAACCCTTTGATGCCAACATCCTTGGCAACTTTGTCAAAGTCGTAGGGGGCCACCTAACCTATGCCTTGAGAGACAAGACACCCTCCACGTTGACCGAGGCTAAAGAAATGGCAATGCAAGTTGAAGAAAACCTTTGTATCTGAAGAAAGGATGCCAATGACCTCCCCAAAACCAAAACTAATGCCAAGAAGGAGAAATCAAAGGATCAACACGAGATAGGATTGTTATGTTGATTTTTGTGGCATCGGAAAGTGATCTAAGTCTCAAATTTGGTGAGGAGGCTTAGACACCAGCATTCTAAAGAACCCAAAAATTGTTTGTGGAAATTCCACTCGGTTCATGTTTTATTAAAATAATTAATTATTTTAATGGGGACCCTAAGTCTAAACTTAGGGAAAATAAATAATTAATGGGTATTAATAAAATAGAGTGTGAACCTTCTAGAGAATGAAGATCAAGTCAAGTTTTAATCTTAGCCATTGAGTAGACTTCTAATTTGGGCCATTGATTTGTCAACGAGAAGATTACAAAGGAAGGCTTGAGGGCCATTTGGAAAGGAAGTCGGGCAAATACTCAGTAACCCGAGGGAAGTTGATTATTCTGAATTTAGAATTTGATTTCATAGGGAGAGTTGCAGGGCAAAGGAAGAAGAGAGTTTTAGCATCAGTCAGAGCTCGAGGAAGAAGGACGCAGAGCAGTAGAGGGGCAGCACAGAGGGACAATGCAGAGAAGCAGCACAGCTGGGACGCAATCCTTTTGTAGTCCCTGCGTAGAGGATCACGCAGAGGTGACGCAGTGGAGGTCAGAGAGCCTCGTGGGTGTCAGAATTTATCCAGAGGTTAGAAGAAAACTATCTCAGGTGTTTTCTTGGAAGTTTCTCAGTTTTTCTACCAGTCATTTCTTGCAAAGAAATTGTTGTTGAAGATTAATAAATAAGCCCTCATTTGTTGCACCGGTTTTCCCGCATTGGGTTTTTCCGGGGACAATTGTCCAAAAATAACAGTGTTGATGTGATTGATTCTTGTGCTTATATTTCACTGTTATTTTCTCTATGAAATTACGTGATAACTGCAGTAGAATTTATTTTGGTGTTTACTGAAGGGTTTCTGTAAATAACTTATTGTGGAAAATAAGTAGGAGAAATAAATCAGTTACTGCAGTAGAATTTCATATTTGAAATTTTCACTTGGTATTAGAGCAGAGATCAAGTAATAGGGTTGGAGATTCTGCAATGGAACGTAGTCTTGATGTTATTGGAGAATCAACTCGAAAGGGTTCACGCAATTCTCCTAAGAAAGAGGAAAGCATGAAAGAAACAATGGATCGTGACATCTCTGTATTGGTTTCCAAATTGGAAGAAGAATTCGCTTGCCTGTCAAGCTCTGCTTCCTCAGAGGTTTGGTATATTGATAGTGGAGCTTCTGCACATATGACGGGAATACGAGAATGTTTTTTGAGCTACCAAGAAGAACAAATGAACTTCAAGATCGCCATGGGAAATAAAGCGAAATGTACCCCTGTTGGAAGAGGTACCATAGTTTTTCAAACTGAAGCAGGAGATCGGCTTCGGGCCACCAATGTGCTGCATGTGCCAAGGTTGGGGATGAACTACCTCTCTGTATCTCAGTTACAAAACAAGGGCTATGACGTATACTTCATTGGCCAGAAGGTATATGTCAAACACCCGAGTTGGAAGAAGTAGGCTCAAACACCCGAGTTGGAAGAAGAAGGCCCAAATTGGAGTCAGGAGCAACAAACTGTATAAGCTACAATTTGAATCTCCAATGGAATTGATAGGTAGCAGTGGTGAGAAGGATTCAAATGAGCTATGGCACAGAAGGATGGGGCACTTACACCATGGGGCTCTAAGAATTCTCAGAGAGACCATCACAGGAGTTCCAAAGTTGAGCACCAAACAGGATGATGTTTGCAGAGGGTGTGTACTAGGCAAGTACGCTAAAGCAGCGTACTCCAGAAGCAGCAGTAGAGCTAAGAGTGTCTTAGAATTAATACACTCAGACATCTGCAGACCAATGTCCACCAGAGCTCTTAGTGGTGTCGAATACTTCGTCACCTTCATTGATGACCAGCCAGGAAAACTTAGATCTACTTTTTAAAGACCAAGGATGAGGTCTTTGATCGATTCAAAGAGTTTAAGGCTCTGGTTGAGAATCTGACAAGAAAGAGGATAAAGATATTGCGTTCAAATAATGGTGGAGAATATATTGATAAAAACTTCACTAGGTTTTATGCAAGGGAACGCATCAAAAGAGAATGGACCGCTCCATATAATCCGCATCAGAATGGGGTTGTGGAGAGGAAAAATAGAACTATTTTTGAAGCAGCGAGGGCAATGCTATATGATCAAGATATGCCCAAATTTCTATGGGCGGAAGCATGCAGTAAAACCATATATGTTCATAACAGGATTCCTCACAAGCCACTAGGTAAGATTACAGCGGAGAGTGTCTTCACTGGCAGAAAGCTAGAAGTGAGTCATTTCAGGATCTTTGGTAGTTTGGCACACTGCCATATACCCGAAGAAAAGAGGAAGAAATTGGATCAGACTGCAGAAAAGGTATATATGGTGGGATATATCGAGAATGCTAAGGCGTATAGAATCTACATTCTTGGCAGTAGGAAGATTGTAGTACGACGGGATGTAAAGTTCATGAAGGACAGAGCTTTCAGGAAATCCCAAGAGATGCCTTCCGAAACGCAGTCAGAGGATGATCCACTGGTCCGCCACTTCACCAACCGAAACCAACACCAATCCTTCTCCAGGGCATAAGAATCCAGGAGTATTACCTCAAGAAGATTCGCAGCAGGAGGAGCAAGAAGATCCACCCACTATCAGCGGAAGAACGAGCCGGGATTTATGACAGATTCTGAGGGACGAAGAGGAGTTGGTCGGAGCTCCTAGAGACGAGAAGAGGCAACGTAGACAACTTGACAGGTACCTAGCCTTGGTGGCTCAGGTTGGAGAACCCTCTAGTTTCCAGGAGGCAACTCAGCATCAGGTATGGGTAGATGCAATGGTGGAATAATACATTTCTATAATGACCAATGATGTCTGGGAAGTGGTGCATAGGCCTCAGGACAGATCAGTTGTAGGTTTGAAATGGATTTACAAGATCAAATATGTTGAAGATGGCAACGTGGAAAAATACAAAGCTAGGTTCGTGGCTAGCTAAGGGGTATGCTCAGAGAGAAGGGATAGACTATGAAGAAACTTTCGCTCCAGTAGCCAGATATACTTCAATCAGATTCATGATATCCCTTGCAGCGCAGATGGGGTCAGAGATTCACCAAATGGACATCAAGACTGCCTTCTTGAATGGGGTGATAGAAGAAGAAGTATATATTGAACAACCAGAGGGCTTTGAGACGCATGAGCAAAAGACTCATGTATGCAGGCTTAAGAAAGCCATGTATGGGCTTAAACAAGCACCTAGAGCTTGGTACGGTCAGATTGATGCTTACCTGCGCAAGATGGGATTCATCAAGAGCGACGCAAATCCTAATATCTATTATCTGACAGTAGGGAATGAGCCTCTAATTCTCTCCAGGTATGCTCTGTGCTGCCTTGGAAAATATGCTCTATCTGCTAGAAAGAACCTGCTAAATGACCCTCCTCCGCTGCTCAAAAAATTCCAGGAAATTAATCTCGGACTCCCCTCAAATAACCCACCAAAACTCAGAAAGGGTTTGGCCTACGTCCAACCCCCAAAATTGACCCCAAATTCAACGTGCTCCTCAGTTGGTTGGAAATTTCGGCCTGCCTGGTAAAACACTACTCCAGCCCTCCAAAATGTTGCAAAATGCTAGGGGTCCACTCCTCCGGAAATCTCCCCAAATCCCCCAGCTCAAATTAGCCTCAAAGGGTCACCTCCCTAGCTCCCATGTGCGCCCAGAAAACTCCTTTTGCGCAAGCCCACGCAGTCACCCAAATGGCCACGCTGTTATAGCAAGGCTCCTACCGGATTTGGTTGATCTTTCCCCCGAAATCTCTAGCAAATGATGGTGCAAGGCTCCATCGGAAGCTTCAGCAATATTTTTTCTCTTTGCTGGCCACTCCAAGCAAATCATTCTCCTCCCTTACGCCTAGGGAACTGCAAGAAAAATCACACGAGTTGCCTGAAGATAATGCTGAATGAGCTCACAAGGAAATCAATCTCCCTCCTTGGGCTGGCACTTGAAGTCCACCGAAGCAAGGGTTGAGAAACTCGCTCGAGAATCTCACATGCAGAATCGGCAAAGCAGCTCAAGCGTGCTAAGTGCAAATAATTGTCAAAGTGTCAAAAGCCCCTATAGCTTCCACCCTCCTATTTATAATTTTCTCCTTGCCTCCTCATGTGGGTCCCCCCATCTAGCATTTCGATGTCCTTCCCTTAGCAATTTGAATTTCTCTCCAAGGGGGTGCGTATTTCATGAGTGGTGGCCCCCATGTTCCACTAGCCAAATGATTTCGACCTCCACTTCTCCTAAGTATTATTTCCAAAAACACCTAGGTCCCCCACAATAGCCAAAAATGCAAAATTGTGAATCTTTCTTTAACAAAAATTGTTTTAGGCAAGGACATTACAATCTCCAAGTGGATCGAAAATGCCTGTAGACCATCTATAAGGGCTAGCATGATGACATAAGCCCTCCCTTTGCAACGGGAGACATCCTCTGGACCCTGGAACATTGACCAAGTGTATGGTGCAAGTGTGGAGCCAGCTGGGCATGGTGAACCAGGTGCATCATCCTCATCCAAAAAGGTGGAGCAAGAGCAATCAACGAGTGGAGATGGGGATCCACGAAGTACTCTCTACTATAGTGGATGCCAATGGCTCTCAACGCTCACCCTACAAGTGCCAATGTGGCCCTCTAGAGGGCTAGGACCCCGTATAGGGAAACCAAGCCCCAAATGGAGATCCACCTGCAATCCTGCATAAGATCCAATCTGCCCCCTTGCCCTCCAATAAAATAAATCATTAGAATAATCAAGTAAAATAGCTTACAAGTCATGGAACCAATGGGGCACTTCATAGTGGCATGCCCTTCCATAAAGGGCTTTGGCATGTACAAGTGTCTCCAAGCTCAATAGGGAGTTAACTAAGGACCTATTAGGTGGTTTCAACCCCTAAAGGGGGTGACATGTCTCTGGTGCATCCCTCAAATGGTAGGTGGCAATGATATATGATGGAGGGGAGTGGGAATCAGGGGAAATCATCCAAACCACATGTCATGGTACATGGTTAGCTATAATGGGGTAAGCTCACACTTGGGTAAATGAGTGTAGGAGGGAGAAAATTGTGGTGCATGAGTTACCCCGACCTTTTTTTTTCCACTCTTCTTCATATGCCTTTTGCCTTTCATTGATTTTTCTTCATAATTTCTCGAGGCTCCAGGGGATGAGAGCATGATGTGTAATATGTAACAGTGGATACCCCCTTAAGGTGGGGCAGTTCATCGCCCACCAAGGGTTGGGACAATCATGGGTTCCTTAATGATAGAGGAGGTTCATCTAGGGCCCATGGGAACCAGGGTGATGGCCATGGATAAGGGGTAGAGCTCATGTTTGGCTTTTTCCCACGTGATAAATTTGTATGTCTCGACCATCTTTTTCATCTTGTGGTACATTTCCTGTTGAGAGTGGCCAAATTATGCTTTTTCCATTTTTTTAGCTGCATCAACCTCCGGGGCATTGTTCCAGGCCCGACCCAATGTGTGAACAAGGCAAGGGGGAGGCTAACCCTATGTGGACCCAGCTGACACATGTGGATGCAGATGGGAAAAGAGATGAATGTTGCTAAAATGAGTGGAAGGGGTGTGAGGTATGTGGTATCGGGGAGCGAGACCACGCAACCAAAATGGGGATTTCCCAAGTAGTGCCAACCCTAAAGCTAGTGGCCATTAAAGGAGATCCCATGGGACTAGGATACAAGGTTAACCACAGAATCGGGCAATGGAGACAAGAATACAGACCTAGCCCACATTTTCTGCCAAATCCCCCCACCAATCGATGACCAAAAGTGCCCATGACAAGGAAAATTACTCAACTATACCAACGACAAGCCATACCTTTGGGGTCAAGAAGCCCTCCTTCAAACATACAAGTGGGCAAGGGACCACATGGTTGCCTCAAGTGGCGGAGATAGTGGCACATCGAGCTATCTAGTAGTTGTTGGTTGTCGGCTGAGGATCATCTAGGAGAAAAAATTTCTCCTATATACACTACCCACAGGTGGTGGGTAACAGGGACAATGGCCCACTATCACCACAGTAAAGGGCCCCTACTCTTTAGGGATTTTCACCAATGGGAGGAGTCCCGATATGATTGTGATCACCTATAATAAATATTCTAGGTTTGAAGGTTCAAGGCGATGGAGCTAGAGCTCATTCAAAGAGAGGCTCAATAAAGGTACAAGGCTTCAATGAAGCAAACAACTCTCTAAGAAAAACCCTAGAAAAGAAAGGCATAAGACCTAGGGTTTTAATGTTTCTCGATGGTAATAGGTATTCACAAAGTCAAGGCCTGAAAGAAGAAATGGCTTCTTATGATTTATTCCAATGAATACTAAGTTCATACAACCCTCAAAGACGTCCCCAAGGTGAGAGAGAAAGACCTAGGTTTTCCCTCTAGGAGTAGCACCTAGGGCAAGAGATTTTATGGATGAAACTCGGGCGGATGCCCACCAAACTTGGAGCATAGGTAGCCTAGACCCTAAGCTTGATGTTTGGACCCTCGAAATCCCGAAAAATTACCTCCCTAAAATTTTGCTGCAAGCCCTAGATTTCCGCCCTACCTTTAGGGACCAAAATTTAGGAGAACATATGGAGAAAGAGGATTTTGATCACCAAAATCCTTGGACTAGTGCCTAGTCCTTTGGGCAATGGAGTCTTGAGATGCTTAAGATAAGATAAAACATCTTCTAAGGAGACTTGAAATAGATGCCCTAGGTACCAATTTCAAACATTTACCCTCTTCAAGATATAATGGAGTTTCATTAAGAATTCAAAGACATTCATTCACTAGGAACATTCATTACATGCCTTGCATTGGATAACATAGGCAATACTCTACTAGAAAATCTTTCCAAATTTAATCTTTAACAATAAGGGCACAAATTTGCATATTCTAGAGTAACAATTCCATACATTAAACAACTTTCAAAGAAAAATTCCATCAACATTAAGCACTTACAAAGAGACATGCAATATATCCATCCATCATTCAAGAAGCACCAAAGAAGAAAAGTGAATCATCTTCCACACATCGAAATGCATCAAAAGACTCTCCAATAGCTCCAAAGAAAAAGTGAGTTCTGTTACAAGAGAAGCAATCCAAGTGTGATGATCAAATACAAATGAAGGTGAGTTCTATTTATATGTGTCTCACCAAAATGAATTATTAGCCTAGGGCCCCCTAACATTATAAAAATGTGCAAAATACATGCCTTGGTTACAAGTCGACCAAGTAGCTTTTTCAAATTATAAATTAGCCATCCAAATGCTAGTTGAATTGATGACATCATGCTGATGTAGGGTCGTTGGAGGGCCAAGTTGAGTCCTCTTTGTGTCAAAATGTGAGAGAGGGCTCTATAAATCTTGAACAAAGGGATTGGCCCTTAGTCTCCATGCAATTTATCATGTGAGGCCCCAAAGTGAGTTTGGGGCACAAATGTCGGTCTCATGGGTCTCTTGATGATAGAATAGCATGCATAATGCTCCAAATGAGGGCTCTGATGATGGTGCCTGCCCTCCCATGTCTGAAGGGTGAGACAAACCTCTTCTGGGTCTTGGATCAACTGCCATAATATGCTAAGTCAACCAAGGCATACTAGTCCAAGTGCATCACCTTGCAAATAATGTGGGGCAATGAACAGACTATTGATGGTGTTGAAGGTGCTAATGGCATGAAATGATGCTCTAACATGTGATGGAATCCCATGGCTCTCAACGCATCCCCTAGGAGTGTCAATATGATCCTCTAGTGGGCATGGGACCCAGTTAAGTTACCCAACCCATGATGAAACCACCTGCCAATTAGATATAAGATCCAATGTGCTTCTTGACCATCAAGTACAATAATTCATTAGTGCATCTATGTGAACCAAGCTTGTTAATCAAGGGCCCATTGATATTTCATAATGGGCTTCTCTTCCAAACTTGGGGCTTTAAGCTTGTAATAGTGTTACCTCCCTAGGTAGGAGTGGCTAATAAACAACCCTATTAGGTGTTCCTAGCCCCTCAGGGGAAAGACAGGTCCAAGGTACATCCTTCAATTGATAGGGGTCATGTCTATAATGATGAGATGGATGGGGACACGGGGTTCTCAAAGACAAATGCCATGGGTTCAAGGATGGTAATGATGAGGGATGTCCACATATTAGGGTGTACAAATGTAGGAGGGAGCAATCGTGGATACATGAGTCACCTCGGCCTTTGTTTTTCCACCCTTCTACATTAGTTTTTTTACTTTTCTTGATTTTTCTTTGTATTATCGCTCAGGGCTCCAAGAGATGAGAGCATGTTGTGTACGATATAAGGAGGTTATTACCCCACTTAAAGGTGGAGCAGTTCATCACCCACCATGGGTTGGGGCGTGCATGGGTTCCTTAATGATGTGGGGACACTCGTGGGCGCTAGGAACCAGGGTGATGGCCATAATGATAAAAGTAGAGCTCATGTTTGGCTTTTTCCCACGTGTTATTTTTAATGTCCCAACCATCTTTTGCATTTTATAATAATATTTTCTTTTGTTTCTAGCTTGTGGCCATGATATGGTTTCAACTTTTGTTTAGTTGCATCAACCTTTGGGGCAACATTTCTAGGCCCGACAAATACATGTGGACAAGAGAATGGGGGTGTGCCAATGCCTTGTGAACCCAAAGAGGGAAGATAATGAAATAGAGTTTGTAATGTGTGGAGGGAGTGAAAAATGTGAAATGGGAAAACGGGACTGCACTACCAAAATCAGGGTTTCCCAATTAGTGCCCTTCTTGAAGCCATAAGCCAATAGGGGAGATCCCATAGGACTAGGATTGAGGATTAACCCCTCATTTAAGGTGAGGGAACAAAACTACAGTCAAAACCCTTCCTTCTTCCAAGTCACCCAATAATCCATGCCCAATAGGCCCAAGGAAAAACAAGCATAAGCACACAATTGCACAATGGAAAACATACCTTTAGGATAGGATTACCCACCTTCAAACATATGTTCTTGACAAATGGGTGAGGTGACATATGACTAGTTCAGGGAGCGGAGATAAAAGGCACAATACATCGCCTACATCAATGGCTGTCAGGGATTGTTGGCTGCCGGCTGAAGAGATGTCTAGGAGAAAAATTCTCCTATGGGGTCACCCACTTTTCGTGGGTAACAACACCTATGTTTAAAGATTTAAGATTAGCCCATAGTGGCTTTAACATATGAATCCCAGCAGGTAAAATTAGTAATACTCTCTCGTTTAGACACCCATTGCTCATTGTCTTATGTAGTGTCTCACACGAACCCCATTTTTCAAATTGTTGCTAACAGACTACAACCCTAGCTTAAGAAATTATATTCCACAGCATATGTTTCATTAATAGCAGAAAAAGCCAATAAATTTTCGAGGTATTTCAATAAATGTTGCATAAGCAACATTTTCAACGTCTAAAGCTAACACGAGCTTCTATTTAGTTACTTTCTAGTCAAGAGAATCAATGGGCATATCATCGAATGGATTTTAGTGTGCCTGAGATCTAAACAAATGGTAGTTCCAGATACCACTTCAAGCTTGTCAACATATTAGTTCCAAGTAATGATACCACTTCAAGCTTGTCAACATGTCTGTTCTAAGTAATAATACCACTTTAACAGAAACCAAACAATCAAGTTTATCAGCAGTAACCAAACAAGTATGTTTTCTAGCTCGGACTTCACGTATCCTAGCAGAAAATTTAATTCCAAACAACTTCGAAAATATATCATTGCCAAAGGACTAAACATGCTTACTTGTTCCGCAATCGTACATTACATGATGACATAATGCTAATGGAATTGCCAACACTGATACAAGAAGGAATGTGTGAGTAAATCTTGAAACCTTCTTATTATTTGTTACGAGTAAAGATCAATGGAACCATGAACAGGAATGCTTCGAGGTCGGTGGCTGGTCGTGTACTGCTCGTATAATTTGGCTTAATATTTAGGTATAAGGGTTAATTAGTCCTCCAAAATTCCCCAAGACTTGCGCCCAGTCTCATCTCTTTTGAGCCATGCCATTCAAGTGCGGCAGACCATGGGAAGAATGGAACCCTGGTGTATGGGTTAATACTCTGCAAACTTCACAAGTGAACCAGGACCCCGTTGGTTTATTACTCGCAAATATTTTCCGTATCAAATCCGTCAGGATCATTTCAGTTTCCTTCTCATGGATTCTGAGCTTCTTTCTTAAAGCTATTACGGGTTTCCTTATATGATTTTTGAGTTTCTTTTTCATCATCTGCTAAGCTTTTCCCTCAAGGTATATCACGTCGGGTTTCCTTTTTTATGCAAATCTCTATAGGTCGCCTGTGTTTGAGCAGATTTCACATAGTAGACGACCAATAACGCAGAAAACATAGTATGTTCTGGTTGCCGCCTAATTCTACAAAATTCAAAATTATCTCCTAATTCCAATTCTAGTTTTCTTGTCTCGACTTAGTGAAATATCGACTGAAAGTTTGAACTTACAGAAATACCACTGAAGCCCTATGTTTCCATCTAAAACACTAAAAATTAAAAATCTAAACTCCTGCAAACACATAAACAGTCCCCAACCCCACCTTACAGTGAGTATTTTGCAGAGTGAGAGTGAGAGATAAGAATTTATTTTGAGGTGGAAGGAAATGCATGTACATACCATTGAGACTTGTTTCGCGCAGTGCGCCGTGGCTTGGGCTGGTCGCGCGTTTTTACAGCCTCTGCCATCAAATTCCTGTCCCTCAAACGATAATATTATTACAGTGCCTTCTGTATTGTGGTCAAAAACATTGACAGATTGGTCGAGCCGGGGCAGAGATTGATGGAAGGTGGATTCATCGCAACGTATTCTGCGTATGAATTCATAAAATTAAATTTCTTAATTTTTTCGCAAAACTAATGATTTAAATGATCTTTTTTGCATTTTTTAAATTTCTTTCGAAGGTCTTCAAGATATCAAAAGGTTGTTCTAAGGAAAGTATTTTTAGTCAAATATGCCCATGAAATGTGAAAAAAAAAAAAAAAAAAAAAAAATCATTTTTTGAGATCTTAGTTTGTTTGAGTAATAGATTTGTTAGGGATTGTGTGTTTTTGTTTTTGGTTTTTTTTTTTTTAAACAATCAATTTAATAAAGAAAATTATAAATTTTAATAATGAAAATTTGGTTTTGAAAAGTCATCACATTTTTAAGTTAAGTAACATGTCAAAAAGTTTTAGTAAATTGGATTTTATATAAGTAATTTTTTTATCATGGTTTTGGTGTAGTAGTCACAAATACAATGATTGGGAGGTAAGTTTCACATTCTTTCCACTTACATTTAATTCTCATTATGACCATTTTTCCTTTTGTAATAAGGCTAGAAGGGGATGTCCCCCGAGAGTGGACTAACCCTTCTTTCCACTCCCCCCCTCATGGGTAAAGTCTCCAAACATCTCAACTTGTGTCAAATCATAAGTTCCTTGTTAATACTAGCGTGTAGGTTTTAGTATTAATTGGGTTTATAATTGCTATTGAATACCACAATAAACTCTACACACAATTTAATCTATTAAAATAAAGCCAAAACAAAAAACAGTGGAGATCCTCTCTAGGGGTGTAATTTTGGAGTCCACTCCCTTATTATTATTTGTGTTGTCATGGAGGTATTATACAATGGGTATTAGGCTAACCACCTATTAATTTAGTCAAACATGTGAAATATTTTTCAATTTAACAAACTGTAACTTTTAAAATTATTTTTCTATTTTCAGCAAAAAAAAAATTATTGACATTTATCTATGATGCTATTGACTATGAATTTGAAAATGTTATTCGCCAATGCCTCGTAACATGTGATTTTTGTGGCATGCAATGCACAAAAGTATGGGGTTTGCAAGGTTTCCGTGTTTGAATGAATGAATGAAGGGATTTTAATAATGTCCATGAGACCAAACATTTTAAGGGACCTAGGACTCCAACCCATCATAACTTCAAACTTTTCTCTAAGACTACTCTCCTATCATGAATCTTGACCAAGAAGTTTGCAGCGTTGATAAGTCTCACTTCCTTGAACAATTTGTTCAAACAATCCACCTTCATAATGCTTTTAAACTGATTATGAATATCCTCATAAGCCGGACAATCCATGATGTAGTGTCATTTTGTTTCAACCTCTCCTTTCCTACAAAAGATGCAGATTCTTTCTTCCCACTCTTCTTTTGGAGTTGTCCATCTACCTGTTTCACATCTGAGATGAAGAGACCCGGTCCTCAACTATGCTATTAATAATCTAGCCTTTCCTTTGATTTTGGCCCCTAAATATATCTTCTTAACATGAGACCATGTCGGGTTGAATTCTTTAACATAAAGCGATTTTTTCCAGCCAATATTTTCTTCCCAAATGGTAGTCTTGAATTTTTCAAGCACCCATTTTTTTATTTCCTCTTTAGAGTTAGGACACTCTCGCCACTTAATGCCCCACTTGCCCAACCACTTGTCATTTTGTTTCCCCCAAGTTTTCTTCATCCTCGTTAACTCATCTGCAACAACTATTTTAGGCCAATGATGTGCTTCCATGCCTTCAACCTTTTTTAGGTAACTTAACAAGCGAAAACCGCCTCGGCCTCCATTGGAAATAAACCAGCCTCAGCTAGCAAGATCTCATAAGGAACCATTGATTTGAATTTAAAATTATTAGTGATTATGCATTTTTGAATTCTTTGGAATTGCCTCCACTTGTAGTCTGACATACTACTCCCCTAAACTTCACATCCATAAAGTACAACTAGTGTAACCAACAACCCAAAAAGGGTTTTCTTGGTCTTCTAGTCCCATAATTATGTTTCCCTACATTTGTTTTGTAGAAGATAAAAGGCCCTCCATTCCCCCTGAATCCTTTTAGCCCTACATGCCTCCCAATTGAACCTATTGTGAAAAATAATTCTTAGATATTTGTATTCTTCCACAATCTCCAAGGGTTTCCCCTCAAAAATAAAATTAACTTGTTTCTTTTTCCTCTTCAAGGAGAAGAGCATGATCCTGGTTTTGCTAATGTTTACTTGCATCCCAACCTCATCACAAAAGAGCTCTAATGCCTTCAAATTCTCTCTCAAACCATGAGCCGATTTTGCAATTACGATAAGGTCATCAGCAAACAAGAGAAATCTCACCACATACCCTGCTAACTGAATACCCTCCCCATTATTATTGTTTAACCATTCTTCCAACTTATCAATATATAAGCCAAACAACGTGGGGGAAAGAGGACACCCCTGCTTAAACCCAATGTCACTACCAAAGCATTCAGAAAAACCTTCCTTAGTTCTAATTTTAGCTCTAAATTTCTCGTAGAGCTTGTGAACAGCTGCCTTGTATTCACTTGGAATTTCAATCTCTTCCATCCTTCTCCAAAGCTTGTCTCTAGGAACAGTGTCAAAATCTTTCTTGAAATCAACAAAGAAACAAAATGCCTCCTCGCCCTGTATGTCCCATACTTTTTCTATGAAATTCCTAAGAGTGATACAATGATTAATGGTAGAATGTCATGGCCTAAAACCAGTTTTCCAATTTTCTCTTTTACCTTCCTTTTCTACCCAACTGCTAATTCTACGCTCCACCATGCTTCCAAATAACTTTCCAAAAAGAACCATAATATTGCAGTAATTGTGTTAGAAAATTAAATATTACGGAGCAATGCAACACATAAAATATGCGGAAAATACAAGCACACAAATCACATAAAACCAGAGAGACACAGATATACGTGGTTCACCCAGTTTGGGCTACGTCCACCCCGAACAGCCATTCCTTCCTTTCTATTATCCAGCAAAATGAAGAGACAAAACCTACAGCAGATCCGCTGTAATATCCACTATTCTCTCTCACAGTCTCCCTATCTATTTCCCGCTCAGATAATACACATATATTACATAGCCGCAATACAATACCCTCATACAAAGAGAGGGGTTGCCTTCTAGGGAAAAAAAACCCTAAACTAAACATAACTTCTACCGTCAGATCATTCGCCTAATGAACGGCCCAGATTGACTAGAAATTACTATACTTTTACAAGGCAATTTTACATATGTTTTTAGCTTCGGGGGCACTGTCCCCGAAACCCCCGTGGGGGGCTCCATAAAGTCGCTGCCGCCCCCCCTAGACACCCCACGGCAACGATTAATTTATGGGTGGCGTTGCCACCCCATTTAAGGTACAGGGGTCCAATGCTGTGATACAAAGTAAACAAGATAATCAGGCTCCACACCCAACAATCTCCCACTTGGAGACTGATTGTAGCAACTCCACCGCTGCTTCATTTGCTGGACAATGACTCCTCTTTGGACCTGGTTGTTTCTCATCTTCATCGTCATCCTTGAAGACCAATTGAAACCGAGCACATTCTCAGTTTCTCCTTGGTTACAACTTTTGTTAGCATATCTGCAGGATTCTGGCTAGTGTGTATCTTTTCCAGCTTCAACTCTCCATCTTCCAATACTGACCGTATGAAATGGTACTTGAGATGTATGTGTTTAGTCCTAGAATGAAATGCTGAGTTCTTTGCAAGATGAATGACACTTTGGCTATCACTGTATAGCGTGCCCATATCATGCTTCTTACCCAATTCATCCATAAACCTTTGTAACCAAATCATTTCTTTACTAGCCTCTATAGCAGCAACATACTCTGCTTCTGTTGTTGAAAGTGCAACAACACTTTGAATTTTTGAAACCCAACTGACAGCTGTTCCACCTACAGTAAATACATATCCTGTAGTGCTCCTCCTGTTATCTCTGTCACCTGCCATATCTGCATCAACATATCCCTGTAGAGCAATGTTTGAACCACCAAAGCATAATGCTTGATTTGTGGTACCTCTCAAATATCTGAGAATCCATTTTATTACCATCCAATGTTCTTTTCCTGGATTATTCATGTACTTTCTTACAACTCCCACTGCATGTGCAACATCAGGCCTTGTGCAGACCATTGCATACATTAAGCTTCCAACTGCTGATGCATATGGAACTTTAGACATATAATCCATGTCTTCTTGGGTCTTTGGGCATATCTCCTTACTAAGTTTGAAATGGCTAGCAAAAGGTGTACTAACTGGTTTTGCATTGTGCATATTAAATCTTTTCAACACCTTTTGTATGTACTCATTCTAAGACAGTGTTAATTTTCGATTTTTCCTATCTCTGGTTATTCTCATACCAAGGATCTGTTTTGCAGCTCCCAAATCCTTCATTGCAAATGAATTTGCCAATTTTTGTTTGAGCACATTTATTTCCTGCATGTTAGACCCTGCAACAAGCATGTCATCTACATACAATAACAATATAATATAGCTTCCATCATTTTTCTTTTTCAGATAAACACAATGATCATAGTGACATCTAGTATAACCTTGTTCAGACATAAACTTGTCAAATTTTAGATACCACTGCCTTGGAGCCTGTTTTAAGCCATACAAGCTCTTCTTTAACCTGCACACCAATTTTTCTTTCCCTTTGACCTCATATCCTTCTAGTTGTTGCATGTATATCTCTTCCTGCAAATCTCCATGGAGAAATGTTGTCTTTACATCCAACTATTCAAGATGTAAATCTTCCGCTGCTACAAGACTTAAGATAGTTCTGATTGAAGTCATCTTAACAACAGGAGAAAATATTTCATCAAAATCAATACCTTTCTTCTGTGCAAACCCCTTCACCACAAGTCTAACTTTGTACCTCTGTTTTCCCCCATCTTCTTCCTTCAACCTGTAAACCCATTTATTTTGCAATGTAGTTTTACATGCAGGCAACCTGACTAAGTCCCAAGTCTGGTTATGCATTAAGGAATCTGTCTCTTCTTCCATGGCTAGCTCCCACTTCTTCCTGCTTTCAACCAGCATTGCTTCTTCATAACATTCGGGTTCACCAGAATCAGTCAACAATAAATAATATAATGAAGGAGAGTATCGTTCGGGGGGTCTACTTATCCTAGTAGATCTTCTAACACCACTTTCAGGTGTTTGAGGTGCCTGTTGCTGTTGTGGTGGTTGTTGCTGCTGTGGTTGTTGATTATTATTATTTTTAGGGACCTTTACTTTTTTAGTTATCTCATCAAGAACAGTGTATTCCTTGCTTTCTTTTTCCTGTTTCTTTTCCTGCAAATGATTCTTATACAAGACCTTTTCATTGAATATTACATCTCTGCTCCTAATGATTTTGTGATTTTCATAATCATATAAGCGATAATCAAAATCATTAACACCATATCTAATAAAGGTAAATTTATTTGATTTTGCCTCAAGCTTGGTTCTATTTTCTTTATTAATATGGACAAAGGCCTCACAACCAGAAGGCTTTAAAAAAGAGTAGTTTACCTTTCTACCTATCCATGCTTCCTTTGGAATACCACCATCCAAGGAACTTGAAGGCCCTCTGTTTATTAGATAAACATCAGTATCTACAGCATCTGCCCAAAATTGTAAAGGCAATCCTGCATGCAATCTCATGCACCTTGCACTTGTTCTGTTCATTCTTTCTCACACACCATTTTCTTGTGGTGTTCTTGGAACTGTCTTCTGTCTACGAATTCCATGCTCTGAACAGTACCTATCAAACTCTTTACTGCAATATTCACCTCCATTGTCTGATCTCAGACACTTCAACTTCTTTCCTGTCTCAATCTCAACCAAAGCTTTCCATTTCTTGAAAGTATCAAATACATCAGATTTATTTTGAATACAATAAATCCAAGTTTTTCTAGTTGCATCATCAATAAACGTGACATAATAGTGAGAGCCACCGAGAGATGATACCGGAAAGGTGTCCCCTACAAGACCGTATGCACAAGTCGACTGCTTTTTCTACTAACCTTAGAAATCTGACTTTCTTCTGTTTTCCATAAATGAAATTCTCACAGAAATCCAAATCAACATTCTTCAAACCCAACAACAAATCTTGAGTGTAGAATCTTCATCCCTTTCTCACTCATGTGTCCGAGCCTATGATGCCATAATGCTGCATCTTCTCCTTTGGAAGTTAAAGCATTAACAGAGTTAGAAATACCATTGCATAAATACAGTGTACCAACCTTTTCGCCTTTTGCTATTACCAGGGCTCCTTTGGTGACCTTCCAAGTTTTATCCGTGAAAGTTGTCACACAACCTTCACCGCCTAACTGCCCTGTTGAAATCAGATTTTTCTTTAGATCTGGAACATGCCTTACCTCCTTTAATAGCCATTGGTTTCCATTCTGCTATTTTACAAGAACCTTACCCATTCCAACAATTTTACAGGGTTTATCATCACCCAAACGAACTTGTCCAAAATCTCCTTGAACATAGTCATGAAAATATTTCTTATCAGGTGTGGCATGGAATGAAACCCCTGAATCTACAACCCAAGAATCAGTAAAATTTTCGAAAGAAAGAATCAAAGCATCTTGTAACACATCACCTGTCACATTTGCTTTATGATTGTTTTCTTGCTGCGCGTCTCCTTCTTTTCCCTTCCGAGATCTACAGTCTTTCTTTAGGTGTCCTTTATTTCCGCATTTCCAGCACACTATCCCCGATCTGGACTTGGATCTGCCTTTCCTTGATTTACTGCGATATCCCGAGCTCTTTCTTCTTTCCATTCTCCTTCCCCCAGACTCTGCACTCAAAGCATTACCCGATGTTTCACCAGAGCTTTTCCGTCACATTTCCTCGCTAAGGATAGCACCGACAACATCATCAAACTTTAAAGTACTAGATCCAGAGACAGAGTTACTAATGGCCATTACTAAACCATTCCAACTCTCTGGCAATGAGCACAAGAATAACAAAGCTCTAACTTCATCATCAAAGTTTGCCCCTATAGAAATTAACTAACTGGTAACTGTATTAAAATCATTTAAATGGTCTGCAACAAATCCTCCTTCCGACATCTTCATATTGAATAATCGTTTCATAAGAAATACCTTGTTTGACGCCGAGGGTTTTTCATATAGTTTCGCCAACGTCTGCATCAAACCCTCTGTTGTTGTTTCCTTCGAAATATTGAAGGCGACTGACGCCGCAAGGCACAACCGTACTATTCCGAGTGCCTTTCTACCGAGAATGTTCTATTCCACGTCTGTCATGGCCGCCGAATTCTTTGTTTTTCCGCTCAATGGTAGGTATAGATCTTTCTGATACATATAATCTTCCATCTGCATCTTCCACAGCAGGAAGTTTTGGCCGTTAAATTTCTCAACCCTAAACTTACCATCTTCCGCCATTGCTCCCACTCGAACCAGGAACCTTTCTTTCCTGCGAGTATATCAGCCAAATATACCTTCGGCTCTGATACCAGTTGTTAGAAAATTAAATATTACAGAGCAATACAACACATAAAATATGCGGAAAATACAAGCACACAAATCACATAAAACCAGAGAGACACAGATATACGTGGTTCACCCAGTTTGGGCTACGTCCACCACGAATAGCCAGTCCTTCCTTTCTATTATCCAGCAAAATGAAGAGACAAAACCTACAGCAGATCTGCTGTAATATCCTCTGTTCTCTCTCACAGTCTCCCTATCTATTTCCTGCTAAGAGAATACACATGTATTACATAGCCACAATACAATACCCTCATACAAAGAGAGGGGTTGCCTTCTAGGGCAAAAAAACCTAAACTAAACATAACTTCTACCGTCAGATCATTCGCCTAATGAATGGCCCAGATTGACTAGAAATTTCTATACTTTTACAAGGCAATTTTACATCTGTTTTTAGCTTCGGGGGCACTGTCCCCGAAACCCCCTGCCAGGGGGGGCTCCATAAAGTCGTTGCCGCCCCCCCCTGGACCCCCCACGGCAGCGATTAATTATGGGTGGCGTTGCCACCCCATTTAAGGTACAAGGGTCCAATGTTGTGATACAAAGTAAACAAGATAATCAGGCTCCACACCCAACAAATTGGAGGGGATGTTAATGTCTCCATTTTTGTACAAGGGGATAAAAACACTAGTTGTCCATCAAATTGGAAAACTACTTTGTGTGATGCTATTGAAGGTCTTTTTAATAATCGAAGCCAAGGTTTCAACCCCCCTCTTTAAAAATTCTTCTTGCAATCCATCAATGTCTTGAGCTTTACCATTTGCTAACTTTTTTATGCCACACTTGACATCTTCTAATGAAAATAACTCAACTGAAGTGTTGATTATGGGATGGCTACTTCTCTCTTGATCTCTCTCGTAAAGAAGTTTCGCGTACTCTAACCATTGAGTAGCCGAGATATTATTATCCATTTGTTTTTTATTTTGCTATAATTCCCTACAAAATCTTTTGGGATTAAGTTTTCCTAAAGAAATTAATTAATTCCTTCTTGCAATCACATAATTTTATTTTTTTTGTTTTTAACATATTTTTGTACTTTTTCATGTCTTCACTGTTTACTTCCTTCTCTTTCAGTGATCTTTTTGCAGCCTTACACTCCTCATGAAACCAAGGATTGGTTGGAAAAGTGTTTGAAATTCTCTTCATTGGCCGAGATATTTTTCACACCTTTAAGGCTTTATGGATAATAAAAAAATCACCATATTGTTGCTAATGTTCTCCGTTATTGCATTGTCGTCTTCACCTTCTAAGTTGAATTTTTCCACTTGAATTGGTGTTCCAAATCAGCAACAAGGAGCTCTTGATTTTCCTGATTCATAATTACTCTGCCATTTGCATGAACTTTCGTTTATCTATGTTGGTTTTGCTCCAACTGCATCCCACATGTGTGCATGCCCAACTTAATACAGAGAGGTATATGATTTGATTTCAACTCAATAGGGTGAGCTCCAATATTGAACTTTGACAAATTAGAAATAAAGCTCGGGGAGCAAATCACATAATCCACCACACTTTGACCGTTGTAAGTTTTACATGTAATGTCACCGGATCTAGGCCTAGTTTTCATGCCATTGCAAATGACCATGTCATAGAGGCTACATAAGCCTAACAATTCAGCACCAAAGTGTGAAACACTCCCTTTTCCATCTTGAGAAGACCTTTCCCACATGTGATTCTCACTCTCATTTAGCCAAAGAGGATTGTTTTCCTTATTCTCATCACTACCTAACTACATAGACTGATTGTTTGTTGTCCTTGCATTAAAGTCACCGACCAAAACTATATCTCCCAAAGTCTTGAAGGTAGAAATGTCTTTTTTTAGAGTAGTGTAAGGGTCTTCACTATCTAAGTTTGCCTTCTTGTATAACTTCGAATTTTTTGGAGAAAAGTAACAAGCAACCATCCTGATTGTTTCATTATTCGTTGTTATATTAATCCATATAAATTGGTTATTTGGGTCCTCTTTTTCCACTTATAAAATTCCACTCCAACTTTATCTTATAAGAATTGTGATCCCTCCATGCCCTTTACATGTTCCAATCTCTTTATTCCATACTCAAATTTTATTGTATCCCTCAAATTTTGGAACCCTACAACCTTCATGCTCATGAGTTTCCATAAGAAAAATGATGTATTTCCCTTCTGTTATGGGCCCCAAACCCGGTCCTCTCCTCCATGGATAACCTCTACAATTCCAAATTACCATGCTTAGAAAATCTCCGGGGGGGGGTGTGGCAGGGTGCGAGTCCCTATTTCCTATTTTCTAAATGCTAATTGATTTGAGTTTTCCCATTTTTTAGCCATGCCTGTTTTCCTACTTCCCTTGCTGATTTCACTTTCTCCCATTCATTCTCTCACTCTTCTTATTGTTCAAATGTCAAATCATCATCCAGGTAAAAATGAGTACCTCTAAGTATCCCCCTATTTTTTAGAATAGCCATCTTATCATCTTTACTTCTCGAAATAACACTCACGTGTATGCGACATCCATTTTCTATTTTCTTGCCAATCCTGTTTGCATGTTGAATATAGCCTGACCAGTTCAACTCTTCATTGAGAAAGTCCCTGACTAACATATTTGTACTCTCTTTCTCTCAAAATTCCCTCAGACCTTTGATAATTACATTTGTAGCCTTGCCTTGCCTGTCCTTTTCTTCCCTTGCTTGCCCCTTGATTTGCTTCTTCATGATTTCCTTTTGCTTGGTTGATGGTTCTTTTACCACTTGTGCCCATGATTTAACCGCTTCCATTTGTTGTCTTAGTTTTTTTTATATCTTAACTCCATGCTTGTCAAATTTGGTTGAAAATCTTCTATCTGTCTTGTGCTACCATTGTTCCCTGCCTCTGGCCCCTTTTCTTCAACTACCTTGGGTTTTTCTAGTTCCTATTTCAAAACAATCAACTATTGTTGTCCTCTTTCCATATTGGTTTGCAAATTTATTATTTTATCTTTGAAAGCTTTGTTTTCTCTTTCAAGTTTCTGACTGACTACTAACATTTCTTTCATATTTGTAACTTCATGTTGTCCCCTTGATTCCACAAGCTCAATTCTTCTTTTCATGTTCATGAGATCGCTTACATAAAGCTCCTACGGCCATAAAAGCAGAGTGGTTGTGGGGTTGTATATGTTCTTACTACTTTCTCCTTTATCTGTTGCTAAGTTTTCAATTTCTCTTTTCTTTGGCCTATACTCCTTTTTCTTAGACAACACCCCTTTCCCTTTTATCTTATCCCCCCCTTGACTTCCTTGCTCTTCCTCTAATGAGTTCATTTTGACAATAAGATTTGTCTTGTTATTGATTGATTTTGGTAAGATCCTTGTGAGTTTTATCCTTTGTGTATGTTTCATTTTTTTAGCTTGTCTATGCCTTAAGATCCCTCTGTATTGTTTTGCATTCACAAATATCAGTCTTTCCCCTGTATTAAACGTATCATATGGCACCCACCTTGTTGAAATGTTAAAGGTAAGACCTGGAGTTTAAGGAGGGTGAATCGAAGGAATGCTCCAACCTTCCTCATAAAGCCTGCTTAAAATAGAACCTAATGCTTGGTTATGGAGAATATTTGATGTTTTACCCCATCTGAGTTACATTTCTCTAACTCCTGGTTGGATGGGTGCTTGTTTTCCACCAAACCATATTCATTTTGTTCATTGGACCCTCTTGTTCCCATGCTTACGATAAATAGACAAACACAATAAGAAGAAGATCATTTTCTGCTCCAGGACCTCTGCTTGTCCCTACTTGCATGTTCCTCTTCCTCACTGTCTGCCTGTTCATTGTTCCCTCACTACCTGTTCCTCTTCCTCACTACCTGCCTGTTCATTGTTCCCTCACTGCCTTCTTTCCTGCTTGTTCACTATTTCCTCACTGCCTGCCTGTTCACTGTTTTTTTTTTGTTCCCTCAATGTATTAGAAAGTTAACAAGCGAAAAACATTGTCGGGAAAAGATAAGATAAATATCTGGGTCCCTTTCGGCTTAGAGATTCGACTCACTGTCTACTGACTGTCTCGGCTCACAAGGAAACAACCACTGCCCATTGTCTCGTCCACTGCTCACAAGGAAGAATCTGCAATAGACACGCATTTCGATCAAATAAGGAGCTTTTACAGGAAATAATTCCCTACCTGTGTCAGCGAGTTGTAGAACATATTCGTGAGTAAAGCCAAAAACCCTCCGGAGTTTGAATTTCATTTATTTATTTTTGTGCTTCTTTGACTTTAAAAAAAATAAAAAATAAAATAAAACCTCGACTAAGCACACAAACTTATCTCATAATTTAACGCCACATGCAAAGCCTCTAACCCCAAATTATGAATGCAAGCGTACATTGTGGCATTTAGTAACTTATTAAAGTCTTTGGTCATTACAACTCTTCTGAGACAGGACAAGAAGTCGCATGCACTATTGTGTGAACATTCATTGATGTAGACTTGAATGATGTTAGTATGTTTCTGTAGGACTTGTGTGTTATATTGGTCGACGCAAAGCTACACATATTCAATTTAATTCAAATTTTGTGTGGAGCGTGGTTAAGAATGGAGCTAGTTGTTAATAAAGAATTTAATTCAACTTTTCCAATCTTCTTTAAAATTCATTACGATAGATGGATTGGTCTTGAATTTAATTGTACATATGTAGCATAGTTAATGATTTATTTTTCAATATGTTTTTTTTTTTATTTAAAAATAATAATTATTTATGTTCTAAAATAGGGTTATTTTTTTAATAGAGTTTGCTGCAATGTCATTATGTATAAATAAAATCTGACCTCCTAAAATATTATTTTAAAAACTATACCAAAACAATAATAAGTGTTTTAATCTAAATAATATATGCATTGATAATTTACAATATGAATGTTTATAATAAGGTCACATACTTTTTTAAATAATGTATGTATTAAACATAAAAGCATTGTATTTGATTTCTTTTAATTTTAATGATCACACCCATCTATCCATGTGTTTCTTGATATATCCTCCATTTTCATTTTTCATACTCAACTCATAAATAAAAAAGTAATTGTTTTCATTTTTTTAATGAAATCTCAAGTTCCAACTAAAATAATCATAAATAGGGACTGAAAGGGTGGATCATGACTATTGCTTTAAATTAAACTTACATAAATAATTTGTGGTGGAACCATGAATGCACATTAGTATACAAATAATTATATGCTAAAATTGAATCTTGTTAACATAGTGAACCACATCCACATCATATCAAAATGGTCATGCATAAATATCCTATTAACTTTGTTTAAATCCTTATCACATTGCTACAAAATCTCACCATATAGTTTTACAAAATAATAATAAAAATAACATATTTAACAATCACATATATTTTAATTTATCTATATTTAAACTAAGTTGCAGGGACTAGCTACTATGTAGCGATTGTTAACTAAAGTTGACTATGATAGTTAGTATTAAATAAAAGTAAGTGGGGTGAAATTAAGTAAGGTACACTTGGTAATTAGAAGGTTGTTATGATTAGGGTTATCTTGCTGGTTATAAGTAAGGATTGACGACTCCTTGTGATGGGTGGAAGAGTATTGTATTTGTAGCTTAGCTCATTGAGAAGTCACACAACAAGTGGCAAGTGAAGAAAAGTGGACTCTTTCTATAAAATGATCATTGTGAGGTGTTGTGATGCCTTAAGGGAACTTTGATCTTATCAAGTAAAGGAGATTTGTTATCTTATCATTGGATATAATATGTGTGATTTCATATTCAAGTATAAGGCACATAACAAAATCTAACTTAGATAAGATTAGGATCTAGTCTTACTTCCATGTGCAAAATCAAATTATGTACAAGGATAGTTTTGTAAGTTAAGAAAGCTATTTTAAGGTTACTAGGTCTTACCTAAACACTCTGAAGGTCACTTAAGCTATTCGGGAGGGAGAAATCTTACCTAATCTCTTTGAAGATCATTATGTCTTATCAAAGCTATTTGAAGGCCACTTACTTAAATTTCGCATGAAGTAGAGGCCTTACTTAAGCTCTTTGGATGTCATTAGGCCTTTCCTTTTACATAATCTCTTTTAATTATTAGATCTTAACTAAGGTTTTTGAAATTTACATGCTTAAGTTCTTTGCAAGGGAAAGACCTTACCTAAATTCTTTGAAGATCACTATATCTTATCTAAACCCAGGTCACTTACCTAAGCTTGATGTGAAAGAGATAAAAAGTTCTACCTAAACTCTCGTAAAATTATTACATTATATTTAAACTCTTTAAAAAGACATTTACTTAACTTTTATAACATTTAAACTTAAAATTAATAAAAGCATTTGAAACTAAATACTATTTTTATGTGATGATTTTGGATGAGCTTAAAAAGACATTTACTTAACTTTTATAACATTTAAACTTAAAATTAATTGAAGCATTGAAACTAAATACTATTTCTATGTGATGATTTTGGATGAGCTTAAATCCTAACTTTCATACTTATCATTTATCATGATTGGACAAGAAACTTTATAAAATGTTATTTTTAAACCTTTACCTTAAAAAATAAGTATACTTCCAATTGTAGATGGTAATAAATCTGCGTTGCTATCATTTTCAAGAAGCAGTGTTTAAAGGACAATGTATGTGCTATTACAGTTGATATTAAAAATGAAGTACCCAATGGGTGAGATGAACAAGAAGGAAGTATGTATGGCAAGTGGTAAAGAACAACAATAAAGAGGCATGCATGATCCATGAAAAGGGATAAAGAAAGGATAAAATTTTTATTTTTATTTTATTTGTAAAAAGAATTGAATCTTAATTTACAACTAACGGTAGATACCACCTTAGTAGTGTTTGATTTTGAAGGAGTAATGTTTACACCACATTCATTACTTGGTTGTCATTATTATTTGGAGTAATATTTAAAGAATAAACGTATGATTTAGTTTAAATAAAAATGAAATGTAATTAAGATATTAATAATTTTGTTATTAAAAATGTTTAAAAATTTATAATGATACAAATTTAAAAGTGTAAATAAAGCAAAAAAAAAATAATGATGAATGGAGAATTAAAATATAAAATAATTTAAAATAATTTTTGTGAGTTCTTTAAATAATTCTAATTACTCTTACTTTAAAAAATCAAAACAACATGATGTTAGTTGAAAAATATATTACATTTAATACTTTAATTAATTTTATTATTTTAAATTAATAAATTATTATAAATATATTAAATTAATTAATATTATAAATAAATTATTTTAATATATAAAAATTAAAAGACCTCTCATTTTACATATTAATTATCATGATACAAAGCATAAAATATCTACTTTTATCAAACCAAAATACCAAAATAAGAAAAACACCATACGATCCATGGGAAGGACAAATCTTGAACAGTTAAATAACATGAATTTATTCACATAAATAAATAAATAAATACTTTTCACTGAATAAAAGCATAGATATTTTATATGCTTTATCATATATACATAAATGAATATATTAACAAATACTTCCAATTTTATAATATATTCCTTTAAAATATCAAACAAATTATAAACAAATATTAATCACAACATAAATAAAATAACATTTCGTGAATATTCCGCAAGACACAAAGATGGCACTACAAGATTGTTATTTCAGCTACTCCATGCAGCCAGCCCACAAGAGTTACGGGATTTAAATTGAATAGAAAGGCTAGAGGGTAAATGTAGCACATAAAGGGTATAACTTCCCTTATTTTTGTTTCTTGAAATGTGGATGGATTGATTTATTAATATACAATAAAATTCCAACCGTTCAATTTAATTGAAGGAATGCCAACTTTCTTATTCACTTTATCAATTCACAAATTGTCGCAATGACCATTTCCCCACAAGCCGAATTTTCTCCTTAACCTATGGGGAAAATTAGCATCCATTACAGTACGAGCGAATGAAGAACTTGCTTAGCAGAGTAATTTAGGTACTCACGATCATTAGGTAAATAACAATCATATCGTCAATAATCATAATTAAAAAATCGCCCAACATTTAAAGTACGAAACTAGGAGGCCAACGACCCATTATTAGAGCTATCTGAGGTTTATGCCATGCTAATAAATTCTAAATATTGACTAAATAAGCTCAACATATAAACTCCCCACGCCACCTACGTTCATGTATAAATATAGTTCTCTTATTTAAACATTTGTACGATGAAAGAAACAATATAAAAATTAGTATTAAATGGACCCTAAGGCTAGTGCTTTGCCCGAAAATCCACGTGTTAACTTTGATATCCAAGAAGAGGGAAAATTTTATAAATGGAGAATTATTTACTCTAATATATAAATGTTAGTGGGTCCCTAACATGTTTTGCCGGGATGTGCGGGCATGTGATTGGCCTCACGAAAACTAGCTATAGACTTTAGTATCTTGTCTGTTGTATCTTCCTCCTTTTGGTGAAGACCATGAGCAACAGGTTGAACGAGCGATCAACCAAGAACAACATCACATGAGAAAATTTTAACACTAACTTTCACACTAGTGGATCAGCAGATACCAGCATCGACTCATCTTGAGAATCCCAGACGGAAAAATCTAAGGAGTGTAGGGGTTCGTCGTAGGCCAGAAAGAAAAACGTCTGCAACGTCTATTTTGATTAGCATTTGGTAGTTGCTTTCAAGTTGTGTTTGTTCAACCCGTAGGTTTTTTGCAGCTGATGAATTTATAACTATATTCTCGCCTTCAAAGCTTCTATTTTGTCAGACAAAATTGTTGTTTACGATCAAGGGTTTTATCACGGCTTTGCCCAGGGAGGATACTTATACAAGGATTGACAGAAAAAAAGAATATTTGCTCTGCAACATTTGGGAGTGGGGAGACAGGATACTCAGGACCTTTTAATCTCTTTGGTGGTTATCACAACGTTGGACAAACCACTACAAAGAGTAAAGAGTAGCATCACAATCTAGGGAAAGTAGTATTTGAAAGGTTTAGGGATTTACTAATAGGAGGACAAAAGTTGAAGAAGTGAAGAACTTAAATAAGGTTAGCTCAAGCATGAAACGAGGGTGAATCAGGTCGAGCTTTCCATTCAAGAGGATTTTTCTCATCTTAAAATTGAAAGAAAATCAATAGCAAATGTTAAATGACAAGGAAATCTTAGATTTTGTGGAAACCAATCATTGGGGTCAAGTTAAAATTGCTTCAACCGACAAAACAGGAAAGTGGATTTGGGTAAATGCAAAGCAATATCGGGGCATTTTAAGGTGTTGGATTTCTCACCTTAAATGAGAATAAAGTAAAATAAAACAGTTCTTGATAAATAAATTAAATAAGATCAGCAAAAATAAAGAAAAGTCAACCATTTACAATCCCACATCTACACCTCTTACTTAGTCATCAGATCTCTATGTTAAAGAACTGATGAAAGCTAGGACAAGGCTGGAGATTTTGGAAGCCAAATAACAAGAAAGGGACCACAAAATTTTAGAGATCACATTTGCATTTGCAAATTGACGTTTAATGGAAGGTAATATAATTTTAAAAGAACATGTAACAATGTTACAAGAGGTTCTAGAGACAGGAAAGCAAGAATGGAAAAGCATGGAGACAGAGTGGCAAACCATGAAAGAATAAAGAGCAACAAACAAGGATGTGATCATTTCTAAAGCAACTCAGGAAGATTCACAAGTATCTTAGCAAACATACCTTTCGAAAGAGAAGACAAAAAAGAACAATAGGAAATACAGACCAAAACAAATCAAAGCTAGAGTTGAAGACACTAATGGTTACATAAGGAAAGAGGAAGAAGAAGATGCAAGTGCTCGTAGATCACTGGAAAGAGAACACAAAGAAAGAAAAGTCAGGGAAAAAAACTTTATTAATAGGGGAACAAGAGATTATGGGAGGAATTAAATTACTCAAAATTTGACAAGGGAATTTCTAAAAGAGAAACTACATTGGAAAAGGCAAATTTTCCAAGCAAGGAGGGTGGGGAAGATATGTGAAGAGAGGCCTCGACCCATTAAAGTCGTCATGGAAAGCATACAAGACAAACACCATCTCTTGAGTAAAAAGAAACTCTTGAAAGGCTCACACTTCTTCCTAGATGAAGATTTAATTAGAAAACAACAAGAGGAAAGAAGGGAAGAAGTGGAGAAAATTAGGGCAGCAAGAAATGAAGGGAAAAGGGCATGGTTGTACAATGGTAAATAAGTTATTGTAGTGTTTGAGACTCAGAGAAAAACATGGCAGCAAGCTGGTAGTAAAGAAAAAATAGAGAATTCAATACTAGAAAGGAAAACAACAATATCAACATGGATGAAAAGGGGTGAAGACTCAAATTTGGGTCTTATGTGCCAAACTGTGTAGCAGTCAAATCTTACCCAGGTCTACCTAAGTTTAGTTTGTTGAAATTGTAGAGGTTACCCTTGGAGGAGGGGACCTGGGTTAGGGCCTATTGCGGAAGGTAGATACAAAATTTGTCTCATGAAAACTCATGAACATGATGGTTGCAAAACTCCTGTGTTTGATGGTTATTTGAAGTTAGCAATTTGGAACAAGGTAGAAGAAAATGGCAAAGGGTATGGGGGATACTAGTTTTAGTGAAAGAAAAATAACGTCAATGCATTCAGTTAATGAAAGAAGATGCAAATAAACAATATTTGTGGTTCAAAATATTAGAGAATGAGAATCACATAAGAATTGCAGCATGCTATTTTTGCCCTCAAGTCTCAAAAACTTACAAAAATAAGGGGCTAGACAGCAAGGATCTGTATGCAGCTTTAAAGCAAGATATTGTCGCGTAATCTCAGCAGGTAGAAGTTCTTTTAGTGGGAGATTTTAATGCTAGAAAAACAAATCAACAAGCTAGTATTCTTTGTTGCAAAGAGGATCATAATCCTATTTGGCTCACTAAAGAGGAGAACCCCAATGGGTGAGATGTTCAGAAGATGACAAAGTTAGCAATCATTTTGGAGAGGATTTTCTTACATTGTGTGGTTATTTCAACTTAATTATTTGCAATGGTCTAGATAGATGGAAAAGCTCTGGGAACTTCACTTGCAACACATATAATGGTTCAAGTTTCGTTGACTATGCGATTTTTTCACAAAGATTGAGAGAAAAGATAGATGAAGTTAATATTGGAGAGCATATTTGGGACTTAAAATCAGTCCATAGCCCAATTTATATAAATTTATCATGGTTAGAAGAAAGACAACATAGGAGGAAAATCCAATGCTCTTGGAAATCACTATCAAGGGGAAAAAATATTCTAACACAAGAAAATTGTACTATCTTCAAGACAATGCTAGAGAGATTAATTCAGAAGGAGAAAACTACTTTCCAAAGCTTCAACAGTCACGAGTTAACAAATATAATTCAAAGTGCACTTGAGAAGAGCAAAAGAGAAAAAAATAGGAAATCAGAATCATATTGTTTTCCTGTAAATGCTTGGTTTGATGAGGAATCAAAAATGGCAAGGAGAACTTTGAAAAAGAAATACAAGGAGAAGATGAATATAAAGTTATATAAGTAGATACTAAAAAGGAAAAAAGATGAGTTCATGCCAACAAGGCGAGAAGAGTTAATATATCTCGGCAAGAATAACCCAAACTTTTCTGGCAGGAACTTCAACCAAGGAAGAAGCAAATCAAAAATAATATTAGAGCCAATCGATGGTTTGAATATGCAAGACAACTCTATGAGAAAGAATTAGAGGCTGAGCCTGCCCCAAGGATCAACACAAATACAAAGCTATTCATGTTACATGAGGTGGAAATTGGAATTAAGAAGATGAAATAGGAAAGGAAAAGGACTTGGTTGAACTTCAAGAAGAGTATCTAAAATGGGAAATGAACACTCTTGCACCGCACATAATGGAAATATTCAACAACATCATTCAACAAGGGTTCCCAAGAGGTTGGGAAACTAGCCTAACAATACCCCTTTTTAAAAGTGGAGACATTAATAATCCTTCCAATTATAGAAACATTATGATCAATCCTTTGTTTGCAAACATTTTTGGAAACATGGTAGAAAATAGAATCAGTAAGTGGCCAGAAGTAAAAGAAAACAGGGAAAAAGGACAAGTGGGTGTTAGGCTGAAGAATTCTACAATGGATCATGGTATCAGGTTGAGACACATTATTTAGAAGGTTTGGGGGGGAAAAGAAGAAGTATTATGCTATTTTGTTGACTTCAAAAAGGCATTTGACATAATCCCTAGAGATAATTTGTGGCATAGAATAAAAGAACTTGAAATTCCTTTGCATTATAGAGTTGTTGTCCATAGACTTTATGAAGAGGTGAAATTCAAAATTAGAACCTCAGTGGGTATTTTAGAAAGCTTTAGAAGTGACATTGGAATCAAACAAGGTTTTCGTATATGCCCTACTCTTTTTGGTTTATATGTTGACAAATTGGAAGAGAGGCTAAATATGCGAGGTGGAGATGGTGTTCAGTTGGTCGAGATTGTGATAAAAATTCTTTTATATGTTGATGATCTTGTATTTATTTCTAAATTGGCCCATGGATTGCAAATGCACCTATATGCACTTGAGCATTTTTGTAGAGCAGTGGGGATGCAATTCAATACTAGCAAGACCAAAATAATGTTTTTCTCTAATAAAAGGAAGCAGAGTCAGCATACGTTCTTCTTTGAAGGAAACATTCTTGAAGAAGTAAATGAGTACAAGTACCTCGGGATTGATTTCAATGATTTCAACAACAAACTTAGCTGGGAGGACTGCAGAAAGAAGAGAATTTTACAAGGGTGGAAAGCATTATATGCTCTTCAAAACAGATGTAGAGAGGCAAAGTTATGGGATTGGAAAACGATTAAAGTGGTTTTTGGACTCCTAGTATGTCCAGTGATGCTATATGAGTGTGAATTGTGGGCTAACAACACCCCCTATCCAAATGGAAACAAATTGAGAAAATCCAAAAACACTTGACCATGAGCAAGTTCAAAATAAAAAAATTTAATACCTTATGAGATAATATTGAGTGAAATAGGAGCAACTCCCATCAAAGAAATTGCTATGGTGCGACTCATAAGATATCCAAAATAATTGAGAAAATGGGAGTAGGTAGATGGCCAAATGTTATCCTCAAGGAAGGCATGATTTAAAGAAAGAAAACATGGATGAGACAAAACTACACATGGATGAAAAAATGGAACATCTACCTCAATGCTTGTCCCACAAATAGCAAGGAGCTAAAAAAATTTTTTATCGAGAAGTTTCGTAAACGGGTATGGGGAAAAGAGTTGGGTAGAAATAAGAAGTGCTACATTGAAGAATTCAACCCTAAGTGTGATCTCCAACAAAAAGTGTACATTGGAGCTAACATTCCGTGGACATCAAATCTTTGGTCTTCACCTCCTTTTGGACATGTGAACAATTTTTTTTCAAATTCTGCCATGTCTCTTTCTCCACAATCCTCTTTAATAGTATCCTCCATAAGAGTTGTTAAAATTATGCTTTCTTCATCCCAAATTCCATCATGTTGGAAACACTGCTCTTCATGTGAATCATCAACTAAATTTTGCTCTAAACCCTAAACAAAATTAAAAATCAAATATTTCATGATCATCATGGTCATCTGGAAATGATCATACACAATTACATCTTCAAAATTCTGATATTCTTCCTGCAACCAATTCAAAAATTTAAAATCCGAATTGTCTTCAAGCCTATCCCTTTGATCTCTGTCAATTTGCCAAACATTTCTTCCTTCCTCAAACCTAAATTTACAATTCTTGTCACCCTGAAGCAATCTTTTCCATTCAACCATCAATGTTCCAACCTTGTACCGTGAGATAATTTCAAGAGTTTTCTCCCACTTTCCTTCATAAACTTCCAAAGAATATGATTTCTTTGACCATTCTCCTTTCAACTACTCCATGGAAAGTTGCTTTCTTCCATCTTCTATACATTTCTCTTCTTTTTGGTTACAATCTCGACCTCCACTTCTCCTAAGTATTATTTCCAAAAACACCTAGGTCCCCCACAATAGCCAAAAATGGAAAATTGTGAACCTTTCTTTCACAAAAATTATTTTAGGAAGTGATGTTACAGTCTCCAAGTGGATAGAAAATTCATGTAGACCACCTGTAGGGGCTAGAATGATGACATAAGCCCTCGCTCTGCAGCGGGAGACATCCTCTAGACCTTGGAACATTGACCAAGTGTATGGTGCATGTGTGGAGACAGTTGGGCATGGTGAACCAGGTGCATCATCCTCATCCAAAAAGGTGGAGCACGAGCAATCAATGAGTGGAGCTGGTGATCCATGAAGTACTATCTACTATGGTGGATGCCCATGGCTCTCAATGCTCACCCTACAAGTGCCAATGTGGCCCTCTAGAGGGCTAGGACACCCCGTATAGGGAGACCATTCCCCAAACGGAGATACACCTGCAATCTTGCATAAGATCCAATGCGCCCCTTGCCCTCCAATACAAAAAATCATTAGAATAATCAAGTAAAATAGCTTACAAGTCATGGAACCAATGGGGCACTTCATAGTGGCATGCCCTTCCATAGTGGGCTTTGACATGTGCAAGTGTATCCAAGCTCAATAGGGAGTTAACCAAGGACCCTATTAGGTGGTTTCAACCTCTAAAGGGGGTGACATGTCTCTGGTGCATCCCTCAAATGGTGGGTGGCAATGATATATGATGGAGGGGAGTGGGAATCAGGGGAAATCATCCAGACCATATGTCATAGTACATGGGTAGCTATAATGAGGGAAGCCCACACTTGGGTATATGAGTGTAGGAGGGAGAAAATTGTGGTGCATGAGTTACCCCGACCTTTGTTTTTCCACTCTTATTAATGTGCCTTTTGCCTTTCATTGATTTTTCTTCATAATTGCTTGAGGCTCCAAGGGATGAGAGCACGATGTGTAATATGTAGCAGTGGATACCCCCTTGAGGTGGGGCAGTTTATCGCCCACCAAGGGTTGGGATAATCATGAGTTCCTTAATGATAGAGGGGGTTCATCTAAGGCCCATAGGAACCAAGGTGATGGCCATGGATAAGGGGTAGATCTCATGTTTGGCTTTTTCCCACATGATAAATGTGTATGTCTCGACCATCTTTTGCATCTTGTGGTACATTTCTTGTTGACAGTGGCCAAATTATTCTTTTTCCTTTTGTTAGCTGCATCAACCTCTGGGGCATTGTTCCAGGCCCGACCCAAGGTGTGAACAAGGCGAGGGGGAGGCTAACCCTATGTGGACCCAGCTGACACATGTGGATGCGGATGGGAAAAGAGATGAATGTGGGTAAAATGAGTGGAAGGGGAGTGATGTATGTGGTATCAGGGAGCGAGACCACCCAACCAAAATGGGGATTTCCCAAGTAGTGCCAACCCGAAAGCTAGTGACTAGTAAAGGAGATCCCACATGACAAGATACAAGGTTAACCACATAATTGGGCAATGGAGAAAAGAATACAGACCTAGCCCACTCTTTTTGCCAAATACCCCCACCAATTCATGACCAAAAGTGCCCATTACAAGTAAGGAAAATTTCTCAACTATACCAATGACAAGTCATACCTTTGGAGTTGGGAGGCCCACCTTCAAACATATAATCATAAAAAGTGGGGGAGGGACCACATGGTTGTCTCAAGTGGCGGAGATAGTGGCATATCGAGGTATCTAGTGGATGCAAGGGGTTGTTGGTTGTCGGCTGAGGACCATCTAGGAGAAAAAAATTCTCCTATATACACTACCCATAGGTGGTGGGTAATACGGACAATGGCCCACTATCACCACAACCAAGGTCCCCTGCTCTTTACAGATTTTAACCAATGGGAGGAGTCTCGATATGATTGTAATCACCTATAATAAATATTCTAGGTTTGAAGGTTCAAGGTGATGGAGCTAGAGCTCATTAAAAGAGAGGCTCAATAAAGGTACAAGGCTTCAATGAAGCAAACAACTCTCTAAGAAAAAACCTAGAAAAGAAAGGCACAAGACCTATGGTTTTAATGTTTCTCGATGCTAATAGGTATTCACAAGGTCAAGGCCTGAAAGAAGAAATGGCTTCTTATGATTTATTCCAATGAATACTAAGTTCATCCAACCCTCAAAGAAGTCCCCAAGGTGAGAAAGAAAGACCTAGGTTTTCCCTCTTGGAGTAGCACCTACGGCAAGAGATTTTATGGATGAAACTTGAGCGGATGTCCACCAAACTTGGAGCACATGTAGCATAGACCTTGAGCTTAATGTTTGGACCCTTGAAATCCCAAAAAATTCCCTCCCTAAAATTTCACTGCAAGCCCTAGATTTCCGCCCTACCTTTAGGGGACCAAAATTTAGGAGGAGAACATATGGAGAAAGAGGAGTTTGATCACCAAAATCCTTGGACTAGTGCCTATTCCTTTGGGCAATGGAGTCCTGAGATGCTTAAGATAAGATAATACATCTTCTAAGGAGACTTGAAATCGATGCCCTAGGTACCAAACTTCACTCAACATTATCTCATAAGGTACCGAACTTTTTGTTTTGAACTTGCTCATGATCAAGCATTTTTGGATTTTCTCAATTTGCTTCCATTTTGATACAGGGGTGCTGCTAGCCCAAAATTCACACCCATATAGCATCACTGGAAAAACTAGGAGTCAAAAAATCACTTTAATTGTTTTCAATCCCATAACTCTGTCTCTCTACATCTGTTTTGAAAGGCATATAATGCTTTCCACCCTCCTAAGATTCTCTTTTTTCTGCAGTTAAAATTCTCTTAGTGAAATATAGACTGAAAGTTTGAACTTATAGAAGCCCTATGTTTCCATCTAAAACACTAAAAATCTAAACTCCTACATACACATAAAGAGTCTCCAACCCCACCTTACAGTGAGTATCTTACAGAGTGAGAGTGAGAGATAAGAATTTATTTTGCGGTGGAAGGAAATGCATGTACATTCCATTGACACCCATATAGCATCACTGGACAAACTAGGAGTCCAAAAAGCACTTTAATTGTTTTCCAATCCCATAACTCTGTCTCTCTACATCTGTTTTGAAAGGCATATAATTATTTTCACCCTCCTAAGATCCTCTTTTTTATGTGGTTAAAATTATCTTAGTGAAATATAGAATGAAAATTTGAACTTATAAAAGCCCTATGTTTCCATTTAAAACACTAAAAATCTAAACTCCTACATACACATAAACAGTTCCCAACCCCACCTTACAGTGAGTATCTTACAGAGTGAGAGTGAGAGATAAGAATTTATTTTGCGGTGGAAGGAAATGCATGTACATACCATTGAGACTTGTTTAGCGTAGTGCGTTGTGGCTTGGGCTGGTCGCGCGTTTTTACAACCTCTGCCATCAAATTCCTGTACCTCAAACGATAATATTATTACAGTGCCTTCTATATTGTGGTAAAAAAATTTGACAGATTGGTTGTGAGGAGCCAGGGTAGAGATTGATGGAAGGTGGATTCATCACAACATATTCTGCGTATCAATTCATAAAATTAAATTTCTTAATTTTTTTCGGAAACCTAATGATTTAAGCAGGGTTTAAATGGTCTTTTTTGCATATATTAAATTTATTTCTAAGGTCTTCAAGATATCAAAATGTTATAAGGAAAGTATTTTTAAGTCAAATAAGTCCATGAAATATCATAAGGAATTGGTCAATAGAAAAGCATGAAAGGCAAAATTTGAATTTTTGATGTGAAAACACAATTTTTACATTAAAAAATCACTTTTTGAAATCTTACATTGTTTGAGTAATATTATTAAGATCTTAGTTTGTTTGAGTAATAGATTTGCTAGGGATTGTATTTTTCTTTTAAAAAAATTGATATTAAACAATAAATTTAATAAAAAAAATTATAAATTTTAATAATGAACAAATCGGTTTTGAAAAGTCATCACATTTTAAAGTTAGGTAACATCTTAAAAAGTTTCAGCAAGTTGGATTTTATATGAGTAAATTTTTTGGATTATGGTTTTGGTGTAGTAGTCAGAATGATTGGGAGATAAGTTTCACACTCTTTCTACTTGCGTTCAATTCTCATTATGACCATTTTGCCACCTATAATAAGGCTAGAAGGGAATGTCCCGTGAGAGTGGAACAACCCTTCTTCCCACTTCCCCCCTTATGGGTAAAATCTCCAAACATCTCAACCTGTATCAAATCATAAGTTCTTTGCTAATGCTAACTTGTATGTTTTGGTGTTAATTGGGTTTATAATAGCTATTAAAAACCAAACTAAACTCTACACACAATTTAATCTATTAAAATAAAGCCAAAACAAAAAACAATTTGAATTCTCTCTAGGCTAACCACTTATTAATTTAGTCAAACATGTGAAATATTTTTGAATTTAACAAAGTGTAACTTTAAAAATTATTTTTTCTATTTTCTGAAAGAAAAAAAAAGAAAAGAAAAAGAAAGAAGATAAAATTGTCATTTATCTATTATGCTATTGGCTATGAATTTGGAAATGTCATTCGTCAATTCGTCAATGTCTCGTAACACGTGATTTCTGTGGCATGCAATGTCACAAAAGTATAGGATTTTCAGGGTTTCCATGTTTGAATTTCATTTATTTCTTTTTATGCTTCTTTGACTTAAAAAATTTTAAAAAATTAAAACCTTGACTAAGCACGCAAACCTATCTCATAATTTAACTCCACATGCAAAGCCTCCAACCCAAAATTCTGAACAAAGTAAGTGAAACATCCTTATTTCATTGACATTTGCATTGTGGCATTTTATAAATTATTAGGGTCTCTGGTCATTACAACTCTTATGAGACAGGACAAGAAGTCGCAGGCACTATTGTGTGAACATTCATTGATGTAGACTTGAATGATATTATTATGTTTTTGTAGGACTTGTGCGTTATTTTAGTCGACACAAAGCTGCACATATTCAATTTAATTCAAATTTCGGGTGGAGCGTGGTTAAGAATAGAGATACTTGTTAATAAAGAATTTAATTCAACTTTTCCCATCTTCTTTCAAATTCATTAAGATAGATGGATTGGGCTTGTATTAATGGTACATGAGGCATAGTTAATGATTTATTTTTTAAGATGTTTTTTATTTAAAAATAATTATTTATGTTCCAAAGTAGGGTTATTTTTTTAATATAGTTTGTGTTCATATAGTCTCAAAAACTTCACTTGCTGCAGTGTCATTATGTATAAATAAAATCTGACCTCCTAAAATATTATTTTAAAAACCTTACCAAAATAAAAAGTGTTTGAATCTGAATAATATTTACATTGATAATTTAAAATATGAATGTTTATAATAAGGTCGCATATTTTTTAAATAATGTATGTATTATACAAAAAAAAAGCATTGTATTTAATTTCTTTTAATTTTAATGATTGCACTCATCTATCCATGTGTTTCATGATATATCCTCCATTTTCATTTTTCATACTCATCTCATAAATCAAAATGTGTTTGTTTCCATTTTTTTTAATGAAATCTCAAGTTCCAACTTAAACAACCATAAATAGGCACTGAAAGGGCGGATCATGAATATTGCTTTTAATCAAACTTACGTAAATAATTTGTGGTGGAATCATGCTTAATGCACATTAGTATACAAATAATTATGTGCTAAAATTGAATCGTGTTAACATAGTGAACCGCATCCACATCAGATCAAAATGGCCACACATAAATATCATATTAAATTTGTTTAAATATTTATTACATTGCTAAAAAATCTCACCATATACTTTTACAAATTAATAATAAAAATAACATATTTAACAATCACATATATTTTAATTTAGCTATATTTAAACTAAGCTGGAGGGACTAGCTACTATGTAGCGCTTGTTAAATAAAGTTGACTATGATAGTTAGTATTGAATAAAATTTAGTGGGGTTCATTAAGTAAGGTACACTTGGTAATTAGAAGGTTGTTATGATTAGGGTTATCTTACTAGTTATAAGTAAGGATTGACTCTTCCTTATGGGTGGAAGAGTATTGTATTTGTAGCTTAGCTCATTGAGAAGTCACACGACAAGTGGCAAGTGAAGAAAAATGGACTCTTTCTATAAAATTATCATTGTGAGGTATTGTGCCGCCTTAAGGTAACTTTGATATTATCAAGTAAAGGAGATTTGTTATCTTATCATTGGATATAATATGTGTGATTTCATATTCAAGTATAAGGTACATAACAAAAGCTAACTGAGATAAGATTAGGATCTAGTCTTACTTCCATGTGCAAAATCAAATTATGTACAAGGATAGTTTTGTAAGTTAAGAAAGCTATTTTAAGGTTACTAGGTCTTACCTAAACACTTTGAAGGCCACTTAAGTTATGTGGGAGGGCGAAATCTTACCTTATCTCTTTGAAGATCATTAGGTCTTATCAAAGCTATTTGAAGGCCACTTACTTAAATTTTGCATGAGGTAGAGGCATTACTTAAGCTCTTTGGATGTGATTAGGCCTTTCCTTTTATATAACCTCTTTTAATTATTAGGTCTTAACTAGGGTTTTTGAAATGTTACATGCTTAAGCTCTTTGCAAGAGAGAATTCTTACCTAAGTTCTTTGAAGGTTGCTATATCTTACCTAAACTCCTTGTAGGTCGCTTACCTAAACTTGATGTGAAAGAGATGGGGAGTCTTACCTAAACTCTCATAAAATTATTACATTGTATTTAAACTTTTTAAAAGACACTTACTTAACTTTTATGTGAGGAATAATCTTATTGTCCTTAACACTAAAAAAACATTTAAACTTAAATTAGAAGCATTAAAACTAAATATTATTTTTAATGTGATGATTTTGGATGAGCTTAAACCCTAAATTTCATATTTATCATTTATCATGAGTGGACAAGAAACTCTATTAAAAATTATCTTTAAACCTTTACCTTAAAAAATAAGTGTTTTTACCAATTGTAGATACTAATAAATCTATGTTGTGATCATTTTCAAGAAGCAATGTTTAAAGGAAAATATGCTATTATACTTAATAATAAATATAAAGTACACAATAGGTGAGATGAACAATAAGGAAGTATGTATGCCAAGTGGTAATGATCAGGATCTTGGTTGAAATGGACCTCTTGCTGCAAATTTGTTGATAACTTATACTATAGGTGATGAAATAAAATTTCGTCAAAGGCCCATTTGAGGTATTGAATAGAACTTTACAATGATATAAGACACTTGAAACTTGATGACCTGTGGGGTGAGAAAATGATTCCACAAACTCATAGGATGTGCGACAGCATAATGTTCTAGACAAATTGCTCATATCTCTCAAACCAGGAAACGAAATCAAATTCCGTAAAAAACCCATTTGAGATAATAAAAAATAATTTCAAATGACATATTTTGAACTCTATAATATGATACGTAGAGATCGTGGCACTTGCATGAATTTTACTGAAGATTACTTCAAAACATTGAAACTGAAATATGTTTCAAACCCTCATGGAGCCATAACCTGAAGGTGGATTTATTCAGGAACGAAATAAAATAAAGAAATAAACATAAACACAAAGATGTAGTAGAAATAAAAATTTATTTCATTAATATCATATGATTGAAATATTCTTACAGACAGAATGGAAATAAACTAGCGAGGGTGGTGGTATCTTATCTTTGAGAAGAGATGTGGAGACTACATGCCTCTGAAATGTGTTACAATGAAGCTCAAGGGCCTTTATATTATTGAACAATAAGAGAAAAACCTAAACAACCAAAACCCTAACCCGAGGAGATGTAACACTAAGAGTTTATGGGCCTCGTTGGGGTTAGTTAGGCAACCAACTTCTCGGGGTCATAATTTGGTCATATTATCTCTGTTTGGCGCATATGATACCTCGTTGGAAAGATCTCTCCAAGAACTACGTCATTTAGGGAATTAAAACAACTCTAGAAGTTAAAGACCAAAAAAACTACTAAAAATAGTAAATAAGAAAACATATCAAACTGACTAGTGGAATAGCGGGTGACCACCAATATCCACTTGGATCATTCCTCCCCCCTAAGGAAGAAATGGTTCCCATTGCTTACAAAACCTCCATGAGGTAGGTAAATTTTTGTTGAACTTGGTCCCTGGTGAACCGCTTTCCTTGGTGAAGGAGTTGACCTACTTTGAAGTGGGTGTAGCTTGAGGTGGTATCCAGAGAGGTGCTCCTTCTGCAAATGTAACAAAAATGTGTCACCCATTGGGAACTTGTGTGGCACTCGATGTTGATCCTGGCGCTGCTTGTACTTGGAATTAGATTTCTCTAAGATGTCGTGGACCTGTTAGCGGACGTCAAACAATACATGTGTGAATTTTGTCTGTATGGTTGCATGAGGTATGGCAACATTAGGCAGCGACACGCCTGGGGTCAGATCAATGGAGTGCTTGACTTGACAGTGTAGAGGAACCTATGTGGGTGAGGGGAAAATGTCCTTGTATTCTTCCACAACTTTGTCCATTTGTTGTTGTCGTGCAAGGGAGCCCTTCTTGGAGGTTGTGGCCATAATATTCTTCTTGCCCTGTGGGCGCATTGTAATGAAAACTGATTTCCTGGTTTGGAAAATAATCTTACTGTGAACTACTTTGCAGTAATCAAAGAGATGGCGGGAGGTGGTACTACCTTTGCTATCCTGTACAACTTATTTCCCAAAGTAATAATAACAGAATGAGGTCTAGACTCATACACAACATGTCACTTCCACAAGTATGGTTGGCCCAATAATACATCAGACACGTCAAGAGGAGAAACATCACAAAGTACCTCATCCATGAAGGGCTTGATGTTGTACGGAAGGAGGCACTATTGGCTAACGCGGAGATCTCTTTGTTGGTGAAGCCACTCAATGGTATATGGCTGTAGGTGTGTTGTGGTTGGTAGGCTGACCCACTTCATGATCTCTGCTAAAATGAGGTTCTTTTGGCTTTCGCTATCGATAAGGAATTGTAGTGGAAAACCATTCACCCACATCTGAGAACGGAAGAGGCGCTCCCCTTCCTCTAGATCCTCGGGATCCTCCCTCAAGAGCTTGGTGGAGGAAACAGTGGCACTGGGATCTGTATCAATGATCTGCTACCCTTTTGTCATTCCCCTTGTCTGATTCTGACTCAGAATCAGGACATGCATCTGATTTAGATGCCTTTAGTTTGGCCAGCTGTGACTATTTGGTCTGACACTCACTTGTGTTGTGAGTGGAGCTGTTATGAAATTCACACCACTTCCCCATGTCCTTCTTTAGCTTTGTGATGTTGTTCTGAGTCACCCTGCTTTGTCTTTCCCCCTTGTTCTGTGGTTCGGGGGTGCCTTTTCCTGGCTTCGAATTCATAGATCCAAAGTCTCGCTTCTTCTGCTTAAATTTCTACTCGATCTTGGCGGCCTATTGATATGTCGTGCCAAGTGAGGTAATGTCGAGGAACTCCATTTTCTCCTGAATGTATTTGTGCAAACCGCTGTGGTACTTGAGCACCAAATGTCTCTCTGAATCTTAAATATCCAACTTTTTGCACAGTGTCTGGAACAAATTCATCAGCTCTTGCACATCTTGATCCCTTTAATGTTGCAACGTGGTCCATTCGATGTACTTGTCCTCATAGCTCCCCATGGGGCAATATTGTTCCTTAATGTCATCTCGGAACAAATTCCAAGTGGGTGTAGCCGAGAACAGAGAGGGTTCCCTCTCGTCCTTTTTCTCACAATAGGTTTCCCACCAGTATTTGACATCGGGGGTGGCTTTGAGGAGTGAAAAAGTAATATTTTCTAGGTCAAATAAATCATGGATCGAAAAATATCCTTCCAACAAATTCAACCATCTATCTAAGGCGTCTGCATCTATCCGCCCTTCAAATACAGGAATGTTGAAGTTGACTTGTACCTTGAAAGGAGTGGCGTATCCAGAGTGGTTGTTGGATGCAGTTGCACCACCGATGGGCAGTCCTTGAAAGATCTAGACAAAGTTATCCATTATCGCGTTTCTTTGTTTCTCGAGGGTCTTCTCAAGCAATATTTTGATAGGATCTCCTACTCTCTTGTCTTTCTTTTCTTCTACCATGGGAGGTCGTCGGGGTTTGCGAGGTTGATCTTGCAAAGGTTCAACCAGATCGAGCCATAACTCCTTATACCCTGGCCTCATTGGGGACTGTTAGCCCCCCCATAAATTTTTGACAAGAAAATAGGGGGCTAAAATGTTGTTGAGCCTCCAAGGAATGCATTTACCCTGAAAACACATCATCCTTGAAGCCTCCTTGTGCCTTTTGTCCTTTGATAAAGTCTCCTCTGCTGATTTCCATTAAAAAGCCTCTCTGTTTGTGAAGAAATGCCCAAAGGCCTCCTTTTCCCTCTTTTTTCATTCCCTCTAAGCCTTTGTTTTCATCCTCTTTCCTTCTCCTTATATTTCCCTTTTTCCCCTCCAAATTCTACCCACACCCCTTGTTTGGTTTAATTCACCCTTTATCCCTCTATCGTTACCCTTCCTTAGTCCCAAAATTCACTTAAAATGGGCTAAAAACCCACTTTTCGACTTTATAATAGGGCTTAGCCCCTTTCCCGCCAGCCCCTTTCAACCACTTCTCCATACGCCCCAGCGCTAAGACCAAGCGCTTAAGTCTTGAGCGCCAATCGCAATCGGAGTGTCAGGTGGGCGCATTTCCTTTGTTACAACAAAAAAACTCCGATGCGATTGGCGTGGGTCTATAAAGTCCTCCGCCGCATTTTACACTGTTGATCTGTCGTTTAGATCAGACGGCTGGTGCTTTATCACACCCCCTCCTGGATCGCAATGGCAATATTGATGCGAAGTCCTCCGATCGGCTCATCGCAAATAGTTGCGATGTGATTGATCGCATCGCAAGTCATTCCCCGATCGCTCTGATCCTCCGATTGACCCGATCACAGTCCTTCCCTCTGATTCCCCGATTGCGATCCCTCGACTACATTCTCCACCGTTGATCCATCCCGTTGATCCAACGGCCCGCGCTAATCGCAAATCGTCGCAATCGCAAATTTTATGTGACGTCCCCTGATCGGTTCATCACAATTATTTGCGATGCGATTGATCGCATTGTATGTCCGCCTCCGATCGCTCTGACTTCTGATCATCGCAATTGCAACCCCCCTCCGATCATTTTCCCCTCCAATTGATCGCATCACACTTTCCCTCTTGTGATTGCGATTAGTCCCCGCCCCGATCTCCGATTGCGATTAACCCTTTGGGTCCCGCCTCATACGCATGTCCGTTGCATTTCATGGATTTCCTTTTCATTTCCACCAAAGTCTAAAGTTTTGCATTTTACATTAAAGTTCATATTTCATATTAATTTCGTCCATTTTCATATATCATTCAACTGTTTGATCTCCGCCGTTGATCTATGCCTCCACATCATGATCAAACGGCCCACGATGCATTTCTCTACCAAACCCTATTATTCGCCATATCAATGCATTTTCCACATTCATTTCATTCCGAAACACTATTTCACTACACCGCCGCGCTGTTGCTCTCCCGTCCTCCATAGCTACCCCCTATGCATGGATTTCATAACTCAATCCCGTGTTTTTGCAGGGTACAGGAGGTGGAACGCTGCCATGATTACACAGTTTTGATAACAGCGGCAATTTTTCACCGACAGAGATATAAATGAAGCGGCAGAGAGCTCAAGGCACGAAAGCTTATTTTTCACCAAAGTACAGGGTTGAGGCATTTCTATACACATCAGCAGAATGTTCCCGCCTACAAAAGGACAAAGTGCCCATACTGTTCCCTGTATCTACCGTGTTCCTGAAGAAATTTCCGCCCAGACCACAGTCCAAAGCTACCAGAACATTTGTTTCACAAGTATGGCAGACCATTCAGTCATTTATTTACCATTTTGTTTATGCACCAAAAGTACTAGAGAGTTCTACAGCCAAAGTACATCAGGACCAGACCAGAGTAAATGGAAGCTGAAGAAGATCATTCTTTGGTCCAAGACATGCCAGAGATTAATGCATAAGGTTTAAAACAGAATGGGCTTCGGCTCTCTCACTTTTTCTGAGTTTTAATTCTTCATTTAGTTCTTCACCTACCTCCTCGGCTCATATTTCTGCTATAAAGCTCAGGAGAAAATTATTGTAAGGGTTGTTGATGAGATATCTGAGAATTGCAAGCTTTTCTCTTGAGGCATGCTCACTGTGTAAAGTTGTAATATAGGCCGAGGAGTATGTTTTCAAACTGAATTTTAAGCTATTGGCAAATGCTGTACCTGATTGGTGTTGCTCTGAATATGACAAGCACATTTCTTTGGATCCTGATCTAAAGCTGCGGTGATGTTTTTCTGTCTCTGTGTTTTATTTCATTCCATTTCAGTTCTTCTGGCTTGCATCAGAAATCTGGCATAGGATTTGCCCTTGTTAGGCACCCTATGCTTCTGCTCTCCTTGCCTTAATGTTTTCTGCTAAATGTGTTATCTAAGAATTAGTTTCAGTTAATTTAACTAGTGTAGTGGATGTTATTGCATGCTAGCTGATGTATGAGTTAATGAATCTGCTTCCTAGATGTTCTTGTTAGAGTTTAATTGAATGAATTGGGAACACTGGGAGTGTAGAACTCTATCTCTGTCTCACTAGGATCCTTTCAGTTAATTAGACCTATCTAAGTTTCCCTCAAGTTGTTCCTTGCCCTTCTTTGAGAGTTGCCTAAGAGTATGTCCAAGCAGGTCTGGAGTTAAATGACCTCTGACGTGATCTATAGACAGAAATTGGTATACCCTCATTCTTTCACTTTCTTTCCTGATTGTTTCACTCCACGTATCTTTTAGGATCCAATGCTTTAGATGACTAGCCCAACTGAAAGCCTACATATTGAACAACAAGTAAACCCTTTCCTGACTCCATTTGCCCAATGGTCTTGAATACTATCTGAATTTATCTCTCTTTGCCTAAAATCTTCTTTGCCTTGCCTTGTCTTATATTGAATCCTTCATTCCTGATTCCCAACAACCAAATCAAAACAAATCAAAAACACAAACCTTGTGCCTATAACTAGCCTAACATATTAAATTTGAGCCTCAAAGACATATATACTTTGACTATTATAGAGAGATCCCTCTCTAGACCTAGGAGGGCTAGATCCTAAGGTCTGAAAGTGGCTTGATGTTGTCTCATCTTTTGGGCTTGCCAATCTGGCCAAAACATGGGAACCCCAACATAATGGCGACTCCACTGGGGATTGAGCGCATTTCACCTTAAACACTCTTAAGCACTCAAAAGACCCAAGATCTCTGGTTAGATTGGCATTCAATTGCTGATGGTGGACAACATCCTGCTTGGAACATTCGTGTACATCCACCTGGCGACTCCACACTCCATAACTCTCAAAGACTCCACTGGAGGAAGAACCTGAAATATGGCCAGACCTCATAGAAGGATAGAACACAGGGGTTGGATTTGGTTTAAAGAGTTCATTGTTTTTGTCTACCACTATGTTCTGTCCTACTTCAAGCCTAATTGAGTGTACAAAGATGAGACCCACATTGAATATGGGAAAGATCTCAAGCCTCAGTCTTCAGATCATGAGCAGACCTATACTCCTGTGAAGAACTTGGTGGAACAAGAGTCTCATGTTGTATCTCACACTCCTGAAGAAGATTCAAGCAGCCATGAGCCCATTGTTATACCACTTACGCCTACAAAGGTCATAGAAAGATATAAGCCTTTGGTTTTACCTCTTATTTTCCAACCCCTTCCTGCAGAACTTATAAACCAGCTGCCTTTTTTCGATGGAGAAAATAAAGGGGCCACTGCTGAGGAACATGTTCAAAACCTTGAGGATTTACTTGAGTTGTATGAAATAGAAGAAGATGATGTGTGCATTAGAATGTTTTCCTTGTCTTTACAAGGAAATGTTAAGAGTTGGTTCAAGGGCCTTCCAGTGGCAAGCATTTTCAGCTTTCATCAATTTTCTCAAGTTTTCCTTGATAAATGGGTAGCCCCTAATAATGCTCTCCTCATCCTAGGAGAGTACCAAAATTTGAAAAGGCAGCCAAGAGAGACAGTACACGAATTTTCAGCCAGGTTCAATCAGGTATATCATGCAATACCTTCTGACATAAAACCACCCTTGGGATGGGCTCTATTGCACTATCCAAGTTCTTTCGACCCCGAGGTGGAATTCCATATAAGAGAAAGAGAACCTTCGAGCTTGGAGGAAATGCAGAATATAGCAATCACTGTCGAATACAACATAAAGTGCAGGGAGGAAAGGTTAAAAGCAGCAAGGAATGATTGGACAGAGCAAATGGCGCAGATCTCTTTAGAGAACAAGTTGGAAAGACTAATAGAGACTGCCAACTCCTTGCTAAATATAAAAGAGCAAGAATATGAGGCTGAAACCATAAATGACGATTGGGAAAGACCTTCTCCTTGTCCTCAAGAAAGACAAACCATATCACTGCAAGACCGAAGCCACATGCCAAGCATGTATGACAAACCAGAGCTTGAATCAAAAAATGAACTTGCAGACTGCTTTGAAGAAAGATTTGTCGGGAGTCCTGAAGACTTGATGGGTGACAATGCTTATAATTATGATTTCTCTGATGTTGATCTGTCTGATAATAATTTTTTCCAAGGGGAAACTGAGCTTGCAGGGCCATCATCAGTAGATTCATAGGAGGAAGATTACGACCATCAAATTCAAGAAAATGATGAGCCAATGCGGGCCATCTATGATACTGATGGAGAAAGCGCTGAAAGTATGATAGCAGACGAAGATTCATTGAATCTTCTCGCCGCTTTATATCCGAACATCAGTTATACTTGCCAAGAGGACGGAAGCCGACAGCTCTTCAGCGCAGAGGACAAGGGAGAAAGGGGTGAAGAAAATCTTGAGCGGAATGAATATCCGGAGCCTTATCCTGAAAGGATTAAGGTAATCAAAGAAGCCCCCGCTCAAGAATATGTTAATTTTTTCACGGAGTTCAACCCGTTTCAGCAGAACCAGCCTGCACCACTAGAGGACAGCACTGTCGAATATAACGAGCCCTCTAGCTCAGGCTGCATTGAGGATGAGCGAGACCTTCTTTCCCATAGACATCTTGGTCTGGATCCAGAAGAAGAAGAGGTATTCCTGGACGATGCCCATATGCCAAATACTCCCAACTAGGAAGAGGAAGAGTGTGATTACAAAGGCCTCACTGCAGATGCAGTGATCAAAGCTGCTCGGGAAACAGACAGCCTACCAGCCATGGCAGGCCTTAAAGAAGAAAGTTTATATCATGTGCTGATTGATCCTGTGGCGGAATACATGGAGGCCCTGATTGGCTCAGCTCCTCAAACATCAATCCTTTGCAAGAGTCAAATACATCAGAATTGATCACCACTGCTGGTGGCCTCAGTTTTGAAGATCCATATGCAGAGCATCCTACAGTTGTCTCTGATGAGCAGTCAGTCCTTCTTCCCCTTTTTGCTATTACTTGACTGGCTGCATTGGCATTATTGGATCACCTAGAGCATCAGAGATTTTCAGTTTGAGTAGGATAGGTAGGAAGCTCAATAATCTTAGTCTGTGAGCATGTAGTTAGTTGTTTTTAAATTTCCGCAAAGTCTAGCAAGCCAAACGGTCTAATCCTGGCTTGACTGTTTTTCAATTTCTGTCTTAGAATGTAGAGAAGAAATCTACTAGACAGTTTAATCCTAGCAGATTTTAGTATAGGTAGAGAAACTGTGAGGCCAACAGTCTAATTTTGTCTCACGGAGCAAGAAGGGTAGATTTAGAATAGGTTTATTTTCTGTTATAAAAATAAATGATGTAAAGGGTCTGCTAGTCCAAATGCACCCAGAAGAAAAAATGTTAGGACTGTAGTTTGGGTAGGTAGTTGTTTGGGAGAATGTTACTGCGAATGTAATGTATTCATGATTTGTGGCAGCTGATCTAAAGAAAGAAAGGGATGTGCCAAGCAGCAGGAATCTGGCATACACCAAAGATCATTCTCTGAATTCTTGACTCCTTCAAGAAGAAGCCATCCCCATGTGGAGCCACTGTTAGCCCCCCCATAATTTTTTGACAAGCAAACAGGGGGCTAAAATGTTGTTGAGCCTCCAAGGAATGCATTTCCCCTGAAAACACATCATCCTTGAAGCCTCCTTGTGCCTTTTGTCCTTTGATAAAGTCTCCTTTGCTGATTTCCATTAAAAAGCCTCTTTGTTTGTGAAGAAATGCCCAAAGGCCTCCTTTTCCCTCTTTTTTCATTCCCTCTAAGCCTTTGTTTTCATCCTCTTTCCTTCTCCTTATATTTCCCTTTTTCCCCTCCAAATTCTACCCATACCCCTTGTTTGGTTTAATTCACCCTTTATCCATCTATCTTTACCCTTCCTTAGTCCCAAAATTCACTTAAAATGGGCTAAAAACCCACTTTTCGACTTTATAATAGGGCTTAGCCCCTTCCCCGCCAGCCCCTTTCAACCACTTCCCCATACGCCCCAGTGCTAAGACCAAGCGCTTAAGTCTTGAGCGCCAATCGCAATCGGAGTGTCAGGCGGGCGCATTTCCTTTGTTACAACAGAAAAACTCTGATGCGATTGGCGTGGGTCTATAAAGTCCTCCGTTGCGTTTTACACCGTTGATCTGCCGTTTAGATCAGACGGCTGGTGCTTTATTGCACCCCCTCCTGGATCGAAATCGCAATATTGATGCGAAGTCCTCCGATCGGCTCATCGCAAATAGTTGCGATGCGATTTATCGCATCGCAAGTCATTCCTTGATCGCTCCGATCCTCCGATTGACCCGATCGCAGTCCTTCCCTCTGATTCCCCGATTGCGATCCCCCGACTGCATTCTCCACCGTTGATCCATCACGTTGATCCAACGGCCCGCGCTAATTGCAAATCGTTGTAATCGCAACTTTTATGTGACGTCCCCCGATCGGTCCATCGCAATTATTTGCGATGCGATTGATCGCATCGTATGTCCGCCTCCGATCGCTCCGACTTCCGATCATCGCAATCGCAACCCCCCTCTGATAGTTTTCCGCTCCGATTGATCGCATCGCACTTTCCCTCTTGCGATTGTGATTAGTCCCCGCTCCTGATCTCCGATTGCGATTAACCCTTTGGGTCCCGCCTCATACGCATGTCCATTGCATTTCATGGATTTCCTTTGCATTTCCACCAAAGTCTAAAGTTTTGCATTTTACATTAAAGTTCATATTTCATATTCATTTCGTCCATTTTCATATATCATTCGACTGTTTGATCTACGCCTCCACATCATGATCAAACGGCCCACGATGCATTTCTCTACCAAACCCTATTATTCGCCATATCAATGCATTTTCCACATTCATTTCATTCCGAAACACTGTTTCACTACACCGCCGCGCTGTTGCTCTCCCGTCCTCCATAGCTACCCCCTATGCATGGATTTGATAACTCAATCCCATGTTTTTGCAGGGTACAGGAGGTGAAACGCCACCATGATTACACAGTTTTGATAACAACAGCAAGTTTTCACCGACAGAGATATAAATGAAGCGGCAGAGAGCTCAAGGCACGAAAGCTTATTTTTCACCAAAGTACAGGGTTGAGGCATTCCTATACACATCAGCAGAATGTTCCCGCCTGCGAAAGGACAAAGTGCCCATACTGTTCCCTATATCTACCGTGTTCCTGAAGAAATTTCCACCCAGACCACAGTCCAAAGCTACCAGAACATTTGTTTCACAAGTATGGCAGACCATTCAGTCATTTATTTACCATTTTTTTTATGCACCAAAAGTACTACAAAGTTCTGCAGCCAAAGTATATCAGGACCAGACCAGAGTAAATGGAAGCCGAAGAAGATCATTCTTTCGTCCAAGACATGCCAGAGATTAATGCATAAGATTTAAAACAGAATGGGCTTCGGCTCTCTCGCTTTTTCTGAGTTTTAATTCTTCATTTAGTTCTTCACCTACCTCCTCGGCTCATCTTTCTGCTATAAAGCTCAGGAGAAAATTATTGTAAGGGTTGTTGATGAGATATCTGAGAATTGCAAGCTTTTCTCTTGAGGCATGCTCACTGTGTAAAGTTGTAAGATAGGCTGAGGAGTATGTTTTCAAACTGAATTTCAAGCTATTGGCAAATGCTGTACCTGATTGGTGTTGCTCTGAATATGACAAGCACATTTCTTTGGATCCCGATCTAAAGCTGCGGTGATGTTTTTCTGTCTCTGTGTTTTATTTCATTCCATTTCAGTTCTTCTGGCTTGCATCAGAAATCTGGCATAGGATTTGCCCTTGTTAGGTACCCTATGCTTCTGCTCTCCTTGCCTTAATGTTTTATGCTAAATGTGTTATCTAAGAATTAGTTTCAGTTAATTTAACTAGTGTAGTGGATGTTATTGCATGCTAGCTGATGTATGAGTTAATGAATCTGCTTCCTAGATGTTCTTGTTAGAGTTTAATTGAATGAATTGGGAACAATGGGAGTGTAGAACTCTATCTCTGTCTCACTAGGATCCTTTCAGTTAATTAGACCTATCTAATTTTCCCTCAAGTTGTTCCTTGCCCTTCTTTGAGAGTTGCCTAAGAGTATGTCCAAGCAGGTCTAGAGTTAAATGACCTCTGACCTGATCTATAGACAGAAATTGGTATACCCTCATTCTTTCACTTTCTTTCCTGATTGTTTCACTCCACCTATCTTTTAGGATCCAATGCTTTAGATGACTAGCCCAACTGAAAGCCTACATATTGAACAACAAGTAAACCCTTTCCTGACTCCATTTGCCCAATGGTCTTGAATACTATTTGAATTTATCTCTCTTTGCCTAAAATATTCTTTGCCTTGCCTTGTCTTATATTTAATCCTTCATTCCTAATTCCCAACAACCAAATCAAAACAAAGCAAACACACAAACCTTGTGCCTATAACTAGCCTAACATATTAAATTTGAGCCTCAAAGACATATATACTTTGACTATTATAGAGAGATCCCTCTCTAGACCTAGGAGGGCTAGATCCTAAGGTCTGAAAGTGGTTTGATGTTGTATCATATTTTGGTCTTGCCAAGCTGGCCAAAACATGGGAACCCCAACAGGGACTTGCAAAGAAATATCGAGAAAGAGCAGACTGGTCTGATACCATTGATCCAGATCTTGGTTGAAATGGACCTCTTGCTGTAAATTTGTTGATAACTTCTGTTATAGGTGATGAAATCAAATTTCGTCAAAGGCCCATTTGAGGTGTTAAATAGATATTTACAATGATATAATACACTTGAAATTTGATGACCTATGGGGTGAGAAAATGATTCCACAAACTCATAGGACGCGCAACGACATAGTGTTCAAAAAAAGTGTAACTTCAATTGCTCATATTTCTCAAACCGGGAAACGAAATCAAATTTCGTAAAAAACCCATTTGAGATAGTAAAAAATAATTTCAAATGAGATATTTTGAACTCTTTAATGTGATCTGAGGAGACCGTGGCACTTACATGAAGATTACTGAAGATTATTGCAAAACATTGAAACTGAAATATGTTTCAAACCCTCATGGAGTTGTAACCAGATTATGGATTTATGTAGGAATGAAATAAAATATAGAAATAAACATAAACACAGAGATGTAGCAGAAATAAAACTCCATTTCATTAATATAATATGACTGAAATATGCTTACAGACATAATGGAAATAAACTAGCTAGGGCGATGGTAGCTTATCTTTGAGAAGAGATGTGGCAGCTACATGCCTCTGAACTGTGTTACAATGAGGCTCAAGGGCATTTTTATTATTGAACAATAAGAAAAAACCCTAAACAACCAAAACCCTAACTCGTGGAGATGTAACAACAATATTTTATGGGTCCTGTTGGGGTTAGATTGGCAGCCAACTTCCGGGGGTCGTAACTTGGTCATTTATCTCTGTTTGGCGCATATGATACCTCATTGGAAAGATACCTCCGAGGACTACGCCGTTTAGGGCCTTGAAATTTCTCTTGAAGTTCAGGACCAAAAAAATTGCTAAAAATAGTAAATAAGAAAATTGATGAAACTGACTAGTGGAATAGCGGGTGGCCACCAACATCCACCTGGATCAGGTAAAGAAAAACAATAAAGAGGTATGTATGAAAAATGAAAAAGGACAAAGAAAGGATAAAATTATTTTTTGATTTTATTTGTAAAAAACTGTGAATCTTAATTTACGACCAATTGTAGATACCACCTTAGTTGTGTTTTATTTTCAAAGAGTAATGTTTACATGGCATTAATTAGCAAATAGCTTCTTGGTTGTGATTATTATTCACAGCAATATTTACAGAACAATATGCTATTATTTTTAACAAGTTACATAGTAGCGAGTACTTGCGGCTTAGTTTAAATAAAAAAGAAATATAATTAAGATATTAATAATTTTGTTATTAAAAATGTTTAATTCTTTTTTAATAATGATACAGATTTAATATTGTGGATAAAATTTTAAAAAATATGATAATGAATGGAGATTTAAAACATAAAATAATTTTTTGTGAGTTCTTTAAATAATTCTAATTACTCTCACTTTAAAAAATCAAAACAACAATAACGTTAGTTGAAAAATATATTACACTTAATACTTTATTTTACTTTTTAAATTAACAAATTATTATCAATATATTAAATTAATCAACATTATAAATAATTTTTTTTAATATATAAAAATTAAAAAACTCCTCAATTTACATATTAATTAGAAAATCACCTTACAAGTTTAGTACAAATGTTATATTTAGAGTGATGCTTTTACATTGAGAATACATTTTTTAAGTCATTTCATGTTACAAAGGCATGAAATATCTACTTTTATCAAACTAAAATACCAAAATAGTCATTTCATGTTACGAAGGCATGAAATATTTACTTTTATCAAACTAAAAAACCAAAATAGTCATTTCATGTTAAGAAGGCATGAAATATCTACTTTTATCAAACTAAAATACCATAATAATAAAAACACCATGGGAAGGACAAAGCTTGAACGATTAAGTAACAACTTACATAAATAAATACTTTCCACTGAAATAAATGTATAGATATTTTATATGTTTTATCATAAATACATAAATGAATATATTAACAAATACTTTCAATTTTAAAATGTATTACTTTAAAATGTCAAAAAAATTTATAAACAAATATTAATCACAACATAAATAAAATAATATTTTGTGAATGTTCCGCAAGACACAAAGATGGCGTTGCAGGATTATTGTTTCAACTACTCCATGCAGCCAGTCTGCAAGAGTTACGAGATTTCAATTGAATAGAAAGGCTAGAGGCTAAACTGTAGCACATAAAGGGTATAACTTCCCTTATTTTGTTTCTTGAAATGTGGATGGATTTATTTATTATTATACAATAAAAGTCCAACCGTTCAATTTAATTAAAAGAATGCCAACTTTCTTATTCGCTTTATCAATTCACAAATTGTCGCAATGACCATTTCCCCACAAGCCAAATTTTCTCCTTAACCTATGGGGAAAATTAGCATCCATTACAGTGTGAGGGAATGAAGAACTTGCTTAGCAGGGTAATTCAGGTACTCAGGATCATCAAGTAAATAACAATCAAATCTTCAAACATTCAAAATTTAAAAATTACCCAACAATTAAAGTACGAAACTAGGAGGCCAACGAGTCATGATTAGAGCTATCTGGGTTCATGCCATGCCAATAAATTATAAATATTGACTATATAACTCCCCACGCCACCTACGTTCATGTATAAATATAGTTCTCTTATTTAAAACATTTGTACGATCGAAGAAACAATATAAAAATCCACGTGTTAACTCTGATATCCAAGAAGAGGGAAAATTTTATAAATGTAAAATTATTTACTCTCAGCTATAAATGCTAGTGGGTCCCTAACAACGTTTTTCCAGGATGTACGAGCATGTGACTGGCCTCACGAAAAACTAGTTATACACTATAGTATCTCCTCTATTTTATCTTCCTCATTTTGGTGAAGACCGTGAGCAACGGGTTGAACGAGCGATCAACCAAGAACAAAGTCACATGAGAAAATTTTAACACTAACTTTCACACCAGAAGATCAGCAGATACCAGCATCAACTCATCTTGAGAATCCCAGACGAAAAAATCTGAGGAGTGCAAGGGTTCGCCGCATGCCAGAAAGAAAAACGTCCGCAACATCTATTTTGATTAGAATTTGGTAGTTGCCTTCAAGTTGTGTTTTTCAACCTGTAGGGTTTTTTTGAGTTGACAAATATCTCATCGTCTTCTTGCCTTCAAAGCTTCTATTGTGTCAGAAAAAATTGTTGTTTATGATCAAGGGTTTTATCGTGGCCTTGTCCAGGGAGGATACTTATACACGGATTGACAGAAAAAAAGAATATTTTCTCTGCAGCGTTTGGGAGTGAGGAGACAGGATACTAGAGGCTTTTTATCTCTTTGGCGGTTATTAAAATGCTGGACGGACCACTACAAAGAGAAAAGAGCAGCTTCACAATCTAGGGCAAGTAGTATTTGAAAGGTTTAGGGCTTTACTAAAAGAAGGACAAAAATTGAAGAAGTGAAGAATTTGAAGAGAGTTAGCTCAAGCATGAAAGGAGGGTGAATCTGGTCAGGCTTTCTATTCGGGAGGATTTTTTCATCTTAAAATGGAAAAAAATCAATAGAAAATGTTAAAAATGACAAGCAAATCTTAGGTTTTGTGGAAACCAATCATTGGGGTCAAGTCAAAATTCCTTCAATGGATAAAACAAGAAAGTGGATTTGGGTAAATGCAAAGCAATATCGGGGCATTTTAAGGTGTAGTCTTGCTCGCCTTAAATGATAAAAAGTAAAAGAAAATGGTTCCAGAAAAAGAAATTAACTAAGAGCAGCAAAAATAAAGAAAATTCAACCATTTACAGTCCCACATATACACCTCTTACTTGGTCATCAGATATCTATGTCGAAGAATTGATGAAAGCTAGGACAAGGCTGGAGATTTTGGAAGCCAAAGAACAAGAAAGGGACCACAAAATTTCATAGATCACATTTGCATTTGCAAATTGATGTTTAATGGAAGGTATTAGAATTTTGAAAGAACAGGTGACAATGTTACAAGAGGCTCTAGAGATAGGAAAGAAAGAATGGCAAAGCATGAAGATAAAGTGGCAAACCATGAAAGTATCAAGAGTAGCAAACAAGGGTGTGATAATTTCTAATGCAACTCAGGAATATTCACAAGTATCTTAGCAAACATACCTTTCGAAAGAGAAGACAAAAAAGAACAATAGGCAAGACAGACCAAAAGAAATCAAATCTAGATGATCTAAAGCTCAAGTTTTAGGTAAAAATTGAAAGTGCTCAAAATTGCTTCAAACCTAAACGACCAGATAGAGTTCGTCGCCAGGATTCCGGCGCAACTCGTTTCATCAAAATCCGAGTTCGTATGGTTGAGTTATCGTCTGTTGTTCATTTTCCAAAGTAGGGAAAAAAATGAGCAGAACATGTACAATGCTGACGTGGCAGGTACAGTCAGAATTTGCAGGAAAATCCTCCAGAAACAGCCAATGACACTGTGCCAAGTGGCACCACCAGATTCGTCGATGATGACTAGGACGTGATTTTTTTTAATTTCCTAAGTCTAAGTGGAATTTTATTAAATTGACATTTTATTATATATGGTGCCCAATGGAGAAGGGCCATGTGGCATGCCATGTACGCCGCCACCCGCCCCCCCCCATGGTAGGACAGGTTGAATGGTCGAATTATTTGATATTCATGATTGGGACATTAGTTACATGGTGGAGCTATTGCAAATATATATATATATATATATATATATATATTATAGTTTTTCAATTCAATCTCGACGGACTCTACTAAGTCTCAAGGGCATGCTAACCAGTATAGCGGAGGCTTCTAGAATGGAGAAATTGATAATTATAGTGGAGTAATCATTAAATTTAGCAGAGTAAAATTTTATGAGGCGGAGTGGGGTCGAACCCCTGACCTCCCGCCTGCAAACCGACCTCTTTACCATCTTGACTGCTCATTGTTTCTTAACCATATAGTCTTCCGCGAGTATTTAGAGTTTCACCACTCGACTGTTGGGGGTTGGAGGGGGTCAGCCCTCAGGCCAACCCCCTCCCCAGGTGACCAGAAGCGCAAAACCGAGAGCTTATCCATACAAAACGACGAATTGTTAATTGAGTTTAATTAAACTTTAATTGTGGTTTAATGACGTTAAAACAGTCATTAGCGCTAAACGCGCATTATCAATTAAGCCTTGTTTATCCACCCACTAAACCCTGCTTAACGCTAATTAATTCCAAAGATTAAATTGGTGGATATTTTAGAGGTGTGCCAACTTTGGCAAGATTTCTAAATTTAGAATTTTAACTGGCAGTTTCTCCAGTTTTGTAGGAGAAAATGGGGCAAATTGGTTTTGGTCATAACTCACTCAATTTTCGACCAAATGGAGCTCAATAAAAGTAATTCCTAGCTAATTTGCATGCTAGGAACTCAATGGAGCAAGTTGTAGAGGTAGAAAAGGTGATCTACAGGTGTTTTAGTACATTTGAATATTTTTGAAGGCAAGGTCCAACAGGTGTTGGGGTCATTTCCAGAGCATCCATAGTCAAAATACAACAAACAAATAGTCGTTTTTGGGAGGTTATGATGTTATAAAATCATTGGAATATGTTCCAAGATGTTCTGAATCTTGTAACATCAATTTGAGCACACTTGAAGCTAATACAAAGGTCACACTACGAAGCTGGACCAAGGAGATGTCGCCTAGGAGGGGAGAAGTCCTTTATCAAAATTCTCTGTGTTAAGCTCTGTTATATGTGCTTGCTATGTTTACTATTGCTTCTATTATGTGATTTAAAATTATTCTTTTTTAAGCTTATGACAAATTCATAATTTCACTAAGTACACTATTTTCCAATCACATGCCCTTAAACAAACTCACGAAGGATAAGTAAAACAATGCAAAGAAATGTTTATATATGAAATGAAACTAGCACATCATTAACTAGAAAGTAATTTCAAATCAATTTGGTATCAGAGTACAAGGTTTCTTGCTTGTTTTACTTGAAGAGTTTTTATTAGTGAAAAATTACTGATGCTTGCACGATTGAGATTGCAGAGAGGAGAAGGGAAGCTATTGATAGTTAGTCCAAAAGTTAGGACAAAAAGGAATAAGGCTGAGATAGCATCATACTTACCCAAAGGACCACGCAAGGTAATACTTGAAGCACAAGAGGAATTAATTGCACAAGAGGATGAAGTGGTTGAAGAGATACAAGCTACATATATAGAACTTGAATCAACAGCCAAAATGTCAAGCCATGAAGGAGCTCATGAATATTCTGAGGAAGAGGATGTCAAGAAGGAGTTCAAAGAAATGCAAAGGATAGTGAAACTTATGTATGAAGCTTTTATGGCAAAGGAAACTGGAGAAGGTTCAAAACACCCTCATAGAGAAGAACCTGCAAACAATAAAAAGGAGGAAGAGAGGAGCTCAAAATATAGTGGTTGAAAACCACCTCCTTCTCCACCACCACCACCATCATCATCCTCGTCAGCATCTTCATCTTCCAAATCCACTACAAAAACTCATACCCATACTCATTCCAAGATCCCAAAAGGTGAGACTTCGTTACTCAAGTTGGATATCAAATTTGAACTTCCTACATATAATGGAGAAGTTAATTCTAAAAAACTAGATAATTGGATTCGTCGATTAGAAGTTTACTATAGAATTTAAAATCTACAAGAAGACGATATTAAAATCCAATTGGCTTCATTAAGGCTAAAAGGATAAGCAATAGTTTGGTGGGAGGCAAAGACACAAGAGGAAATGCGCATCCATGGTAATATTTCCATTTCTTGGGTCGAATTCATTTCTTCCATTAAAAGAAAATTCTATCCATTAGCTTATATGCAGAAAGAAATAATGAGTTGGCAAAACTTTAGACAGCTAAAAGGTCAAAGTGTCCAAGAGTATACACAACAGTTTAGGAAAAGGGCTTTATTACTTGGAGTAGACTTAAATTCACAAGACATGTTCTTGAAGTATATAAGAGGTCTACATTCCTACTTAAAACACATTATTCTCATATTTAACCCAAGTAACTGTTGACGGGAAAATCTGTTCCGGCCAACAGCAGGGGATCTCCCCGGTAAAAGGTCCCAATTAGACCTTGAACCATTTGGAATAGGGATCCCATCCGGGGTGTGGGTCTGGCTACCACTGATTTCTCCTTTGCTATGGGTCTCGCTTAAACTCTATAAAACAGTGGGTACACACCTAATCAACTGAATACAAGACATATGATTGATACATTAAATGAACATGCAGCACTATGAGTAGCAAGAGGAAATAATAAAGCATGAAAACCGAAGGAAGTGTTGTTAGCAACACTTCATTAGGGTCATGCTTGTAAACTGTTCTGACCGCAAAGGAAACAATTCCTCACGGCAAGAACACTCTTCACTTCCTAAAAGTTTAAATGATAACACAAACGCAGATAAACAAAGTCATCAACATTTGCTAAGAAAGTGAAATAAACTCAACCACCATTAACATACTCAGCAAACTGTTATGCAACCGTGATATGAATTAAAGATGCAGTTCCATTAATCTAAAGATATTCAGAAACTGAAGATATAATACTCGACAGTGCTCATACATAAGACAACATCAGATCCACAAAGGGATTTTTCAAAATGCTTGTATTCATATTTCAATGTGTAATCCTCTGGTAATACAATATACTCAGCTCGAGTCCCAAACCAAAGATCTTAAACAAGCTCCCGAAGGAAGTATTTATAGAGCCAGGTTTGCCCCTTGGGGTCCCTGACTTTTCAGCTTCTCGACGGTTGGGCTGCCTTGCGACCCAGTTCATTCTGCGACTTGCGACCCGAAAGAAATATGCGACCTGCGACCTCAAGCAGATTTGCGACCTTGCGACCTCCCTAGATTTGCGACCTTGCGACCTGTGTAAATGTGCTACTATGCGACTCGCGACCTCCATCCATTAGCGAATTTTGTAGCAGTATTCGTCATCTCACATTCCCTGCCTTGAAAACCAGCCCTCTTGCTTGCTAGGAGAACTGTGGTTCATTGCGCAGAACAACAACTTCCACCTGAAGTCACATAATTTAGGTTACATGTCTTCATTTACGAATCATAATGTTAAGGGCCTATTTAATTAACTGCAAAAATGAAAATAATAACGTAGACCCCTGTGTGGTCAGGTGCTATGCTGCAGCGTGGTCTTAACTAAGCTCTGAATGTTTGCAGCGGAAACAATTGATAAGATCAACGATCTTGTGTTTGTGCCACCCGTGTAGAATGTGATGAATTTAACATGAGACTTTGGATGGGCCTTCGCATCAGTTGCCCCATAGTGTTTATGTACTGCTGGCTCAAGCAATGTCCTGGCATAGAAAGGAGGCTTTTGCATGCATAGACGGACAACATCTTTGCCATGTGCGCAAACCAACATCATCCCTGAAACAACGAGCCTATACCCTTGATGTATCTTCGAATCAACCCATTTGCAATTACCATACAACTATTTTGGATGTACAATGCGGAAGGGTATTGACACAAATGCATTTTCTCTTTTACTGCCAACACTTGCAAGCTTTCTTTCACTTCCTTGCATACTCCACACATAGCTAAAATGTGGCGCACAATTATATTTTGACGAGGCTGATATATTTGTATGCACACATTTTCTTGACATATGGCTAGTGTTCTATAAGCAATGTGATCATATGGTCTCCTACCCATTATTCGATTATCCATTGCCATGCAAGATCCCACTATTCGATTATCCATTGCCATGCAATATTGATGCTTCCATGCGCAGCTCACAATATCCTTTCATTCCCTCTTCAAAACACTTAGCAACTCTCCTTGGGTTGCAACTCTCCTTGGGCATACCTTTCTGCGACTTAGCGACCTGGAGGGGTCGCGCGGTCGCGTTTCTTGCCCAGCAGCATACATCGCGACTCAGCGACCTGGAGGGGTTGCACAGTCGCGCGGTCGCATTTCTGGCCCAGCAGCGTTTGTCGCGACTTAGCGACCTGGAGGGGTCGCGTGACTGCTCTTGCAGAGGTTGCTGGGTCGCAAGTCGCATCTTCAGTCACTATATCAGCCATGCAACTTAGCGACCGGCTGAATGCAGAAAGACATGCGTTATCCTAGCGCGCCTGACCTGTTATCATATTTGTTTTTCAATGAGCATTCCAGCATCCAGCTATTCTTCAATCCGTGGGAAAACCTCTCCAACGCATGCAATCTTTATCGGCGTTATTTCTGCTGACAATGGGATTCTGTTTTACCAGTCACCGTGGGCACTATATACGAGATACGGGATGTCATTAGCGCTGGCAGTAACGGATGAAAACATTGCTTCAATGGCACTGATGGCCACGTTAATTAAGGACCCCATGCCATAAGAATCGCCCTAAAAACCTCTGATTTTGCAAACGTTCGTATTACAACTTTGGCAATGTATGGTTACAAATCGTCGAACTTTTACAGCGTCGTTCTGTTTTGGCCGTAAACAGCACCATCGTATTATAGAAGTTGCGCGAACAACCTTTTGACCATCATATCATATCGATCCCAAACTTTTTGCCAAAGTTGGAAGATTGCGTTCCCTTGAGATGTCTTCATTTGTTACTGCGTTTCTCTTGATTCTAACCGCTCGATGATCGTCATATCATCGCCGTCGTTGGTCTTGTCATAAGGTTGCGCTTTACGAATTTGGCCAGTATTACTTCCACCCCAAACGTTACACAACAGTCCGAAACTCTATCACTGTAAAACTTGCAACCATTTTCACGTGTTGATGCAGTTCTTCTCCACGCGTTAGTTGAAAGGTTGGACCGCCACGTATACATTTACGTTGGGCTCCATGTTTGAACATGCGTTTTGACCAGTTATTATATAACTGTAATGTGTTTCATATAGTTTCGATCAACGTTTTAATCATCAATTCGACCACCTTACATATCTGCTTCATAGATTAAAACCTCGACATAAAAATGCAACGTATTTACTTATAGCCCTGATCCGTGTTTTAATTATAACGTTAACTGCTGTATGTAATATATTGACTCTCAAACAACACCCGCCATCGAACGTTGGGCTTCATATGGTTCACACTCCGTGTCTCAATCATAAGGTTAGGATCGCTTGTTTTATATGGTTGGGAAACTACCTTGTTTGCGCCTTGTCTTAACAATGCAACGTGATCGTTTTCTTTTCGTTATGATCCCCCATCCATGACAGATGACAACGCACACTCCCATTCCATTAAAACCATAACTAATGACTCGGTCTACGTGGCCAACAAATGGTCGCATGGCGGTGGTATCGAGTCAATTTCTCCTATAACTTTAAATCACCATGGTTATTTAAACATAAGCTTAGATCGCTATATTCGCCATAGAAGAATTTAGGCTCACTTGTAATGTTTTCCATATAGTCTTGGCTCACCATTTTATATGGTTTGGGAAACGACATGGTCTTGCGCCTTGGTTTTAAACTTGCAATGTAACCTTGGCCCATCCAATGTGCACCTACTTGCAATTGTTTCACATAGTTCTGCTCCACGATCTCCTATGATTTCGACACCATATGGTCTTTATTTGCCTTGTTTTAATTATATAATATCAAAACCATAACCTTGGTCCATCGAATGTGCATCCACTGTGTAGCTTGGGTTCAGCACAGATTGCTTCTCAAAAATGTGTTTAGATATTCAAAATTGTGCCAAAACTATTAATGCACCCATTGCATGAACAATCAAGCCTAAATCTCACCAACAAACCTACACGTGTACTTCGATGGATGATGAGGCACTGAGAGAAACAATTATCCAAACTTAATCACCAAATTGACAGTGATTACCTTTCAAATAGTTATCGTGCCACATTTTGAACCTGTGAGCCATCTCATTCAACTGAGGAAAAAGAACTTTTAGCTGTGCAATTGTCTTGCCACCATCAGCATGTGCGCTTTCGCACTGCATCTCGGCACGAAAAAGCCTTGAATGAGATGGTCGTTCTCTAGGGGAATCTTCTGAGTCCACTTTGTTCACCAGGCTATACTTCAGGCTAGACTTATCGAAGTGGTGAAATATGTTCTGTTGTGTGCACCCATCGACATTTAGATGGTATGGTGCAGGATCTGGACATTTTCAAACGGAGCGTTTTAAGTATCTGGTGTGCACTAGTGAAGGAAGCCTTTGCATCAGTGAGATAAAAGGTTCCTTTTCAGATCAACATACATCACACCATCCTCCTTTTAACAATACTAGTCACTTGCTCCTCCTCCTCCCCTGTTCCGCAACTTTGGCTTCGTTATTGAGCTTAATTTTATGCTCTTGATGTCATGACAAGATTGAGAAGTTTGCCACCCGTGGGGTCGACCTGCGTGGAATATTACAACATCATAATTACTCTTCGATAATGATGGCCACAGACAAAAGCATATGAGACTAGCAAGCTTAAGAGAAGTATTCAAACAACATGCTTAATGACCCATAGCGGGAGGACCTTTAATCGTCAATACACAAAAGGTTTCCATTCAAATGTATGCATGGCAATCTCATTACACATGACGCGACTGCGATAAGAGTGTTTGAGCGTATGCCAGATGATCCCTCCCACATATGGCGTGATTGCAGCAACAACATTTGATCATAATGGTGAGACAGCTCATGAGGGGTTGGGGATAGGTCGGTGGGATGTCATTGACTGCAGGTCGGGTGAAAGACTTTAATGCCTAAGCGAGCAGAGGGGGACCCGAAATTTTAAATATACCCAAAATTTTGGGTGCTGTTGTAGCGGCTACAACAGTAACTTAGATGAAGTATGTGTGCAAGCCATGCATCTTGAAGCAAGGGGTAAAAACATTTCTGAAGAGGGTAGTAAGAAGAAGCCATTCAAGGGTAAGGGAAAAGCGAAAGGAGGAAAATGGAAGGGAAAGAAGAATTCAAGTGTGAAGCAAGAAGGGTAGAAAATAACATGTAAACATTGTTCCAAATAGGGGCATGATGAAGCTCACTGTTGGAAACTACATCCCGAAATAAGACCAAAGAAACCAAATAACAAAGGGAAACAAAAAACGATTGCCACCACACAAAAAGATCTTGGATCTGATTCAGGAGATGAAACCAACATAGTTGCCATGGTTAACAAAGGAAAGGAAGCAATTACAAGTTCTAGTACCTAAAACAGTCACAATAACACTTCAAATGAGGATACAAGGATATAATTATTCCATGTTAGAGTAATTTCTAACCATACAAAGATCGATGCTTATTTGATATAGGGTCACAAGCAAACTTGATTTCAGAAGAATTAGTTAAAAAATTGAACCTTGAAACTGTACCTCATCATAAGCCATACCCTTTGGGTTGGATAGTATGCAAATTTACAGGTGACAAGGAAATGTATTTTCAGATTTTCTATTATTGCAATTTTTTTTGAAGTTGAGTTAGATGTTGTACCACTTGATATTTCAGGGATTATCTTGGGTAATCCATATTTGTATGATAGTAAAGTGGTCTTCTACCATCATGAGAACAAATATCATTTGATCAAAGATGGAGTGGAGTATATTATGAGATCTCATCGCAAGAAACTGAATATCTCTTTAGTTAATGCAAGGCAAATGAAGAGGCTAGTAAATCCAAGTAAAAATTTTGTGCTTCTTATGATCAAGAAAAAGGAAGATGTTAACTATGAATCTTTTGAAGGATGTGATGAAAAATTGAAATTTGATTTGTTTGATGTGGTAAGTTAGCATGGTGAGATGTTTCAAGAACCAAAGGGATTGCCACCCAAGAGGGGAATTCAGCAAGAGATTCAGCTGCAACATGATGTTCCACTTCCGAATATTGGTATGTATCACATGTCAATCATGGAAATTTTGGAAACCAAGAATAAAATCCAAGAGTTGTTGAATAAAGGTATCATACGCCCATCTACTTCTCCATGTGGTTCTCCAATAGTTTTGGTTCCAAAGAAGGACGAGACTTGGTGCATGTGTATCGATTTCCATGCACTGAACAAAATCACGGTAAAGAATCGCTACCCACTTCCACGCATTGATGATTTGCTTGATTAGTTAAAGCATGCAAAGTGTTTCAATAAGTTAGATTTGAGAAGTGGTTATCATCAAGTTATGATAGCTGAAGAAGACATTTGGAAAATTTCTTTCAAGACTAGACAAGGATTGTATGAGTGGTTAGTTATGTCATTTGGCTTAAAAAATGCACCAACTACTTTTATGAGAGTGATGAATGATGTACTTAGACCATTTCTATATGAATTTGTCATTGTTTACTTATATGACATACTCATATTCAACAAATCAAGAGAAGAACATGTCATGCATGTGAACAAGGTACTTGATGTTTTGAGAAAAGAGCATTTGTTTCTTAAGATGTCAAAGTGCGAGTTTGGTAAGACTTCATTGGTATATTTGGGACACATAGTTGGAGGAGGTGAATTGAAGATTGATCCTTACAAATTTTAGGTCATTTTAAATTGGCCCAATCCCAATACAGTTACCGAGGTAAGAAGTTTTTTAGGGGCAAAACAACATCGGAGGAAATTTATTGCTAATTTTTCTTCCATTGCAGCACCGTTACATGAATTGACAAGAATAAAGAAGGTCTTCCATTGGGGAGATTTGTAGAAAAAATAATTTTATGCTTTAAAGAAAAAGATAAGCTCAACACTGATACTATAAATTTCAGATCTAAGACAACCATTTGAGCTCCAAATGGATGCAAGTGATTATGCTATGGGAGCAGTGCTCATGCAACATGGTAAGCCTATCCCATTTCATTCTAAAAATTTTAATGGAGTTGTGACTAAATATCATACATATGATAAAGGGTTATATGCATTGGTACAAAGTGTAAAGAAATGGAAGCATTACTTGATGGGAAAAGAGACCATTATTCATACTGACCATCGACCATTGCAGTATTTACAATCACAACCAAATTGCAGTAATCAAGAAATTTCAGGTGGATGGGTTTTCTACAACAATTTCACTTGGTGGTCAGGTACAAGAAAGGAATCTACAATAATGAAGCTGATATGATCTCCAGGCCTATTGTAAATTCAACTATTATTCTCAAGCACAATTCTATTATGCATGAAAGTTACATTGAATAGTATGTGAATGATAGTGATTTTCAAGATGTGTATGAGAACTGGAGTAAGGGAAATAAAAGTGAAGAGTTAGATTATCATGTGCATAATAGTTTGTTGTATCACTTGGGCAAGTTATGTATACCACAGGGAGAAAGAAATAGTATCATAAGGGAGGCGCACACATCATTGATTGCAGGACATTTCGGTGTAGGCCAGACAGGAGCGCATCTGCAAAGGTATTGTTATTGGCCATGCATGAATGAAATTGTTTCTCATTTCATTAGAGGATTTTCTTTATGTGCAACAAGTAAGCCTAACAATAGGAAGTTTGGTTTGTACACACCACTTCCAGTTCCTTCTCATCCTTGGGAGATCATCTCAATGGATTTTGTAGGAGGCATTCCTATGTCAAGGAAAGGTCATGAATATTTGTTTGTTGTGGTAGATAGGTTCAGAAAAATGTGCATTTTGATGGCATGTAAGAACAATATTACAGCTAAAAAAACTGCTAATATTTTCTTTCAAAATGTATGGATCCATTTCGGTCTTCCTACTTCTATTGTAAATGATCGAGATTCTCGATTTGTTGGGAATTTTTAGTCAAAATTATGGGACATGATGGATACAAAGTTGAAGAAGAGTACATAATTTCATCCGCAAACAGATGGTCAAACATAGGTGGTAAATAGGATTGTTATTCATCTTCTAAGAGGCTATTGCAGCAAGCATCCCAAGTTGTGGGATGAGTAGTCACACTTCATACAACATGCATATAATTGGGCAAAACATTCTTCCATAAATACATCGCCATTTGAGGCATGTTTTGGTTACTTGCCAAGATCGCCATTAGAATTTATCTTTGAGAAAGATGTTGCTATATATGGACATAATGACATAGATAAAGCAAGAAATTTCATTGAGAAAATTCAGTTGGTACATTACACAGTGCAAGAGCAACTTGAGAAGAGTCAAAGAAGCTACAAGGCAAGGCATGACAAACATCAGGTTGACCACAAATTCCAAGTTGGAGATGAAGTTTGGTTGTACATAAGCAAAGAAATATTGCAAGGGGAAGGTAAAAAGCTCAAACCAATCCGTTATGCTCCATTTAAAATTCTGGAAAAGATTGGTACAAATGCATGCAAGCTAGATTTGCCTCCTTATATGCAAATTTATTCTGTCGTTAATGTTGAGAATTTGAGATTGTTTGAGCCTCCTTTGAATGATGATCAAGGAGATCATGTTCAGTTTCCATCAATAGATGATTTCTTACTAGAATATCTTGATGAACTTCAACAAGATCTCATACTTGACAGAAGAATCAGAACTTTAAGAAGAGGGAATGTTGAATACCTTAGAGTTGGGCTCAAAGGAAAAAAGCCTTCAAAGGAAAAATTGTTGGAGATTGGAAAAGTGAGGGAGTTGTACCCTCACTTGCTAAACAATTGATAATATATTTTGGGTCCAAAAGGATTCTAGTGGGAAGGAATGATCTAAAGCTCAAGTTTTAGCTAAAAATTGAAAGTGCTTGAAATTGCTTCAAACCTGAATGACCGGATAAAGATCGTCGCCAAGATTCAGATACAACTCGTTTCATCAAAATCCGAGTTTGTACGGATGAGTTATCGTCTACTGTTCGTTTTCCAAAATAGGCAAAAAAATGAGCAGAACAGGTACAGTGTTGATGTGGTAGGTGCAGTCAGCATTTGTAGGAAAATCCTCTAGAAACAGCCAATGACACTATGCCAAGTGGCACCACCAGATTCGCCGATGATGACTAGGAAGTGAAATTTTTTATTTCCTAAGTCTATGTGGAATTTTATTATATATGGTGGCCAATGGGGAAGGGTCACGTGGCATGCCACATACCACCCCCCAATGGCAGGATAGGTTGAATGGTTGAATTATTTGATATTCATGATTGGGACATTAGTTACATGGTGGAGTTATTGCAAATATATATATATATATATATATATATATATATATATATATATATATATATATATATATATATATATATATATATATATATATATATATATATATATACCTGCTGGTTTTTCAAATCAAACTTGGCGGACTCTACCAAGTTTAGAGGGCATGCTAACCCGTATAGCAGAGGCTACTAGAATGGAGGGAAACGATAAGTATAGTGGAGGAATCATTAAATTTAGCGGAATAAATTTTTATGAGGTGGAGTGGGGTTGAACCCCTGACCTCCCGCCTATAAATTGACCTCTTTACCATCTCGACTGCTCGTTGTTTCTTAGCCATACAATTTTTCGCGCGTATTTAAAGTTTCACTGCGTGACCATTGGGGGTTGGAGGGGGCCAACCCCCTCCCCATGTGGCTAAAAGCGCAGAACCGAGATCTTATCCATACAAAACGACGGATTGTTAATTGAGTTTAATTAAAATTTTATTGTGGTTTAATGATGTTAAAAATGTCATTTGCGCTAAACGCGCTTTATCAATTAAGCCTTGTTTATCTGCCCGCTAAACCCTGCTTAATGCTAATTAATTCCAAAGATTAAGTTGGCGGACTTTTCGGAGGCGCGAAAACTTTGGCGGGATTTCTAAATTTAGAATTTTAACTGGCAGTTTCTCCAGTTTTGGAGGAGAAAATGGGGCAAATTGGTTTTGGTCATAACTCACTCAATTTTCGACCAAATGGAGCTCAGTAAAAGTAATTCCTGGCTAATTTTCATGCTAGGAACTCAATGGATTAGGCTGCAAAAGCAGAAAAGGTGATCTACAGGTGTTTTAGTACATTTTAATATTTTTGAAGGCTAGGGCCAACATGTGTTTGGGTCATTTCTAGAGCATCCGGCGTCAAAATACAACCAAAAAAAGTCATTTTTGGGAGATTATGATTCTATAAACTCATTGGAATAGGTTCCAAGAGGTTCTGAAGCTTGTAACAACAATTTGTGCATACTTGAAGCTAATACAAAGGTCATACTATGAAGCTAGACCAAGGAGATGTAGCCCAGGAGGGGTGAAATCCTTTATTAAAATTATCTGTGTTAAGCTATGTTATATGTGCTTGTTGTGTTTACTATTGCTTCAATTCTGTCATTTAAAATTATGCTTTTTTTAAGCTTATGAAAAATTCATAATTTCACTAAGTACACTGTTTTCCAATCACATGCCCTTAAACATACTCATGAAGGATAAGCAAAACAATGCAAAGAAATTTTTATATCTGAAATGAAACTAGAACAACATTAAATAGCAAGTAATTTCATATCACTAGAGCTAAAGACGCTAATGGTTACATAAGGACAGAGGAAGAAGAATATTCAAGTGCTCGAAGACCACAGGAAAGAGAACACAAAGAAAAAAAATATAGGGAAACAAACTTTATTAAAAGGGGAATAAGAGATTATGGGAGGAATGAAAGTACTCAAAATTTGACAAGGGAATTTCTAAAAGAGAAACTACGTTGGAAAGGTAAAATTTTCCAAGCAAGGAGGGTGGGGAAGATATGTGAAGAGAGGCCTCGACCCATTAAAGTCACCATTGCAAGTGTTTAAGAAAAACACCATCTCTTGAGCAAAAAAAAACTCACACTTCTTCCTAGATGAAGATTTAACCAGGAAAAAACAAGAGGAGAGAAGGGAAGACATGGAAAAAACTAGGACAGTAAGAAATAAAGGGAAAAGGGCAAGGTTGTATAATGGTAAAGAAGTTATTTCAGTGTTTGGGACTCATGGTAAAACAGGGCAATGAGCTGGCAGTAAAGAAAAAAAAGAGAGTTCGATACTAGAAAGGAAAACAACAAGATCAACATGGATGAAAAGGGGCAAAGACTCAAATTTGGGTCTTATGTGCCAAACTGTGTAGCACTCAAATCCTGCCCAAGTCTACCTAAGTTTAGTGTGTTGAAATTGTATAGGTTACCCTTGGAGGAGGGGACCCTTGTCAGGGCCTATTGTGGAAGGTAGAGACATAATTTATCTCACAGAAACTCATGAACATGATGGTTGCAAAACTCCTGTGTTTTATGGTTATTTGAAGTTATCAATTTGGAAGAAGGTAGCGGAAAATGGAAAAGGGTATGGGGGATACTAGTTTTAGTGAAAGAAAAAGAATGTCGGTGCATTCAATTAATGAAAGAAGATGCAAATAAACAATATATATGGTTCAAAATATCAGAGAATGAGAATCACATAAGAATTGCAACATGTTATTTTGCCTCTCAAGTCTCAAAAACTTACAAAAATAAGGGGCTAGAAAACAAGGATCCATATGCAGCTTTAAAGAAAGTCATTATCATGTACTCTCAGCAGGGAGAAGTTCTTTTAGTGGGGGATTTTAATGCTAGAAAAGAAAATCAACAAGTTAGTATTCTTTGTTCAAAGAGGATCATAATCCTATTTGGCTCACTGAAGAGGAGAATCCCCAATGGGTGAGATGTTCAGGAGATGAAAAATTTAGAAATCATTTTAGAGAGGAGTGCTTACAATGTGTAGTGCTTTCAACTTAACTATCGACAATGGTCTAGATAGATGGGAAAGGCTTGGGAACTTCACTTGAAACACATATAATGGGGCAAGTGTCATTGACTATGTGGTTTGTTCAAAAATATTGATATAAAATATAGGCGAAGTTAAGATTGGAGAGCATATTTGGGACTTAAAATCAGACCATAACCCAATTTATATAAAGTTATCATGGTAAGAAGAAAGAAAACATGGGAGGAAAACCCAATGCTAAAATCTTCAAGGTGGAGATGGTGTTCGGTTGGGGCAGATTGTGATAAAACCTCTTTTATATGTTGATGATCTTTTATTTATTTTTCAATCGGCCCATGGATTGCAGATGCACCTATATGCCCTTGAGAATTTTTGTAGAGGAGTGAGGATGCAAGTCAATACGAGCAAGACCAAAATAATCATTTTCTCTAATAAAAGGAAGAAAAGTCAACATACATTCGTCTTTGAAGGAAAAATTATTGAAGAATTAAATGAGTACAAGTACCACGGAATTGATTTCAACAACAAAATTAATTGGGAGGGTTGCATAAAGAAGATAATTTTAGGAGGGTGGAAAGAATTATATGATCTTCAAAACAGTTGTAGAGAGGCGGAGTTATGGGATTGGAAAACAATTAAAGTGCTTTTTTGACTCCTCGTATGTTCAATGATGCTATATGGGTGTGAATTGTGGGCTAGCAACACCCCCATCTCCAAATGGAAACAAATTGAGAAAATCCAAAAACACTTGATCATGAGCTAGTTCAAAATAAAATGTTCGGTAACTTATGAGATAATGTTGAGTGAAACAGGAGAAAATCCCAACGAAGCAATTGCTATGGTGCAAATAATAAGATATATAAAAATAATTGAGCAAATGGGAGTAGGTAGATGGCATAATGTTATCCTCAAGGAAGGCATGAGTGAAAGAAATAAACGTGGATGAGATAAAACTAAACATGGATGCAAAAATGGAATATATATCTCAATGCTTGTCCCACAAATAGCAAGGAGCTAAAGAATTTTGTTATGGAGAAGTTTTGTAAACGGGTATGGGGAAAAGAGTTGGGTAGAAATAAGAAGTACTACATTGAAGAATTAAACCCTATGTATGATCTCCAACAAAAAGAGTACATTGGAGCTAACATTCTGTGGAGGGAAAAGGTCCTTATTGCTCAATTAAAAACCAAATCACATCAACTTCGGTGTGAAATAGGACGGTGGAAAAGGCCTAAAGAAGCTTGAGAAGAACGAGTGTGTACATTTTGCACGTCCAAAGTAGTGGAATCGGAAAAACATTTCATTTTGGAATGTGATGCGTTCAAAGACATCAAGGAAAGTTATTGGAATATGTTAGCATCGATTTCTTGTCATTGTCATTTCAGTGAGGGGATTGTTGGAAGGTTGGTTCGGCTCACCATCAATTTTAATAAAAAAGGACTGAATTTCAAAAGGAGAAAAAACAGGGAATTGATGGTCCCATAGACTATTTTTAGACTCGTGGACGTTAAAATATCAATTTATTTCATTTCATTTTGTATTTCGCTAGTTATTATTCTAAGCTTACCACGTCCAATTGGATGTGCTATATATTGTAGCATCTTGTCTATTTTAGCTTCCTTGTATTTCAATAGCTATTATTCTAAGCTTACCACATCCAATTGGAGGTGTGATAAACTGATATGTTCTAATTAATGACTATGATAATAGGTACACCGTCCATCCATCACTAAATATTTGATGATGGTACGTAACAAAATTTAAAACTATAAATTGCACTAAGAGGTGCAAAGGAACACCAATAGGAGGAGTGGGGAATGTGGAAGGAAGTAATCAAGTGAAATATATGAACAATGAAATACGATCTAAATTTGAGTTTCTATATATCTTCTAAAGAACATAGCAGGGGGTTAAATTTAAGAAGAAATTTGCACTAAGCATAAATATCCTAGAACAATGACAATTCTTGCAAGGAAAAAGTACATAGCAAAGGAGTTCAATTTCTTTGGGGTCTTTTAAAATGAGATGAATTAAATTATGAAAATAAAAAATAAAATATAAAAAAGTAGTGCCACCTTCTATCTAGTTATTCCCCACAAGGGTTTCTTAGGGAAAATCTTTGTGTCTATTGTGGATTGTTTGTTTTTTTGTTCTTTTCTTCTCTCAATTAATCAAGTAAAAAATCAACTAACTAAAGAATCTAGAATCTAAGGAAAATTTAACAGTAAATACTTTAGTGATTTTTTCAAATTTGTTGTGAAAAACTATTCCAACGGAATATCTATGGCAATTTATAGATCACATTCAACGTTGTTCATTCAAAGGCTCAAACACAAAGGTGATTGCTTAGCTTTATGGATCATTCTTCATTTTTCAAGAAAGTGGGGAGTATCCAAATTAGAGGTCATGAGTGACTCTAAATTGGTGATATATTGGACATGTAAAAATATTGTGTTGGATAATGTATGTCTTGCTCCTCCTTCTTCAGGAAATCCAAAACATTATTCCATCCTTTTCAATGGTACTCTTTCGAGCATAACTACGAAGATTGAATCAAAATGTAGATGAATTATCAAAGGAAGCTTTGGAATTATATCCTAGCCTTTTTGGTTTCTATGAGTATTGGGATAGCTACGAGATGGAAATATAGGATTTTCGTTTCTAAATATGATTATTTGTAGCTCATCATTTTCAGTATCTCTTTGATGACCAAATGTTTTTGAGATGTTTCTCGAAACAAGTTGTTAAGCATCAACTTTTGTCATCATTATGAAAATGTTTTTCTTTTGTCAATAAAAATGGTGAATATAATGTCATGATTATAGAGGTTATTTGGATTTTTAGGGAAGTGGAATTTTAGCTGTTGAATTTTGATGAGTCTGTATTATCCATATTTATATAAATATAAACTTTTTAGTTTGGAACGTGTGTGCATATGTTATTTTTTTTTACTCAACATTCAAGATGAAAAAGATTAATTTTTACATTATCATCTTCCCAAATTAAAATTTTCCACCACTATAAATCTCCAATATTAAACACTATATATTTATATATGGAATTCTTATATCTAATGGAAAAATAAAATAACAAAATATGATATTATTGATATATTTCAAAATTAAAAATTAAAATTTTTAAAAATTATAAAATATTTCACTTAATAAAATTATAAATAACTTATAATTTATCAAAAAAAATATTTAAAAATAAGTAAATGACTTTTATATAAATTTTTTTTATATAATATAAAAATAATATTCAAATGGAAAAAATATATTTAAAAATTAAATTACAAGTTTTATGATATATAACAAAAACATTTATAGTGTGCTCTCAGCATTGAGAAGAGGAGAAAGTTTAATTTTCACATTCTCATCTTCTCAAATTATATTTTGCCACCACTCAATCACTTGAAGAGATTTGATTCCTCTGAGCTCTTGATAGATCTAGAGCTAAAATGAATCTATGTTGGTTTTGAACAATACACTATAAAATGCTTTAACTATAAGAATTTTTTAATTTTCACTTGCTATTTGTTTATATATATATATATATATATATATATATCTTACTCAACGTGCATATTGAAATATATGATTTATAACCTAATATTTTTTTTGTTATTACTATTTTTTAAATATTATATATAAACTCCATATAAAAAATGCAATAAATTACAAATTTTCATATTGAAAACGTAATAAATTACACATCTTCTTCAAAACTTGAAATTTTCCACCTTCTTTAGATTATCAATGTTGAAGGGAAAAATAAGCTCCTCCATCATTGAATAATAGCTAATAACAATTGTCCTACTACTAATTTATGGTGATATGATATTTTTTTAACGTCCACGATACTAAAAATAGTCTATGGGACTACCAGCCTCCTTGTTTTTGTCCTTTTGCAATTTAATCCTTTTCTTACTCAAATTGATGATGAGCTGACCCAACCTTCTAACACTCCCCTCACTGAAAAGACAATGCCATAGAATTGATGCTAACATACTACCATAATTTTCCCTCATGTCTCTTAAACAAACATCATATTCCAAAATGAAATTCTTTTCCAATTCCACTGTCCCAAAAGTGAAAAAACTTACACACATGTTCTTCCCAAGATTCTTTAGGTCTCTTCCACCGTCCCATTTCACACCGAAGTTGATGCAAGTTAGTTCTTAATTGAGAAATAAGATCATTTTCTCTCCATGGAATGTTAGCGCCAATGTACTCTTTTTGTTAAGGATCACAAGTGGGGTTGAATTCCTGAACATAATACTTCTTCTTTCTACCCAACTCTTTTCCCCATATACACGTACTAAAATTCTCCATAACATAATTATTTAACTCCTTGCTATTCGTGGGACATGCATTGAGGTAAATATTCCATTTTTGCATCCATTTGTTGTTTTGTCTCATCCATGATTTCTTTATTTCGCTAATGCCTTCATTGAAGATAACTTTCGGCCATCTGCCTCCTTCCATTTGATAAATTATTTTTAGATACTTTATAAGGCACACCATAGCAATTTCTTCAATAGGAGCTACTCCTATTTCAATCAACAATATTATCTCATAAGGAACCAAATTTTTTATTTTGAACTTGATAATGATCAAGCGTTTTTGGATTTTCTCAATTTGTTTCCATTTTGAATTAGGGATGCTGCTAGCCCACAATTCACACCCATATAATATCAATGGAAAAACTAGGAGTCCAAAAAGCACTTTAATCATTTTCCAATACCATAACTCTAGCTCTCTACATATGTTTTGGAGTGCATATGTTCCTTTCCACCCTCCTAAAATTCTCTTCTTTTTGCAATCCTCCAAATTAAGCTTGTAGTTGAAGTCTATCCCTAGGTACTTGTATTCATTTACTTCTTCAAGAATGTTGCCTTCAAAGAAGAGCATATGTTGGATTTGCTTCCTTTTATTAGAGAAAATCAATATTTTTGTCTTACTGGTATTTACTTGCATCCCCACTGCTTTACAAAAATGCTCAAGAGCATATAGGTGCATCTGCAATCCATGGGACAATTTAGCAACCAGTACAAGATCATTAGCATAGAGAAGAAGCTTTACACAAAATTCCCCAACCGAACACCATCTTCACCTTGCAGATTTAGCCACTCTTCCAATTTGTCAATATATAAACCAAAAAGAGTAGGGGATAAAGGGAAACCTTGCTTGACAATGTCACTTCTAAAACGTTCTGAAATTCCTGCTGAAGTTCTAATTTTGACTTTCACCTCTTCATAAAGCCTATGGACAATAACTCTATATTGCAAAGGAATTTCAATTTCTTCCATTCTACGCCACAACTTATCTCTAGGGAATGTGTCAAATGCATTTTTGAATTAAAAAAAGTAGCAAAATACTTCTTCTTTGTCCCCCCAAACCTTTTCAACAATGTGCCTCTATGGAATACCATGATCTATTGTAGAATGCTTCAGCCTAAAACTCGCTTGCCCTTTTTCCCTAATTTCTTTTACTTCTTCCCATTTAGTGATTCTATTTTCTACCATGCCACCGAAAATATTTGCAAACAAAGGATTGATCATGATGGTTCTATAGTTGGAAGGGTTATTAATGTCTCAACTTTTAAAAAGGGGTATTGCTAGAATAGCTGCCTAATCCCTTGGGAATCCTTGCCAAATAATGTTGTTGAATATTTCCATGATGTGCGGTGCTAGAATGTTCATTCCCCACTTTAGATATTCTGCTTGAAGTTCAACCAAGTCCTTTTCCTTCCCTGTTTTCAACTTTTTAATTCCTGCCTCCACCTCTTGTAATGTGAAAAGATTTGTAGTTGTGTTGATCCTGGGAGGAGGCTCAACCTCTAATTTTTTTTCATAGATTTATCTTCCATATTCGAACTTGTTGTGGTCCCGTGATTTGGCAGATTGGTAGAACAAATGAAAAGGCAACATTAGACCAGTCTTTGGAGTCCTAGGACCTAGCCATCTTGGACTCAGAGAGGGCTCTCTCTATTATGCGAAGGATGTGAACTTGTTCGTTTTGGATGATTGATTTTAGGCTAGTTGTTAAGTGTAGGTTTGTTGGTTTGTTTTGGGTTGGGGTAAGATGATCAAGTAGAATAGGTGGAATGAGAGATTATCAAATCAATAGGGCTGTGGGGTTAGATGAAGTCAAGGGTGTCTAAATGATGAAACAAAGTGTATTGCAGGGCTGATTAGCAAGGTTAATGGATCCTTTAGGTGATGTGTGAGGAGTAATGAACATTAAGTTTGGGAAAAAACTAAGAGGTCTTAAACATATATAGTCTGAAGCAATAACTCATGAGGTAGGGCAAACCATTAATCTCTATGAAAAATACTCTAACTTATAAACATGTAAGATGAACATTCCAGTGAAACATTGAAGCATTAGAACTCCTAACTTTAGAAATTCATCTTCAGCTTTTGGGAAAACACATAAGATAGAAAAACAACTCAATTTATGGAGGGGAAACTCCTAAACATCATATATCAAGTTATTGGGAACAATGAAATAAGTTGGTAAGCATGGGCAAAGGGCAAGATTAAAACGAGACCTCTTTGTCTTAACCTAATCAATCAATATTCCATAGAAAAGCTTCAAAATAGGGTTTTGAAAACTTTAAATAAGCAGAGCATACCATGAATCATATTTATAAGCTAACATAATAACCATTCACGAAACAAAAAAAAGTTTTAGTGGGCCTAAGGAGCAGTCAAGAATTCGTTAAGATGACTAAAAGAGGAAAACATCAAGGCTATAATAAACAAGAGGTTTGAGGTGCTTCCATGAGAATGTCTAAACCTATACTTTTATGATCTATAGCAACCAAGAAGAATGAAACAGAAATGAGGAAAAGAAAACATTAACAAGTTAATAAAACATCACCATTCACCAAGCTATGGAATCCAGCAAACATGCTTCTCCATCATCAAGCCAAACATGCCATTCATTCACTTTATAAAACCAATTTCTTTTCCAAGCTCATAAAACCATGTATTTCTCTTAAAAACATCAAGTCCCAACTATTTACAATGAATCCTCATGCCTTATATAACAAACAAGGAAGAGGAGAGCCAAAGAGAGTATCTAGAAGCCTATTGGCAAAAAAGAAATATCCTAAGTTGTCCCTGAGGCTTTGCAAAGCCCAAGGCACAAAAATATCGAACAAAATATATTTATCAGCCCAAAATAGCAATTATATTGACTTTTAGGCCCTGAAAAGCAGGATAAAACTTGCCAAATGCACATTCTTCCCAGTCACCTACAGGAGCGCAACACACTGTGTCAAAAATTAAAATTATGCTAGGAGCGCAACACAGAAAAAGGCCTTTTTGCAGCAGTGTTTTGGAGGCCTTCCCGATGTCGAAAAAGGCTCCGATATGGCTCGTTGGAAAGCCCTTGAACTCTAATTTCCATATATACCTTATTTATTCAATATGAAATCTGAAATTTTCCCAAAAAGTGAAAATTCGAAGACTTATAGGAGTGCAACACATGCTCAGAAAAGTGGGCAGAAAGGTGAAAAATTGAGTGTTTTTGACCCTTTTGGGGGGTCAAAACAACTCTAATTGAGCTGAAATTTGGTGTGCATACTCCCATAATTATGGGGAATCCAAAAATGTAAACTTATCCTCCTGAATATGCTCTGGGAAAAAGCGCAGCACAGGGTGTGCTGCGCTTCTAGCCTCAAAATTTGCAAAAAACAAAAAAGTTATTCAATTTCTGTCAAAATTGGTAAGTAGGTGCCTCATGGGTCCTTGGAAACCTGTAGAGAAGCTTGGGCCAAAATACCAAGCCTAGCTTGGTATTTATCATCTTTTGGTGTCGGGCCCTCATTTTTGGCAGTTTTGAGTTTTTTCCTTGCAAAGTGGTTTCTTCATTTATAGTACTCAGTAATTCTTCTTTGCAAGTTCAAATCTCTGTTGGCCTTCTCCAGTTTGGTCTCAAGATGTATGTTGGCCCTTTCAAGCCATGATTCTCTGTTATGCTCAATTTCCATGGCAAGGAGTTCAATGAGGGGAAATTTTTGCTCTTGGGCTGATTCTTGCTCCCTTTGCTTTTCCAAGGCTTTCCTAAGACCCATGGTCCTAGGCCTCTTTCTAGATTGTCACTCCTCATCCTCACTTTCTTCATAGGCGCCCATGTACTCCTCCAACTTCACTTGTGCTCTTTGAGCCTATTTATGATTGTCTTCTTTCTCTTTTACTTGTTCTTTACCTTTGTTAATCATTTGAGCTGAGGAGGATGGCATGGCCCCTTTCCCTTTGGAGGCAACAAACACATGCCTCACTGCTCTTTGATAGATAATGGGGAAAGGTGTAACAAGTTTCGTTTGCAAACTTTGATCATTAGTGACCTTAGGACTGCTTCTTTCCTCATGCATTATCTCTATGAGTGCATCCTTTTCACCTTGCCCTTGACTACCCTTTTGATAAGCAGTCTCACTATCTCTTATGCCATCGCCACTGTCAATACCTTTAGGACTGTCATCATCTGTTTTTGCAATGCTAGAGGTGTCTTCATCATTACTGGGTATATCTTCATTTCTATGACTGTCCTCTTCTTCATCTTTTGACCCACTGTATTCACTGTCTAACTCAACCTTTGTATCACTGTTTGCACTCTTGGTAGGGTCACTGTCTTGGGCATTCTCATTAGCCTTTCCATTACTGTGATGGTCATTTTCTTCTTCACTAGGTGAGTTTTCTAGGCTAGTTTCTTCTTCATTGTCCTGTTCATATTATTCATTGCTTGGCTCACGATCTTCATTATTTTGCTCACTGAAATCACTTTCAAAATCTGCTTCTTAGCTACCTTTTCCATCTTGGTCATCCTCTTCCTCACTGCTTTATTCATTAGCACCATCCTCTTGCACGAAAAATGGGTCACCTAGGCAAGGCCTGCACGGATTTGGGCGCACAACGCACTGGTGTCTGGTGCCTTGAACATGTTTGCGTGCGCCTCTTGCACGCTGGGCAACTCTACTGCACGATATACCCCTTTACAGGAGTGCAGTGCAAGGTATCGGGTGTCTCCGGGAAAACAGTAGGAGCACAACGCCGTTCTATAGGCGTGCATCACGTAGTGAAAAAATGCATAGGTATTCCCTTCAAAAGCGCAGCGCGACTCTACAGGAGCGCAGCACAAGTTTTTTCTGCCCGAACCTCTATTAGGTTTCTTTTGAAAAGTTGGAAACCCTCGACTATGTGTTGAAAATGACCAAATGGAGCAGGGAGATGCTTTGCTAGATTTGTTTTATACTCTTTTGAAAAAATTAAAAAATACAAACCTACCCTTCTAAGGTTATTTTGAGCCCTTTTTCTTTGGCTAACATTCTCTTTTCCTTTTGTAGGTGGTGTTTATAAGGAGCAGTGTCTTTTTTATCCTTTATTTTTTTTTGGAGTTGGCACCTTTTAAACCCTTAGCAGCTGGTGATTTTGCTAGGTTTTCTCCATTTTCACATGTTGAACCTATGCATCTTTCTTTGTATACTTGATGGATGTTGTATGATCCTTTGTAGCAGTGAAAGGAAGCTGTGGTTTTACTTCATGGTGTTGATACATCCTTTTTGTGATTTTTGCATAGATATCTCATTGGGAAGTCACATGCTGTGCTAAAAAGCTGTAACTCCACTGATAATTTTTGTAATTTTGGCCTTAGCTGATTGGTTGCAGGTGCCTATACCAAGAGCACAACGCCATGTGTAATTTATATGGGAAAAACTTTCCAGGAGCGCAGCATAGAAATAGGCCTTTTTGCAGCAGTGTTTTTGAGGCCTTCCTGATGTCGGAATTGGGCCCGTGATAGCTCGTTGGAAAGCTAAACCTGTCTACTTTCGATGTATACCATTTTTTTCTGATTTAAGTTTATTTTCCTTATAAAAAGTTGATGTTCCTATGACTGGTCAAAAAGTGCTGGGTGATGGTGCAAAAATGCAGAGTGCTGGTGAAAACAATGTTTGGAGGACTTCCAAAATTCCAAATTGAGCTCATGATAGATCATTGGAAATATAATAAAGTATAGTTGTCATTTGACCCATAAAGCAAGTCATTTGGAGACTCAAACTATGAGAAAAACGGATTTTCCCAAGGTCACTCTAGCAGTGCAGAAATTCTCCCGTGACACCTGTATTTTTGATATTTATCCAAAACCATCATACCTGTGTAAAAATTGAAGGATTTTTTTCTTCTTGGCCATATGATGGAAAAAAAATTCTCTCAATTTTGGAAAATTCATCTCTGTTTGGCCAAAAACATATTTTTAAGCAAAACTGGCCCTAGGTGTGGCAAATGACTTGGCCCTTGGAATTAATCTTTGGAAAATGATGGAGGCATGATGTTTATGAGTTGGCATGCATTCATGATTTCTGATATGACCTACCATATGGATATTCTTCTCTTATGCCTCTTTTCCATAGAAAACCCTAGCTTAGTTGGAAGAGGAAATTAGGGTTTGGTGTAGGGGATTTAGGACTGCCTTGTAGAGGGAATGGAATGAAGGGGTTAAGGGTTGTATAAATTCTTGGGGAAAATTTAGGGGATAGAGATAGATGTTAGGGAGTAGGGGAAAGTGGAATTTCAAGGATTGAGTGAGGGGAAGGGGTCCAAAAGTGAAAAACATAGGCCTAGTCTTGAAAAGTGTCAAATTGTGGCAATAAACTAGGTTTTGTAGAAAAATGATGATTTTGAGGGATAGGAGTGATGGGGAGTGTTTATGAAGGTATATTAAGGATGGGAGGAGGTGTAAGAGCATCAGGATACAAGACTTGTTTATGTTTTAACCATGGAGGTCATGAAACCAAGAAAAATGCCCTAAAAAACCCTAGATTGATAATGGAGGAGTTAGGGAAAACAAAATAGAGGGTTGAGGCCAAAGGTGGAAAAAAATAGTGATAATGAGTGGTATGAGCCCATGATGGGTCTTTTGGGAGTAGTGAGCTAACCTTGACAAGAGGGGATGATGAAATAGTGAAAAATTTATCCTAAGGATAATGAAGGTAGTGAGATTTCTAGAACTCACAAGATTCATGAATTTTGTTTCTAGAAATCTAGGATAGACATTTAGTCATCTACAAAGGCAAAAAATTACTGATGACTAACAATGGCTCCACTTGGGGAGGGCAGCTCCTTTTCAGGAGGTGTCGAGAATTGCATATCTCTTGGTTTATGAAGACCAGTGCCTCATCCATTGGGCATATTTCCTTCTTTTCTTTTGCTGCTGCTTCCCTGAAGTAATGATTTTGATAATCTGAAAACATGATTAGCTCAAATTCACCTCTACCTACCCAACCTACTTTCCTAACGTTTTCTCTTCCTTGGGTGCACTTGAACTGGCAAACCCATTGACATATTTTCTTTTGAAAGAAAAAAAAAACTATCTACTTCTACACTTATTTCTTCCAAGAGTTCAGATTATGCTAGTGAACTCTTCTTATTCTCTACCTAGTCTATTTGACTGTAAAGATTAAGCAGTATGACAGACTTCATTCTCTAAGATTTTTGACAAGAAATTCAAAGCATGAATTGAACCAGGATTAGATAATCTGATTCATCATGAGTCGTGGCATCAAGAAAAACTGCACACAAACTTTATTTTTCATAAGTAAACAAAACTAGAAGGTGTGAGGGCTATGTTTCATCATTTTCTAAGCATCCCTATCCTTCTCTTTGGTTTAGATTTAAGCATGTGGAACCAGTATCTTTCTTTCCTAATCTATTTTCTTCGACAAGTCAAGCTTCAATGATTTGACCAACATTCTTTCACTAACTTATCAACAATAAATTTAAAACATGCTCATCCATGATTAGGCTAGATGACTGAACACTACCTTCTTTTTTGCATCAGTAGTAGCATTTAGGCTTGCACACTTTCAATATTACTAGTTTTTGGGTATGTGGCTATACCTTCTTTTCAAATCTACCCTCTTTTTCCATTTCTATGTGTTTTTTGTGTTTTCCATTTTTCTCAAAACAATCTGAAACTAAAAAGATGCTCATAGGGTTGAGCTTATTTTGCATGCCTATCTATACTATTCTAACCTATACATGATAGAAATTTATTTGGTGAACTCTCTTTTCCAATATAACCAGTCAAGTAGATGATTGCATGGGTGATCTTGGTTCAACTCTTTGAGGATGCTGAAGAAATTGAAAGGCCACTTGCACCTCACTTGTGCTTGAACAATAGTGCCTAAAATTTGTAGAAATTATATAAATTATGTGTTATATGTCCAAGATTCTCCTGATCTCACACTATTTTAACTTCATGAAAAATACAGAATCTATTCCACCATTGATCATTTGCAGAAATTAAATCAAGATTGCAATGCACACATGAAACAATAAAAATTCACACACATTAACACAGTTGTTTAATGGGAAACCTTGAAGCTAAAAACCCCAACTATCTGTATATAATATATGTCATAGAGATCATGTAACAATCCTCATAAAAATCTGATCATATCAAGCTCTCAGTACAATACAATCGCTACACACTAATCAGGCCCGATCTTGCAAATCCATGCACCGATCTTTGCCACCTGCTAGCTTGCCTCTACTACGCAAGCCCTGCTGAAGAATGACTCTGAATGAGTTTGAATTACTCCAGCCTTGATCATGCAATACTCATTGGCATCTCCACTGAGTGTTGGATGAAATCAATGCATCACTATAGTCACAACTGATAGTCTATCATGCCCTTTCACCTATCTCTCCACTGGTCTCCACTGAAACTGCCATGCATTGTAGTTAACTGCTGTATTATTCAGTTGATTAATGAGTTATTATTTATGAATTAATTAACTAATTAATTAACTCCACTCTCAGTAGTGTATCAATCAGTTAGACTAGATACAACTAGCTCAACTGAGTCCAACCGAGTTAAACTGAATACAACTCCATAACTACTTCTTCCAACTATGTCATAACTTTTCCACTTGAGTTCTAACTGAGTCCTCCATGCAATAGCTCCAGTAAACCCTTAGGAATAGCGTAATTCCTTCTGTCATCTGTTGTGCCACATCTGTGCACTGAACTGAAGTGCTCCAAGAGAATAAGTTGCTGTTTAGAGTCCAAATATTATTAAGAGCTAATAATATTCGACATATCTATTTTTAGACTGGCAGTCTAAAAATAGACTCTGCCCAAAATGTCTAAAAATATAAGTCCATCTATTTTTCCAAATTTACCAACCATCCACAAATAGCATCCTGAAACTCATAGAATATGATCGACATGCTAAAAATAGACATAGTCTAAAAACAAACTTTGCGCCAAAAATAGCCTGTGGGCCCACTTAGTGAAGGCGACTCTTTTCACTAAGCTCATCATCTTGTTGAATCTCAACACTCCCTCTCAACAAGATAGGGATTATTAGCCACCCCAATCCTGTCTCTATGGTATTCGAATTTTCTCCTGGTGAGCGCCTTCGTCAGAATATCTGCATCTTGATCCTCCGTAGGAATGTAAGAAAACAACATGATCCTCTGTTGCACACAATCTCTGATATGATGGTACCAGATGTCAATATGTTTAGATCTATCATGAAATACTGGATTAACCAAGAGTTTAATGCAACTCTGATTATCACAATATATCACAGTAGGATCTAAATGAGAACCGAACAAATTGACCAGGATCTTCCTCATCCATATAGCCTTGCATGCAGCCAAACTTGCTGCCATGTACTCGACCTCCGATAAACTGAGTGCCACGAATCTTTGTTTCCTATTGTACCAAGAAAATGCTGTAGATCCGATGCTGAAAATCCCTCCAGATGTGCTCTTTCTGTCCATTGGGCTTCCTGCCAAATCTGCATCCGTGAAGCCATGCAGCTTCACTTCATCTGACTGTCTATACCACAATCCATACCCAAATGTGCCCCTGAGATACCTCAGGACATGCTTTCCTGCCTTCCAAAATCGCTTGGTAGGCTTCACCATCGCTTGTGAAAGTTGGTTCACAGCATAACATATGTCCGGTCGTGTATTGAATAAATACATGAGCGAACCAACCAACTGTTGATAAACAGTGGCATCCACTACCTCTGCCGATGTAGGATCCTCTTTCCTCCAAACACTAGGAATAGGAGTGTCGATAGGCTTGCAGCTTTGCATGTGAAAATTCTCCAGTATCTCCCAGGCATACTTGCCTTGAGACACAAACAGTTCACCTTTCCGCTACCAAATTTCCAATCCCAGGAAATAATGAAGGAGGCCCAAGTCCTTCATCTCGAACTCCTTTGCAAGATCTACCTTGCATGAGTGTATCAACAGTTCATCACCAGTTAGTATTAAATCATCTACATAAAGCACAATGATCAAAATCTTACCCTCCACCACAATCTGGTATAGGTTTGGATCTGCCTCACTCTTGGCGAAACCAAGTCTGGTGAAATAGCTGTCTATTCGTGTGTACCAAGCACGAGGTGCTTGTTTAAGCCCATATAGCGCTATTTTGAGCCTGCACACATGCGACTCGCTGCTGAAGATTTTGAATCCTTCAGGATGCTCAATGTACACCTCCTCCTTAATGATTCCGTTGAGGAACACAGTCTTCACATCCATCTGATGAATGTGCCAACCCATATGCGCTGAGAGAGCAAGGATGGTCCGTATGGAAGAATACCTTGCGAAAGGTGCAAAGGTTTTTTCATAGTCTATCCCCTCGATATGTGAGTAGCCCCGGGCAACAAATCTTGCCTTATACTTCTCAATGCTCCCATCAGTAGCTTGCTTCACTTTGTAGATCCATCTCGAACCTACCACTGATTTCCCTTCCGGCCTTGGGACAATCTCCCATGCACTGTTTCTGACAATCGAATCATACTCTTCCACCATGGCATCCACCCATGCGGGATCCTCCACAGCTTCCTCGAAAGAGGATGGCTCTGTCACGATACACTTGTTCACAAGAGCCATGTATCCAGTCATCAGTGTGGAAGTCACTGTCTACTGTGCTTATTTGCATAGTGGAACTCCTAAATTACACTTGCTTGCATCAAGATTCAGTCGCTCAGCTTCTGTAGTGCGCTTCCGCCCTCTGATGTTTGGCGCTGCATGAGTGGTTCCTTCCACTCCATGAACCTCCTCATGTGGCTGATCCACATCTTGAGGCTAATATTTAGGAACAAGTAGCTCCTCCTCTGCATGCAAGTTTAGCTCCCTCTCAAGAGACAACTTCATGGCTTTCTCCTCATGAAATTTGATATCCCGTCGCACGACAGTCATCCGAATGTCTGGAAAATACACACGATAATTGTGGGGTGTATGTGTACCCCAAAAATATCCCAACCTCTGTGGTCGGATTCAGCTTCTTCCTGGCATCCTTCGTCACATGAATGTAAACAGGTGAGCCAAAAATCTTCAAATGAGAAATATCAAGCTTCTTACCAGAAAACGCCTCTTTAGGTGTACTCATGCCAAGTACTTTATGAGGACAACAATTTTGCACATAAACCGTAGTGTTGCATACCTCAGCCCACAAGTGTATGGGAGGGCCCTGATCATGCAACATCACCTGTGCAGCACCCACGATCGTTCTGTTCTTTCTTTCCGCGACCCCATTCTGCTATGGGTTATGAGGCACTATGATTTCTCGTCTAATTCCTTCTTTGCTATAGAAGTATTTGAATTTGCCAAAGATGTATTCACCACCATTATCGCTCGTTATAGCTTTCACATGCTTCCATGACTCCTTCTCAACCAACGCCTTGAACTCACATAACTTTGAGTATGTCTCGCTCTTCTTCTGCATGAAGAAGATCCAACACTTACGAGAAAATTCATCAACAAATATCACATAATACTTGTGCTTTGCTGTTGAAGCAACCGAGAAAGGTCCACACACTTCTGCGTGAATTATCTCAAGGATCGTCGAAGCACGACTATCCTTCTCATGAAAAGTGGTCTTCACAAATTTTCCCAAAGTACATCCCTTGCACTGATCTGACTGCGCAAGTGTACCTTTGGGAAGCCCAGTATAAATCTGCTACAAAATTTTCAAAGTGCTATGCATGGTGAATGCTTCAATCTCCTGTGCCACAATTTGCCCTCATCTCGGCTCACCACTCCTTCTGCTTTGCCTGCCATTGCAGCGCAGCCATCTACCTACAATTGATAAAGATTCTTAACTCGAATCCCTATCCTCCTGGTTTGAACAATTTTTTTATGGCATAGGAAAGCTTTTCCCTCGCTAAGAAAAACATCATAACCCTTGTCTTCTAGCATTGCCACAGAGATTAGATTATTCTTCAATCTTGGAACATGCATGACATCCTTCAAGTTGAAATTTTTATCGGAATCCCTCTCAAAGGAAATGGCCCTGATACCAGTCGCACTGTATCTACCATCATCACCCATCTCGATGTGCACTCCAAGATCCTTTTCCTCCAGATCACTAAACAAATATTTGTCTCCGATCATATGGAAAGACGCACCACTGTCAAGAAACCACACTGATCCCATCACACTTGAAACCAAGCATGTGATTAAAGAAAATTAGAGCTCAACTGCGAGGCTAAGGCCTCTCCTGCTGGAGAACCTGCAACGCTCTTATTCTTCTTATTCTGTGGACAATTAGTGGCGAAATGCCCGTGCTGGTGACAGTGAAAACACTTCACCTTGGACAAATACTGCTTCTTGCCTTTAGCTTCATATTTGGAAGATTTATTCCCTTTTCCTTTCCGAGCTTTGGCAGCCAAAGCAAAATTTTCTTCATCTTCATTCTTCGATGAAGATCCATCCTTGGTACCCCACCTTATCTCCTCCTGCACAAGATCCGACCAAAGTCGCTCCCATCCTGGCAGTTTCTCTCGTCCATTGACAGAGTCTTCGTAGCTATGCCAACTCTTTGAAAGCCCAAGGAGAGCCAAGCTCAGAAAGTATTCTTCATAAACAGTAACCCCCACATTTCCCAGCTCATCCTTGCTGTGGAAAAACTTCGTGAGGTATTTTGGTATACTGTCTCCTTTCTCCATTTTTATTTTTCTGAGCTTGTCTTTAAGTGCCAACTTCCTCTGGTCACTTCTGCTTTGGAACAAATCTGTCAAAGCCTTCCACATTAAGAATGAAGTGGATTTCCCATGAAGGCTGGACATAATTTGGTCCTTCACACCTTCCAACTGAATCCTTCGACACTTTTCTACCTTCTTTTTCCATGTGTCAAGTGCGGCTACATCGCTAGAAGCAGGCTTCGGAATATCGGCATCTATGAACTCCTTTAACCCATTATCATCTAGCACCACCTCCATCCTTTCCTTCCATGCTATGTAATTCGAGCTCCGATCAAGGGCATACTCCAATCGCAATCCGCTGAAAGACATTTCAATGAATGCTCAACTTCGACACCAAGAAATCACTGCAGCAAATTCGAATTCCTCCAACACAAAACTCAACCGCTTCAATAATTGCAATCTCTTCAAATGATCAATACAATTATGATACAATATATAAATTATATAAATTATGTGTTATATGTCCAAGATTATTGTGATCTCACACTATTTTAACTTCATGCAAAATATAGAATCTATTCCACCATTGATCATTTGCGGAAATTAAATCAAGATTGCAATGCACGCATGAAACAATAAAAATCATTAACATAGTTGTTTAACGAGAAAGCCTGAAGCTGAAAACCCCAACTATTTGTATATAATATATGTCATAGAGATCATGTAACAATCCTCATACAAAACTTATCATATCAAGCTCTCAGTACAATACAATCGCTACACATTAATCATGCCCGATCTTGCAAATCCATGCACCGATCTTTGCCACCTGCTAGCCTGCCTCTATTGCACAATCCCTGCTAAAGAATGGCTCTGAATGAGTTCGAATTACTCTAGCCTTGCTCATGCAATCCTCATTGGCATCTCCACTGAGTGTTGGATGCAATCAATGCATCACTATAGTCACAACTGATAGTCTATCTTGCCCTTTCACCTATCTCTCCACTGGTCTCCACTGGAACTGCCATGCACTGTAGTTAACTACTGTATTGTTCAGTTGATTAATGAGTTATTATTTTTGAATTAATTAACTAATTAATTCACTCCAATCTCACTAGTGTATCAATTAGTTATACTAGATACAACTAGCTCAACTGAGTCTAACTGAGTTAAACTGAATACAACTCCATAACTACTTCTTCCAACTTTGTCATAACTCTGCCACTTGAGTTCTAACTGAGTCCTCCATGCAATAGCTCCAGAAAACCCTCAAGAATAGCATAATTTTTTCTATCAGCTGTTGTTCCACATCTGTGCACTGAACTGAAGTGCTCCAAGAGAATAAGTTGCTATTTAGAGTCCAAATATTATTAAGAGCTAATAATATTCGACATATCTATTTTTAGACTGGCAGTCTAAAAATAGACTCTGCCCAAAATTTATAAAAATACAAGTCCATCTATTTTTCCAACTTGACCAACCATCCACAAATAGCATCCTCCAACTCATAGAATATGATCGACATGTCTAAAAATAGACATAGTCTAAAAATAGACTTTGCGCCAAAAATAGCCTGCGGGCCCACTTAGTGAATGCGACTCTTTTCACTAAGCTCATCATCTTGTTGAATCCCAACAAATTTTTCTTTAAACCTTGCATCAAATTGTTCTTGGCAGAAAACACTCCTCTTTTAGATTTCTCAAGTAAAACAACAAATGGATCTTGGAATTATACATGATCTTGAGGACTTCACACATAAGCTTCATTCAGGACTACTCCTTCTTCCACTTGGCTATGCTTGAGGCTCTTTTGGGAAAGAAACTCTTCCTCTTCCTCATGATCACTTGAACTGTCAGAATCATCATATATTGTAGTGTAGTCCTCTTGCCAAGCTGATTTCTTCTGATTGAGTGGACTGGAATCTGTGTGAAGGTCATCATGTTGATGAGCGAAGATACTATTTGGTAGTAAATCCTCTTGAGAAGGTGGTGCAACGACTCTCATGTAATTATCAACTTCTTTGCCTTCATCTACAATTTGTAATTCAATGGAACTTGGTGGTTGCACCAAATTTGGAGTTAAGGAGGATTCCATGTCCCAAATGATTTCCTCAACCATTTCAGGAAAAGGCTTCTTATTGACAACTTGCTCAAGAAGTTCATCATCCTCCTCAACCTCAACATCAAAACTGAAAGACTGTTGATTTCCAATCACATGAAAACTATTTCTGATGGACTGAAGTGAAGTAGATAAAAGAGTCAGAGACTCTTTACTTACTTATAAACTTTCAAGGCTTTCCTCATCAGTGTCATAGGTGACCTGTCTTAGCTGATTACTGCTTTCAATCTGATGATAGTGAACTTCATCCCACAAATCAACTATTGATGGCTCTGCAAGGTTAGCTTCTATTTGGAGAACATCATCATCATCAGATTTATCAAAATTTGGAGAATCATCAACATAAATAATTTCACCAATCAAACATATTGGGTTACCAGTTTTTTCTTTTTTGAACTAATCTACAAGTTTACTTTCTGATTTATGGTAGATGGCATTAATAGGAGGAGGAACATAAATGTTTTGTTCACATGAAGGTTTAGAGGCTGGCTGTGTGTTTATCATCTGATTTATTTCCTCTTTAGTTATAGGAGGAGTCATTTTTCTCTTCCTATGGTGAAACATAACTTGTGCCTTCAGAGAGATCCTATGGGTTTTATTCTATTTCTTGATTGGGTTCTTCCTCAACTAACTCCTCTAGGCTGTCATGATAGCTACCTTGAGAATGAAATGCATGGAGTTCTTCTAATAAATCTTCATGATGCCAATTTCCTAAATCTTTATCAATGTTCACAAGGTATTGTATAAGGTCTTCAGATTGATCACAACAATTTTCAGCTAATGATAGACATGGAAAATACCCTATATAGTGTTTATAAAATACCTTGTGGAAATGCTTCAAAGAAAACAAGATGCCAGGTTCTAGCCATTCATACCAATTTCTTGCCTTACCTTCTAATGTTACCATAAACATTTTCATGAGGCAGTCTTCATGCCATTCAACTTTTAAATGTGTATATGAAATTTGATGAGATGTAACAAAGGGTCATCAACTTTTTCATCTCGGAAGATAGGTAGGATTTTCATCCAATTTTTTTCAGGAATTTTGTGTGGGAATCCAGGGACATGATCTCTACTCATTGGAGCATATCTCCTTTGTATCCTTGGATCCATGTTGTAAATCAGAAAGGGTTACTGAATCTTTTCAACCAGTCTAGTGTTCTCTACCAATGGAGTCTTTTGTTCTATTGAGGGTTGTGGAGTCGCTAGGTGGAATATTTGAACTTTGTTGTCCACCATCAGCATGATTTGGATTGCTAAATGCATTCCCAGGGGAGTTTATAAGAACTAGTGGAGTAATAGGCCTACTGGAGGCTAGTGGAGTCACCAGGTGGATGTTTTTAGTTGTTTTGAAGATATGTGTCTATGGTCTACCACAAATATTGACAAAAACCAATCTAGGGATGTTTTTGGGGTTTTTTGAGTTTCATTTATGTAGCCCTAAGGTTTGTATGAGTTTCCTGCAGCTGAGTCATCATTTTTATAGGATGGTGAAACAACCATATTCTACTCTTTGGCTGAAAGTTTGAGTTTTCTATGATTTGAATGAGATTTGAGAGTTCCTAAGGGATACCTAAGATGTTTTTGACTCAAAATCCCACCGTGATCTCCATTATGTTGTGGTCTCGTGATTTGGCAGATTGGTAAACCAAACGACAGGGCAACATCAGACCAGTCTTTGGAGTCCTAGGACCTAGCCTTCTTGGACTCAGAGAGGGCTCTCTCTATTATTCGAAGGATGTGAACTTGTTCGCTTTGGATGATTGATTTTAGGCTAGTTTTTAAGTGTAGGTTTGTTGGTTTGTTTTGGGTTCGAGTAACATGATCAAGTAGGATAGGTGGAATGAGAAATTATCAAATCAATAGGGCTATGGGGTCAGATGAAGTCAAGGGTGTCTAAATGATGAAACAGAGTGTATTTCAGGGCCGATTTAGCAAGGTTAATGGATCCTTTAGGTGATGTATGAGGTGTAATGAACATTAAGTTTGGGAAGAAACTAATAGGTCTTAAACATATATAGTCTGAAGCAATAACTCATGAGGTAGGGCAAACCATTAATCTCTATGAACAATACTCAAATTGATAAACATGTAAGATGAACATTCCAGTGAAACATAGAAGCATTGGAACTCCTAACTTTAGAAATTCACCTTTAGCTTTTTGGAAAACACATAAGATAAACAAACAACTCAATTTATGGAGAGGGAACTCCTAAACAACATATATCAAGTTATTGGGAACTGTGAAATAAGTTGGTAAGCATGGGCAAAGGGCAAGATCGAAACGAGACCTCTTTGTCTTAACCTAATCAAACAATATTCCATAGAAAAGCTTCAAAATAGGGTTTTGAAAAATTTAAATAAGCAGGGCATACCATGAATAATATTTATAAGGTAACATACTAACCATTCATGAAACAAAAACAAGTTTTAGTGGGCCTAAGGAGCCGTCAAGAATTCCTTAAGTTGACTAAAAGAGGAAAACATCAAGGCTATAACAAACAGGAGGTTTGAGGTGCTTCCATGAGCATGTCTCAACCTATAATTTTATGATATATAGCAACCAAGAAGAATGAAACAGAAATGAGGACAAGAAAACATTAACAAGTTAAGAAAACATCACCATTCACCAAGCTATGGAATCCTGCAAACATGCTTCTCCATCATCAAGCCAAACAAGCCATTCATTCACTTTATAGAACCAATTTCTTCTCCAAGCTCATAAAACCATGTATTTCTCTAAACACATCAAGTCCAAACTATTTACAATGAATCCTCATGCCTTATATAACAAACAAGGAAGAGGAGAGCCAACGAGAGTATCTAGAATCCTATTGGCCAAAAATAAATATCCTAAGTTGTCCTTAAGGCTTTGCAAAGTCCAAGGCACAAAAATATCTAACAAAATATATTTCCCAGCCCAAAATAGCAATTATATTGACTTTTAGGCCCTGAAAAGCATGAGAAAACTTTCCAAATGCACATTCTTCCCAGTCACCTACAGGAGCGCAACAAATTGTGTCAAAAATTAAAATTATGCCAGGAGCACAACACAAAAAAAGGCCTTTTTGCAGCAGTGTTTTGGAGGCCTTCCCGATGTCAGAAAAGTCTCCAAGATGGCTCGTTGGAAAGCCCTTGAAGTCTAATTTATAGATATACCTTTAGTTCTTTAATCTGAACTTTGAAAGTTTCCCAAAAAGTGAAAATTCCAAGACTGCTAGGAGCGCAGCACATGCTCAGAAAAGTGGGCAGAAAGGTAAAAAATTGAGTATTTTTGACCCTTTTGGGGGGTCAAAACAACTCCAATTAAGCTGAAATTTGGTGAGCATACTCCTCTAATGATGGGGAATCCAAAAATGTAAAATTATCATCCTGAAGATGCTCTGGAAAAGAGCGCAACATAGGGTGTGCTGTGCTCCTAGCCTCAAAATTTGCAAAAAACAAAAAGTTGTTCAATTTCTGTCAAAATTGGTAGGTAGGTGCCTCATGGGTCCTTGGAAACTTTTAGAGAAGCTTGGGCCAAAATACCAAGCCTAGCTTGGTATTTCTCATATTTTGGTGCCGGGCCCTCATTTTGGGAAGTTTTGAGGTTTTTCCTTGCAAAGTGGTTTCTTCATTTATAGTGCTCAGTCATTCTTCTTTGCAAGTTCAAATCTCTGTTGGCCTTCTCCAGTTTGGTCTCAAGATGTATGTTGGCCCTTTCAGGCCATGATTCTCTGTTATGCTCAATTTCCACGGCAAGGAGTTCAGTGAGGGGAAATTTTTGCGCTTGGGCTAGCTCTTGCTCCCTTTTCTTTGCCAAGGCTTTCCTAAGACCCATAGTCCTAGGCCTGTTTCTAGACTGTCCCTCCTCATCCTCACTTTCTTCATAGGCGCCCATGTACTCCTACAACTTCACCTGTGCTCTTTGAGCCTCTTCATGATTGTCTTATTCCTCTTTTACTTTTTGTTTACCTTTGTCAATCATTTGAGCTGAGGAGGATGGCATGGCCCCTTTCCCTTTGGAGGCAGAAAACACATGCCTCACTCCTCTTTGATAGATAATGGGGAAAGGTGTAACAAGTTTCATTTGCAAACTTTGATCATTAGTGACCTTAGGACTGCTTCTTTCCTCATGTATTATCTCTGTGAGTGCATCCTTTTCACCTTCTCTTTGACTGCCCTTTTGATAAGCAATCTCACTATCTCTTATGCCATCGTCACTGTCAAGACCTTTAGGACTGTCATCATCTATTTTTGCAATGCTAGAGGTGTCTTCATCATTACTAGGTATATCTTCATTTTTATGACTGTCCTCTTCTTCATCTTTTGACCCACTGTATTCACTGTCTAACTCAACCTTTGTATCACTGTTTTCACTCTTGGTAGGGTCACTGTCTTGGGCATTCTCATTAGCCTTTCCCTTACTGTGATGGTCATTTTCTTCTTCACTAGGTGAGTTTTCTAGGCTGGGTTTTTCTTCACTATCTTGTTCATTATATTCATTGCTTGGCTCATGATATTCATTATTTTGCTCATTGAAATCATTTTCAAACTTTGCTTCTTAGCTGCCTTTTCCATCTTGGTCATCCTCTTCCTCACTGATTTCTTCATTAGCACCATCCTCTTGCACGAAAAATGGGTCACCCGGGCAAGGCCTGCACAGTGGTGGGCGCACAACGCACTGGTGTCGGGTGCCTTGAACATGTTTGCGTGCGCCTCTTGCACACTGGGCAAATTTGCTGCACGATATACCCCTTTACAGGAGCGCAGCGCAAGGTATTGGGTGTCTCCGGGCAAACAACAGGAGCGCACCACCGTTCTACAGGCGCGCAACGTGTAGTGAAAAAATGCACAAGTAGTCCCTTCAGAAGCGCAGCACAAGTTTTTTCTACCTGAACCTATGTTAGGTTTCTTTTGAAAAGTTGGAAATCCTCGACTATGTGTTGCAAATGATCAAATGGAGCAGGGAGATGCTTTGTTGGATTTGTTTTATACTCTCTTGAAAAAATTAAAAAATACAAACTTACCTTTCTAAGGTTATTTTGAGCCCTTTTTCTTTGGCTAACATTCTCTTTTCCTTTTGTAGGTGGTGTTTATAAGGAGCAGTGTCTTTTTGATCCTTTATTTTTTTATGGAGTTGGCATCTTTTAAACCCTCAGCAGCTGGTGATTTTGCTATGTTTTCTCCATTTTCACATGTTGAACCTATGCATCTTTCTTTGTATACTTGATGGATGTTGTATGATCCTTTCACTACAAGGAAAAGACCCTCTAGCGGATGTTTTTGAGGAACCACAAAGAAAAGTACTCCATACATCCGTTTCTAGCAGAGGTTACTAGAGGAGGTTGGCGGGCGGAGGGTTTTGCGGATGTTTTCCTATCGGTGCTCTTATCGTTAAAAATCGCTCCGATGCTCTAAAAAAGAAGAAGCACCGGTGCGGCCAAAGTCACTGGCACACCGGACACCGTGCACTCCATACACACACACCCGGTGCATCATAATATGAAAGAGCACCGGTGCCTCACAACTCATCTGCACCGATGCATTATAAAACACAATGCCAACACCGAAACCACGCGGTGCGGTAGAAAGAAACCAGATCGATGCATCATAAAAAGCACGCCCAAACACAAACCGATCGGTGCGTTTGCAGCGAAAAGTACCGGTGCGCTTGTAAATAACGCGCATTGGTAAAGGGTTAAATTAAACGACAAAAAACCTGGATTTTTCAGTTTTCCAGTGCTCTTGAGCTATCAATTACCGGTACGCATGATACGATAGGATGCACCAATGCGCACCGAACATTGGCACACCATATAGAGTGTGCGAAGTACACACCACCGGGGCGTCCAATTACTGTAACACACCAGGGTGTCAATACTCTTCCGCGTCGATGCATCATAAAACATCGCGCCAAAACAGAAAAAAACCGGTGCGTTCTTCTCTAAGAGCACCGGTGCGCCAGAAACAGCACGCACTAGTATAGTGTTATATATAAAAAAAAATTATGGCCAAAAAACCGGTGCTTTGCGACTATTACGCACTGGTGCTTTACCATTACGCCGCCCCGGTGCATCATCAAATTTTTGCGCCGAAACTGAAACATCTTGGTGCGCGGTTAGGGAAACGCCCCGACGCGTTATAAACAACGCGCCAAAATTGATACCGCCCGGTGTGGTTTTATTTAACCGCACTGGTGCGCTTATAAAACCCCGTGCACCAGAACAGGGTTAATAAAAAAAAAAATTACGGCCAAAAAACTTCATTATTCACTTTCCTTAGTGCTCTAGAGCTCTCAAGCCCTGGTGCTATTTCCTTATTTCTGAGCCGCCCTGCCATCGGTGCTCTCATTGCACCCATTGCATGCACTGCTGCTCTGCATTGTCAACCAATATGTAGATTTCATTTTGAAAAACAGTGGGAAAATTTTATTTTCCAAATTTTACAGCCAATATACCTCCTCGACCGCGAAATGTAAAGGTATTTTTCTAGTTTTTCTATAATTAAGCCTTTTACCGGATTAGATATTGAAATAAACCTAAAAATAACCATTAAAACAAAAAAAAAATTATCGCGCGGTGCGTTCGAGCTGTTTGGCTTGCACCGGTAGCGGTGCTACATGTAAAATTTACAGGTAGCACTGCTACCGGTGCTAACGGTAACCACACCGTTTCCGGGGTGGTGCCGGAGGTGCCCCAAATAATTTTAAATTAAAAAGAAAAAAGAAAAAGGCAGTGCGCTCATTTAACTAGGTGCACCGTTGACCCCGAAAATCACAGTGCGGTGCGTTGACTGCATTTGCCGCCCCGGTTTATGTCAGCGCACCGCATTTTTCATTGCGAGAGGGTCGACGGTGCGGTCTTGAAGCCGGGTAAAATACCACATTGTCAACTATGTCATTGTCATGAAGTCGGTGCGCTGACACGACTATACGTGCCAGGATGTATATTTCAGTCAGTACACCGCTATTTTGAATTATATACAGTCTGCGGTGCTTGAAAATAGACATCAGCACCGAATCCGGTGCGGTCCGTTTCATTAGCGGCCCCAAGGATGGTGCGCTAAAATATTAGAACGCACCGGCACTGATGCATGACTGTTTTTATTGAGCACCGACTTGTATGTATGTTTTTTTCAAAAAAAATTATATATGTATATTTATAAATACATTTATATTTTAATAAAAAAAATTATTTAATATGGCAATGATTCAGAGAGAATAGGAGCAACAATAGCGACAACAAGCAGAACAATATGACATGATTTGCCAATGGGAGGCGAGAGAGAGGGAGAGAGATGGATGCACTCGCCCTATTACTGCAGATACCCAGGAAATCCTTAAGCAGGTAGGCATCCTCAAGTTATATGAGGAGGATATTTCCGGCCTAAAGGCCCATAGTGTGCTTTTGAGACATCTTATCGGTAGGTGGAATGCCCACCGACAGGCTTTTCAGGTTGGTCCTGACCAGTGGTACACACCCACTGAGAAGGAAATTTATTTTATTACATGACTATCGAGGAGAGGGGTGGATTTTCCATCATTCCTAGACGTGCCACCTGGTTGTGCAGCAGGGAGTCAGTTAGTTTACTCCCAGAGATACATTGGAGAACATGTCTTGTCTCCTTAAGAGTTTTAGGTACTTGGAGGTCAGTTACGTATAGGTGCTTTTGGTAGGTAGGACGTGCAGTGCCTCTCTATTATCGCTTCGATCATTTTTCACAACACCAGTGACGGACAACACATTAGTTGCTCGCTTTTATATTACGTTGATTTTTTAGTACAACAACCACAACTTGTCAGGTGGTTTGCCATTTTTTTGCGACAGTTTTGTACGACCTTAGATAGATGTCGTGCTCATGCACAAGGGAGGGTCAACTTCCCTTTTGCTTCAGAGATTTTTTGTTTATTTTTTGAGAGGTTTCCAGAGATGAGACCTAGTTTTGTTCGACAGCCTCATAGGCCGATGTTGCAGGCCCAGATGCGCATGTGGGGGTAGATGATGCCCAAGAGGGGAGACACTATGTTTCCAGCGAGGATATCACATGATTCGCTGGACTTACTAGCCAGTGTTGGCGGGTTGCATCCCTTCATTATGGTCCCATGTTCTTATTCTGGACTAGATTGGCGAGGGTGTCCCAACATCCTCTTCACTCCTGATGAGCTGCCAGATGATAGAGGTAATATTGCTGTTTTATTTATATTTATTCTAACATGTTCTTTAACTTGTTTTTATTAAATTATGTAATGAAATTGTCTAATTATTGTTGTGTACTTGTATATATTTTGCAGACATTGGGTCTTTTGATGGCGATGAGATGCCGGATCCACCACATGATCCAGGTGTCGGTCTTGATGATTACGATTAGGAGATGGCTGATGCACCAGATCAGGATGAGGCCGGTGGCGCAACAGAGAGACGTGCTGATCCTCATGCGCCTCATGGTGCACCAGTACCACCTTTTTCTAGGCGTGGTCGACCAGAGACCAGATACCGGATGGAGTTGGGCAACCAACTCTGTGGATTGATTTCAGATGCGGGCATCAGGCCCGCTCATTATAGAGAGATACAGGGAAATGATAGATTGATACAGATGTGGAGAGGCATGCCACGTGACATGTACGGCCTGATGCGGCATGTCATAGGAGCTACGACAGCTGTTATGCGATTGAGGAGGATTGTCCGTAGCTGTAGGCATAGTCGAGCTACAACACGTGATGATGGACAGTCTGCCAGCAGCCACTCAGATGCATCTCGTGATCGTTCACCTCGCGACGCGCTTGATGATCAACATGAGGCTCCACTGCCAGCATCTGACTCTAGTCATCATGGAGATGAGGCTGGACCATCGGCCACGTCCAGTGAGCAGCCTGCAGCATCCACCATGAGTACTAGTCATGATCATCATGAGTAGGCTGGACCATCGACCGCAAAGGCTATAGTACTATTGACTGAGCAGGCTGCCTCCACTACTACTATGCCTCCTATTGATCATGTTGTACTACTACCAGCAGATGCATCCATCAGTACTAGTGATCATCATGATCATGAGCAGGCTAGTCGACCATCGAATGTTGAGGCTGCACCCAACGTTACTGAGCAGGCCGCATCCACTTATACTAGTGTTATTGATGTTGTTATACTACCACTAGCGCTTGATCCATGACATGATTTATATTATAGTTGTATATTTTTAACATTATTCAGTGTTATATATATATATATATATATATGGTCCATGTATTTTATGTTCATGTTGCAGTTGTATTTAATTTTCATGTTGATGATCATCATGATGTGGGGCATATTGTTAGTCATGTTAGATATGTTCATTTAATGTTTAGCTTGCAGATAGATGTGTATATGTGATAGGCGCATGAGTTATTTGACATTATATTGAGATGTATATTTGATGTTTGTGTTGTGATGATGTTGATATATAATGTTAATTTGATGTTAATTGAATGTGTTTATTAGTCGAATATGATGTTTGTACGATGATTATCATGATCGTTATGATGTTTATTAATTAATTTAATATTATTAAATGACTATGATATTTATTAAATATTATGTTGTGAATGTAATTGTAATTTAAATTTTAATTCTATGTAAAATTGTAAAATTGTATTTGTATTTGTACTAATTGTAATTTTAAGTGTAATTGTATGTAAAATATTTATTAATGTAACATTTTAATTGTAATTGTAGTTTTTAATTTATTGTGAAATGATTGTAATTGTATATATGAAAAATTGTAAAATTGTAATTGTAATTCTAATTGTATGTAAATTTCACAAATTGTAATTGTAATTTTAATTGAATTGTATGTAAAATATTTGTAAATTTGTAATTGTAATTGTAAATGTAATTCTATGTAAAATTGTAAATGTAATTGCAATTTTAATTGAATTGTTTGTAAAATATTTGTAAAAATGTAATTGTAATTGTAAATGTAATTATATGTAAAATTGTAAATGTAATTGTATGTAAAATTAAAATTGTAACTGTAATTCTAATCGTAATTCATGTATTTGAAATTAATGTAAAATTGTAATTGTAAATTTAATTCTAATTGTAATTGTAATTTTAATTAATGTAATTGTATGTAAAATATTAATTTGTAAAATTTTAATTCTATTAATGTGAAAATTTTAATTGTATTAATGTGAAATGATTTTATTAAAATATTTAAATTTGTAAATTTTCAAATAATTGTAAAATAACAAATTTAGAATAATACGAATTTTTGTAACACAAAGTTTAGAAAATAATGAAAATAAATTCATGTACTTTATAATTATCATTATTTTATTATGATCTTACATATATAAAGTTTAGAAAATAATGAAAATAAATTAATGGACTTTATAATTATCATTATTTTTTATGATCTTACATACAAAAAAAAAAACCTTTAAAAAGTCCGCTGTGCTTATTATCCTAATAGGCCTCGGTGCGTAGTATTAATAAAACGCACCGGTGCTTCACATTTACGCGGAAACGAATAAATGCAAATAAAAAAAATGCAAATCTATTTTGTTTAAGTTAGAAAAAGCGGCAATTTGAAAAATGGGCAGCAAAATATTTTCGAAAATCTAATTTGATAAAATAATTCTTTAAATACTAAAGACTTTTCATTATTTCACTATTTTTGCTAAAAATTTTCAGTCAGATTTTTGCAGGAGACATACTTGGAGCAAGAGAGCACGAGGGCACTGTGGATGGTGAAATACGTTCCAACAGAAGTATTCAGACAATAAGAAACCAAAAATCTGGTGATTCAAGTCCTTTATCATAGAATTTTAAACCATTTCGTGATTAAATTTAATTTTTTTTTTTTTTTTTATAATTTTTTCTGCAATTTTTTATTTTTTCTTGCAGTTTTATCCATTTTTACCCCAAATCCTTTATTTGTTTGTTTTTTTCCTTTCTTCTCCCTGTTTCTGTGATTTCAGAATTAGGTTTTTTGATTTTAGATTGACGTCCAACGCACGGGACGACTTACATAGTCAGATCCCAATCCATTTGGCAATTGCGTGAATTTTTGAAAAAAAGGATTTTTCTTTATCGGTGCACCCTGTGTACTCCACCGCACTGGTGCTCTGTATTATTACAGCGCACCACGCAAGTTCTGTGTTGTAAAAAATTGAAAACGTTTTTTTAAATCTGTGTGCCAAATTTGAAATAGGGCACCGGTGCTCTCTTTAACTAGGAAAGCACCGTACGGTGTATTACACCGTTTTTGCGGTACGTTTATAATACCCCACGAACCGTTAGGTTTATTACACTGTTTTTGTGGTGCATTTATAATACCGAACGCACCGTACGACATATTATATTGTTTGGCGGTGCGTTGTTAATATATCCACGCACCAGCGACGGTGTAGATTTCATGAAAGACGCACTGGTGTCTCAAGATTTATTTTCTAACTGAAAAGTTGAGAATTAATTTATAAATATATTAATGAATGATATGCTATAGGTTTTAGATTGATAAAGAAATGACTGACAAGATATCAAGTAACAAAAATACTGTTAACACATCAAGAAAAGCAAAAAAGGCAAGTTCTTTGTAAATTCTTTATAAAAAATATTATTTTTGAACTATATGTAACTTTAGCTAATATGTATTGTTTACTGTGTATCATTCAGAGCCACAAAATGACGAAGCTCGATATGATTATTTTTGATCTACGACTAGAAGTGCGTAAAATTTTAATGGAAAAATTGCAAAAAGATGAATCAGGTGAATGAAACAATACTATCGATCCAATATGAGTTTCTTTTTTTAATTATCATTAATAATATACTTAAAATTATTAGATAACATGTATCAAACACTCAACTAATTCACATCTGTTTAATGTTCTACAGGGACCAACAACTCGGAAAATGAATGTTGTTTTAAGAAAAGAAAAGAAAATAGAACATGCAAATGAAAATGAATTGCTCCTTGGCTCATCTGGAGTGGTGTTGGAAGTTAACGAAAGGGGGAAAAACTTTTACAAAAGTTTGAGGAATCTAGTGGAACGAATAGAACAACGTGCTTCAAATGTAATATGTAATCATTAAATTTTTAGATCATTAGGTACAATAAATAAACAATTTAGCATTAAATATTAATTTTCAAGAATTTTCTTGCAAAAAAGAAAAGAAAATGGAACCCATTCGGCACATAAAACAAGACGACAAGGAAGAAAATGGTTGATATCTAAGTTTGTGAGTAATTGTTACTTCCTTATAACAACTTAACTAGATTTAATTTTTGTATTTTTTAAGTTGTTTTACAAAAATCATCATTGAATGTCTTCAAACAGGTGCTAACATACAAAGAAGAATCATCAGACAAATTGATTGAAATTGGGTTAAATATGGGTTGTGAGTATATGTTGGCATATTAAAATTTAATTGTGGAATTTGTAAGCATCTATTGATCTTGTTTTAATTAGCTCCGTCTATAATTAATAGAACAAAAACATCTTTTATATTAAATATATGATTTGTTATGGGGCATAAAACTTGCAAGAAACAAAGTATGGAACTGCGCCAACAAATGAAATTTTGAAAGATGGCATGGTACATGGTTTTGAAAGAACGTGTATAGTTTATGAGTCAATTGTTGCTATGGTACGTCATTTTTCTTTTCGATTTACATTGATGTATATTATTTAATATTGGAATTTTCATTATTCTCACCAATGTATATACACTCATTTCAGTTTATTTTTATGTTTGTAGATGGAAAATGAAGAAGAAGAAAACAATCAACGCCGTGAACACAACATTCCTAAAAATAACCCAAGTCATGGAAGTAGCTCTGGCAGTGACAGCAGTTGAAGCGAAGAATGATGATCACTATGTAATTTGGATATCAAAGCAAGGTGTTTTATTTTTTGAAATATGTCTGTGAAATCAGACATTTTGTTTAATGTAATGGACATAGTGCCCCAATTGAAAGGCAAAGGGATATGAATAATTGTCCCATTTTGTATGATAAAGACTGTCTTATTCATATATATATATAATCATAATATTTGTTTTAATTTATTCTATTGCGTTCTCCATTGTCGCTATTACGTTCTCCATTGTCGTTCTCAAATGCACTAATAAAAATTTAATTCATATGAATATTGTTATAAGATTATATATATGTGTCGACTTTTGATGAATAATGAATTAAAAAAAACCACAATAATTCTGATATGATATAACAAATTAATCCAAACAACACATTCAAATGCATTAATAAAAATGTAATTAATATGAATATTGTTATAAGATGTGTCGGTTTTTGATGAATAATGAATTTAAAACAATCACAATAATTGGACTGTCAGAGGTGGATGTTTCTAAAAAAAAAAAAATTAAACCCAGTGTGTTTATGTGTCTATACGCACTGGTGCATGGGCACTGCACTAATACCGATTCCAGTTATAAATATCAATGCGTTTGTGTGATATTGCGCACCGGGGTGTTTATGTATCTATAAGCACCGATGCATTTGTAGATGTCATGTGCACCGCACGAATACCGATACCAATTATAAATCTCGGTTCCTTTCTATGATACGGAGCACCGGTGCCTCATAAAGATACACACACCGGTGCGCTTATACGACCTATGGGCACCGCTCAAATCCCAAGACCAATTAGAATGGCTCGTGCGTTGTATCACCAACACCAGGCCCGGTGCTGTTGTTTTCCTTAACGGGCCAGTGCATTCTCCTTAGACCGCCCCGGTGCACTGTATACCAATACGCACCAGTGCGTTCAAACCTGATAAGAGCACTGATGGAAAAACATTCGTAATAACCTTCGGCCACCCATTTTTTTTTAGTTGTGTTCAATTTCCATTAAAAGCTCCGCAAAAACCTCCGTTACCAGAAACGGATGTGGTAGCATATGTTTTTTTGACAATTTTGGCCAATTTTATAACACTAAAATCCTCCTTTATAACCTCCGCTAGAGGGTCTTTTCCTTGTAGTGTTTGTCGCAGTGAAAGGAAGCTATGGTTTTACTTCATGGTGTTGATACATCATTTTTGTGATTTTTGCATCGATCTCTCACAAGGAAGTCACCTGCTGTGCTAAAAAGCTGTAAATCCATTGATAATATTTGTAATTTTGGCCTTAGCTGATTGGTTGCAGCTTCCTAGCCCAGGAGCGCAGTGCCATGTGTAATTTATATGGGAAAAACTTTCCACGAGGGCAACGTAGAAATAGGCATTTTTGCAGCAGTGTTTTGGAGGCTTTCCCGATGTCGGAATTGGGCCCGTGATAGCTCGTTGGAAATATTAACCTATCTACTTTCCAAGTATACCATTTTTTTCCTGATTGAAGTTGATTTGACTTGTAAAAAGTTGTTTTCCCATGACTAGTCAAAACGTGCTGAGTGATGGTGCAGAAATGCAGAGTGCTGGTGCAGACAACGTTTGGAGGACTTCCACAATTCAAAATTGAGCTCATGATAGCTAATTGGAAATATATTAAAGTCTAGTTGTCATTTGACCCATCAAGAAAGTCATTTGGAGACTCCAGTTGTGAGAAAATATGATTTTCCCAAGGTCACTCCAGCAATGCAGAAATTCTCCCGTGACACCTGTATTTTTGACATTTCTCCAAAACCATGATACCTGTGTAAAAAATGAAGGAGGTTTTTATTCTTGGCCCTATGATGGACAAAAAAATTCTCTCACTTTTTCCAACTTCATCTCTGTTTGGCCAGAAACACATTTTAAGCAAAACTGGCCCTAGGTGTGGAAAATGACTTGGCCCTTGGAATGAATCTTTTGAAAATGATGGAGGCATGATGTTTATGAGTTGGCATGGCTTCATGATTGCTGATATGAACTACCATATGGATCTTCTTCTCTTATGCCTCTTTTCCATAGCAAACCCTAGCTTAGTTGGAAGAGGAAGTTAGGGTTTGGTGTAGGGGATTTAGGATTTCCTTGTAGAGGGAATGGAATGAAGGGGTTAAGGGTCGTCTAAATTCTTGGGGAAATTTTGGGGGATAGGGATAGATGTTAGGGAGTAGGGGAAAGTGGAATTTCAAGGATTGAGTGAGGGGAAGGGGTCCAAAAGGGAAAAACACATGCCTAGTCTTGAAAAGTGTCAAATTGTGGCAATAGACTAGGTTTTGTAGAAAAATGATGATTTTGAGGGATAGGAGTGATGGGGAGTGTTTATGAAGGTATCTTAAGGATAGGAGGAGGTGTAAGAGCATCATGTTACAAGCCTTGTTGATTTTTTAACCATGGAGGTCATGAAACCAAGAAAAATGCCCTCAAAAACCCTAGATGGATAATGGAGGAGTTAGGGGAAACAAAATAGAGGGTTGAGGCCAAAGGTGTCAAAACACATTGATAATGAGTGGTATGAGCCCATGATGGGTCTTTTGGGAGTAGTGAGATGACCTTGACATGATGGGATGATGAAATAGTGAAAAATTTATCCTAATGATAATGAAGGCAGTGAGATTTCTAGAACTCACAAGATTCATGAATTTTGTTTCTAGAAATCTAGGATAGAAATTTAGTCATCTACAAAGTAAAAAAATTACTGATGAATAACAGAACCACTGATTGGCTGTAATATTGTTTTCAATTTCTTCTACCTTGGTTTAAGTTCCTGCCAAAAATGTTTTGGGTTATTCTTGCCTAGTCATAACTCTTCTCACCTTGTTTTCAAGAACTCGATTTTTTCATTTTTAAAATATGCTTATATAAATTTACATTCATTTTCTCCCCGCCTTCCTTTTTCAAGGTTCTCCTTTCCATTTTTCATTCCTCATCGAACCACACATTCATAGGAAAACAATTTGATTTTGATTTCCTATTTTTTCTCTTTTTCACTTATCAAGTGCACCCTGCATTATATTTTTTAACTCATGACTGTTGAGGCTTTGGGGACCATTTTTCTCCTTATGAATTGATCTCTCCAACATTTTTTTTGAAAGTAGTGCAAATTTATTGTGTTAGAATAAATTTTCCCCTTGATGTCGATTGTCGAGAACATTGGGTTTTTCTCCTATTCTATCTTTCTTCTAACCAAGATAAATTTATATAAATTGGGTTGTGATCTGATTTTAAGTCCCAAATATGCTCTCCAATCTTAAATTCATCTATTCTTTCTATTAAGCTTTGTGAACAAATAACATAGTCAACAACACTTGCCCCATTGTATGTGTTGCAAGTGAAGTTCCCAGACTATTTCCATCTATCTAGACCATTGCATATAATTAATTTGAAAGCACCACACAACGTAAGCAAATCCTCTCCAAAATTATTACTAAGTTTGTCGTCTTTTTAACTTCTCAACCATCGAGAATTCTCTTCTTCAATGAGATAGATAGGATTGTGATTCTATTTGAAACAAATAATACCAGCTTGTTGATTTGTTTTTCTAGCATTGAAATCTCCCACTGAAAGGACTTCTCCCTGTTGAGAATATGCAACAATATCTTTCTTTAAAGTTGCATACAGATCTTTGCTTTCCAACCCCTTATTTTTGTAATTTTTTGATAATTGAGGCGCAAAATAACATGTTATAATTCTGGTTCTCGTTCTTTGTTATTTTGAACCATAAATATTGTTTATTTGTATCTTCTTTCACTAATTGAATGTGACATCCTTTTTTTTCTTTCAATAAAACAAGTATTCCTCCATATCCTTCGCCATTTTATGTTGCCTCATTTCAAACTGCTAACTTCAAATAACCTTCAAACATAGGATTTTTGCAACCATTATGTTCATGAGTATCTGTTAGACAAATTATGCATCTATCTTCTGCAACAGGCCCTATCCCAAGTCCCCTCCTCCAAGGGTAACCTCTACAGTTCCAAAAAATTAGACTTAGGTAGACCTGGGTAGGATTTTATTGTTACGTGGTTTGGCACACAAGACTCAAATTTGATTCTTCACCCCTTTTCATCCATGTTGATCCTATTGTTTTCCTCCATATTATATAATTACCTATTTTTTCTTTACTGTTAGCTTGCTGCCCTGTTTTTCCATGAGGCCCAACCACTGCAATAATTGCTTTACAATTGTATAACCATGATCTTTTCCCTTCATTTCTTGATGCTTTAACTTTCTCCACTTCTTCTCTTCTCTCTTCTTGTTGTTTGCTGGTTAAATATTCATCTAGGAAGAAGTGTGAGCCTTTCAAGAGTTTCTTTTTTATTAAGAGATGGAATTTTTCTTGCACACTTGCCATTATTAATTTTATGGGCTGAGGCCTCTCCTCACATATATTTCCCACCCTCCTTGCTTGGAAATTTTCTCTCTCCACTGTAATTTCTCTTTCAAAAATTCCCTTGTTAAATTGAAAGTTCTTTCATTCTTTCCATAGTCTCTTATTCCACTGACAATGAAGTTTGTTTATCTACCATTTCTTTCTTTATGTTCTCTTTCCTGTGCTCTACGAGAACTTACATATTCGTTTTCCTCTATCCTATGGCCATTAGTGTTCTCAACTCTAGTTTTGATTTCTTTTGGAATGTATGTCCTCTTGTTCCATTTTTCCTTCTTTTCGGAAAGGATTTCTTGTTGAAATATTTGTGTATCTCCCTGAGTTTTTTTAGAGATTATCACATCCTTTTTTGTTGTTATTTCTTCATTCCTGGTTTTCCATGATGCCTTCATGTTTTCCCATTCTTGTTTTCCTACCACTAAAGCATCTTGTAACATGGTTACCTACTCTTTTAAATTTCTATTAACTTCCATTAAACATTGATTTAAATGTGTGATATGTGAAAGTTTGTGGTCCCTTTCTTGTTCTTTGGCTTCCAAAATTTCCAGCCTTTCCCTAGCCTACGTCAGTTCTTGGACATAGAGATCTGATGACCAAGTAAGAGGTGTAGTTGTGGGACTGTAAATGATTGAATCTTCTTTATTTTTGTTTCTCTTATTTGTTTTCTTTCCCTTGGACTGTCTTCTTCTTCTTTGTTCCCATTTAAAGCGGGCAAGTTTGCACTTTAAAACGACTTGATATTGCTTTGCATTTACCCAAATCCACATTCCTGTTTTTTCAGTTGAAGCAATTTTGACTTGGCCCAAATGATTTGTTTCCACAAAATATGAGATTTACTTGTCATTTTTAACCTTTACTATTGATTTGCCTTCCATTTTGTGATTTCAAAAACCGAAAGACAATTCTTCTTTTAAATGGGATTCCACCAAAATTTGTGTCCTCTGTTAACGTCCGACACAATGGACCTACAAATCTGTTAGTGAAGCATGCCCCGCAAATTGTTGGATCTATTTTGATGAAACGTTACCAACCTATTGCCGCTGGATCGAATCTCCTCTCAAACCCTAGAAACCTGAAAATATGATCATAATTTCATTTTGGAAGTTTTTAGGTTCTCTCTCTGTACTTGGGTTTCGTCTCGACGATTATTCAAAGTTGTTGAAATGAAAATGTGACGATTGGATCCTGTCTTAAACCTTCCTTTTATTTAAACACGATTCGCTCATAGTTCACTGGTTCTGATCAATACCATAATCGAAACTCTTTGCTAGCTCCTGAATTTGTCATTGTGCCCAAAAATCGAAGCTTCAACATAAGGTATTGGCTGCGAGGTTTCTGCTCTCTTTCTGCCCCATTATCTGTTCTCTTTCTGCCCTCGGTTTCTTCTCACGAGACCACGAATGGTTCTTTGCTCACGAGACAATGTTGACAATGCCCCTTTCTATTTTTCGCGAGGTTTCTGCTCTCTTTCTGCCCCAATTTCTGCCCCCGGTTTCTGCTCACGAGACCATGAATGGTTATTTAGTAACTGAGTTATGATAGATTTTCCATATATATATATAATTGACAACTCAACTTTGGCATGCTATTGGTTGTATCCATAATGTTGATGCCACCTAGATTGAACCCATAATTGCTAGGACCAATAATAAAAATAATATAAATGTGTCAAAACATAAATGACTACGAATTCTTTAACTACAACTACATAACAATACATGATTCCTTGTTATTTAAATAATATTATTGTTTTCACAATCTAAATAGAATTATTGTTATTGCAATGTATAATAATGAGGAGTTGATATGGTGCTTCAAATTTCTGGGGATTTTTTGTAATCAAAGAAGTGATAAGGTCTGTAGTTTTATCATCCAATAATTCTGGTAACCTTGGTTAAAGTTTTTTTTAAAAGATTAAAACTATACAATTAATTATTATCAACATTTTGATCACTCACTTTAAATTTAATATTTAAAACATCAATTTGAGTTTGAATATTTTCTTAGTTTCCTTAAACTAAGATTGCAAAATTACATTTTGAAATAGATATTGTTTATACATGATTTGAAAATGGTCTGGATAACTTGTATGTATTTCAAGAACCTACTACTCAGTTTAAATTAAAATGATCTAGCTTGTACTTGACAATTTTGCGGAATTATTTACTTGAAAGTGTTGTATGAATTTTTACTGTTTCTGTGTCTTAAATTCATTTGTTCTTGCTGTAATTTAACATGTATGACAACAACATAAGTCAAAAAATAATAATTCAAACACAACAACAATTTTAATCTAGGAGTTCACCCGAAATCTCGTGGGCTACGTCTCCTTTGAGCATTGTCATCATGAATCAGCTCTTTGGGATTATGGTAAGTTTTTTTACAAGTAAATGATTAATTCCAATGAATATAAAATTATCCAAAGGAATTAAAAAACCATAAATATCCCTCAATTGGCTGTCCAAACTCTTTAAAACATCTTTAGGCTCTTGTTGACACGACTCCTTCTGTCGGTGCTCTAAGCCACTCTGAGCTTCTAAACAACACAAAATCCCTCAGAAATATGTTTCTGTCACTGAAACCACTCCTGATGTATCCAATATACATCATAAATCAAATATCAACTGATAAATTTCTCAAATTTAGCACTACATTCCCCAAATAGGCTATCCTCCACGGTTTTCCCAAGGCTTCCCAGAACTTCACATCAACTTTTCAAGCTCTATAAGTTCTAAAAATGTTCTGAAACCACTTCCATTGGTTCCAAAATGATTTAAATATTCAATATAGAGTTTTATTTCATAAAAAATAGCCTCCGACTGCTCCGGTTTCGCCTCAAACACCTATCGGCACCCCTTGGCACTAGGGTCAAGGAAAAATTCTCTGCTGAGTTTTAGAAATCTAAAAGTCTTTAAAACTTGCTGAAACCTATGTAAATAGATTCAAAATGATGTTTTTAGCTAATAATGACCACTGTTTCACTGCAAATGGTCTCAAACAACTCTTTCTAAGCCCTGCACTGCTGCTGGAAAAAGATGGCACTAATGACCCCTGGAACTTTACTGAAGATTTTCGGCCTTCAAACGTTCTCTAAAGGCTCTGCAAACCATTTTTTCAGATTTAGAACATCTGAATTATCCAATTTATACTATTGGAACTCTGGAAAAGGACTCTAACTCCCCTGGCTAGGCCTCAAATTGAATTTGTCTCATGGTGGCCCTGATGGCTCCTTCATCTTCCCTGAAGCAAAAACTGTTGAAGATCACCTCCATTCAGCATGAAACCTGTCCCAAAGTCTTCATAAGGTCTAAGAGACCCGAATTTGACTAAAATTTTGTCCAATTTGATTCAATAATGAGAGAGTTATGACCAAAACAACTTTGCCCCAATTTCCTCCACTAAATGTGGGGCAACTGCCAGTTAACTCCACTAAAAGTGGAAGTCCGCCTCAATTTGGGAGCGCCTCCAGAATCTATGCCATATTAAACTCCACTTAACTGAATCTTAATTAAATATTAAACCTGATATTAGGCTCCTTAAGCGCTCTTAACATTAATCTCCCACACTGGTCATATGTTGAGCTTCCATGGGAGGAGGGCTGGCCCCTTCGTGCTCCACCGGACCCACTCGACATTCAAAGTGCAATAAATTCTTCATACAGTGTCTATTTTTCGAACTGTTTATGCCGCTGGAATCAAGAAGATGAGACCTATGCAACCATATTGGTTTTAACCCAATCTTGTAACTTTGAATTTTGAGCTAATCCTTAGGTCCTTGATCCAGTTCTGATCACACCTCCCAAATGAGAGATTTTGGACCCCAAAAGCTCTCTTGGACTAATGAAATTGATCTGTACAGAAAATGAGAGTACTGCACCCTCTTCTCTTCAGCCTCCAAACACTTGCCTTGCATGGCTAGTGAATTTTAACCACAACTAGAAAGAAATTCACACTTCCCTTCCTCAATGCGCTTATCCTCCTGTCAAGAGCTGCCTTTCTTGCACTCACTCATAAAATTTCCGGCGAGAAATTTTCAGAAGGAATCTGAACATCGTTGCCTTTATCAATTATCCAAGGTGTCTCAAACATAATTCGTGCAACATGCGACATCAACAACAAGTCGTCATAAAATGTGCTATATAATTGACACAAAATGAATGTAAAAAGTGTGCAACACAATCGACACAAGTCGAAAAACATGTGCGACAAAATCGACACAAGTCGATAAACAACATGATACATCTTGACGACCACATGTGCATGTATCAATGTACAATGAACCTATTTACAGTTCGCCATTTACACATACAACTTCCATGCACATGTACACCTTCAACTCTTCCTTTCAAGTACCAACAAGTACATAATCCCAAAAACATGTGGGTGACTATAAGAGCTGAACTAAAAGGTATTGGTGCAATATAAGTGAGTATCATACTCATCTTTTACACCTCCACGGTGAAATTTTGCAACAACAAATAAATTCCTTCAACTGAACTGCATTTATATGCAATCTTGCATCAAACTTTTGAACATAAATACATGCATACAACCGAAATGTGCATATGTACAAAGGAGTATTTCTTACTGTGTTAAGAAGTCCATCCACTTCTTTCCAAGCCACCTCCATGGCGATTTTGCTGCTGCAACACTTCTTCATGTGAATCTTCCATTTTCACATCGATAATGGAATTTTTAGTTCCACTTGCACCAATATTTCTATCCTCTTGTTGCATGTGCTTTGGACGACTAGTTGGATGCAAAGTCCAACAATGGGAGACAACATGTCCCATCTTTTGGAAAAATGTGAAAAACTTATGCACTTTCTTTGAAAGTTGTCTTTGCCTCATCTGCTTCCTGTATGCTTTCTTCCTCATCCAGCATCTCAAAACAACATGGTTAAATCCACCACAATATGTACAACAAATCTGTCTTTCATATAAGCATGAAAAATTATCATGCTTTGTAGAAACATAATAAAATTGATCATGAAAAGATTTGTACCGCTTTGAATGTTCATCCTTTTTGCCTTCATGAGAAGATGAACTAGTAGAGGCTACATCTTTGATTTTCAAACTAACATCATCGTTCTTGTCTTGAAAACTGTATGAACTTGCATGCATGCCATAAGTCGCATGTCTACGATCTTCTTGCTGCAACAAAGGCTTAAAGCAATGGCAATCATATTTGAAAAAAATTTGACATATTTTCATTTTAGAACTTGGAATAAAGGTTCTCTTTAAATTAGCCTCACATGCCTTCATGGCTTTGGAGTCTTCGCCATTAAATTGCACATAACCAAGACCAAGATTCTTGGGACGTTCCTCAACAAGAACAGGTTCAACCATGCCTTGTGTATGCTTTCCGAACCCCTTGCCTTTATAGACCATTTTAATCATTAATCTGGACCCTATACCTCTCGTATGTTTTTCGAAAGAACCAATACATATTTCTAATGAGGAAACTCAAGACAAGTTAGAATGGATTACCTCTTCCTCATGCATTTTCTTGGTCAAAGCCTCTTGGGCTTGATGGAGCTGCATCTCCATATCATGCAATCTTTGAAGAATTTATTCCTTCTCTTCCTTCATGGAAAACAACTGTTCACGAAGTTTAGTACTTTCTCTTTTATCCTCAAACAAAATCTGTACCATGTCCTTCAATATAATAAAGTCACGCTTCATATCATCATCGAAGAATCTTGTGAAGGATGAAACTTCACTTGTAGAAGTTGTCATTATGATGTCAATGAACAAATTAACTTCAAAAAATTTCTCAAAGCTTTTCAAAACAAATGACAAAGATTTTTTTAACCAAATGGCTGTAGAGACAAACTCTTATTCAAGCAGCGAAACAACAAACAAACTCCAAAAGCTTCTTAACAAACAATCGTCAACAGGGTTTGTTCCAAAAGTGACCTTGAGGTCCCTTGGGGTAAGGAAGATGCCTTCATGCATTTTCTTCCTTTTTTTCCTCTCCAGGACTTAGCTAATTAGTAGATATCCCCAAATCTCAAGAAAACCCAAACAACAATGAGTTTGCAAACAGTAAACAATCAATCTTTTACACTGTTTAACACCTTTCAAGCTATAAAATCAAGCAACAAAGTGATCTGTCAAGCAAGAAAATATGCTAGGATACCATCCTGATATGAAAATGGTTTGGATAAATTGTATGTATTTCAAGAACCTACCACTCAGTTTAAGTTAAAATGATCTAGCTTGTACTTGACAATTTTGTGGAATTATTTACTTGAAAGTGGTGTATGAATTTTCACTGTTTCTGTGTCTTAACTTCATTTGTTCTTGCTGTAATTTAACATGTATGACAACAAAATAATGTAGAAAATAACCATTCAAACGCAATAGCAATTTTAATCTAGGAGTTCACCCGAAATCTCGTGGGCTACGTCTCCTTTGAGCATTGTCATTATGACTCAGCTCTTTTGGATTATGGTAAGTTTTTTTACAAGTAAATACTTAATTCCAATGAATACAAAAATGATCCAAAGGATTGAAAATACCATAAATATCCCTCAATTGGCTTTCCAAACTCTGTAAAATAGCTTTAGGCTCTTGTTGACACGACTCCTTCTGTCGGTGCACTAAGCTACTTTGAGCTTCTAAATGGCACAAAATCCCTCAAAAATCTGTTTCTGCCACTGAAACCACTCATGTTGTATCCAATATACATCAAACATCAAATATCAACTGATAAATTTCTCAGATTGAGCACTGCATTCCCCAAATAGGCTATCCTCCACGGTTTGCCCAGGGCTGCCTAGAAATTCACATAAGCTTTTTGAGCTCTAGAAGTTCTCAAAATGTTATGAAACCACTTCCATTGGTTCCAAAATTACTGAAATAGTCAATATAGAGTTTTTTTTCATCAAAAATAGCCTCTGGCTGCTCCGATTTCACCTCAATCACCTATCGACACCCCCTGGCACTAGGGTCAAGGAAAACTTCTCTGCTGAGTTTTTGACCTCTAAAAGTATTTAACACTTGATGAAACCTCTTTAAATATATTCAAAATGATTTTTTCAGCCAGGAATGACCACTGGTTCATTGCAACTCTTTCTAAGCCTTGCATTGCTGTTGGCAAAAGCTGGCACTAATGACCCCTGGATCTTTACTGAAGCTTTTCAGCCTTCAAACGTTATCTAAAAGCTCTGAAAACCATTTTATCAGATTCAGAACATCTGAATTATCCAATTTAGACTATTGGAACTCTGGAAAAGGACTCTAACTCCCCTGGTTAGTCCTCAAAATGAATTTGTCTCATGGTGGCCCTGATGGCTCCTTCATCTTCCCTGAAGCAAAATATACTGAATATCACCTCCATTCGACCTGAAACCTATCCCAAAGTCTTCAGAAGGTTTACAAGACCCAAAATTGACTAAAATTTTGTCCAATTTGGTTCAATAATGAGAGAGTTATGACCACAACAACTTTGCCCCAATTTCCTCCACTAAATGTGGGGCAACTGCTAGTTAACTCCACTAAAAGTGGAAGTCCGCCTAAATTTGGGAGCACCTCCAGAATCCCCGCCATATTAAACTCCACTTAAATGAAGCTTAATTAAATATTAAAACTAATATTATGCTCCTTAAGCACTCTTAACATTAAGCTCCCACACTGGTCATATGATGAGGTTCCATGGGAGGAGGGCTAGCCCCTCCATGCTCCGCCGGACCCACTTGGCATTCAAAGTGCAATAAAGTCTTCATACGGTGTCCGTTTTTCGAATTGTTTGCGGCGTCAGAATTAGGAAGATGAGACCTATGCAACCATATTGGTTTCAACCCAATCCTGTAATTTTGAATTTTGAGCTAACCCTTAGGTCCTTGATCTAGTTCTGATCAATACATGTATATTTCATTAACATTTGTTTCCGTTTTTTGTTTTCTAGAATATGCAATCTATTTCAATTTCATTTGAGCTTATTGTTTACACATGTATAACTATAATTGTATCATATTTAATTTCAATTTTCCCAACTCCATACAGTAGACACCGTGTAAAAGCTAACTACATCAAAAAGCCCCAACTTCATATCGAGAATCGTTTTACTTTTCACTCTCCTGATATTTTATACATCATATAAAATCTAGGTACATCAAAAGAAACTCGACTTAAATCGAATAAGTTTTTAAAAGAAACGCAAAAAATTGGTCCATGGGGTTTTGGCTGAAAATTAAATCAGGGAATAGGGAATAATGTTGGTCTGTGAAAATTCTACCTGTTAACATCTCAAAGCTCACCATTTGGATAATAAATTTGATGTCTCCATCTCTCTGGTCTAGTACGTGGAGATAAATCTTTCGTTCAACAGTGTGATATGAAGGAAATAATATAGTAATGTGGCAACAAGCATGCACACTTGTTATTGCATATATTGATAGATAGACATGTATAAATATTGCTAGACATATGTGTCAACATGCTACAACAATCTCTTCGTCACCAAGTGTCTCATATTTCTCCCCAATCTATAAATAAATTTAGCTAGTCACCGTTTATCGGCTTAGGAACCCTTATACACTCACCCACTCAGTACCCTCACAAGCATATTATTCTTGGTTTTAGCATTTTACAATATTTAACTGTGATGGTTTCAACATTTTACAATATTCAAACTGTGAGTGCAACATTTGATTTGTGTCTATATATAGATATCTACACTATAATTGAACACATAGATCTCTACACTGCAATTGGACAAGGCTTGCAAGGGAGAATTTCCAAAGGAATTTGGTTTATTTGTTGGTTGTTCCTGTGAGGAGAGATCACATGGTATTAGAGTGAGCTCCCAAATTTAATTGTTTGCTTGTGTGTAACTCCTGTAATTTTCCTATCATTGTCCTCATTTTTTTCCCCTGCTATTATCATTTGACCCCCTGCCAAAATTTGAAGTGTTGAGTTTTAGGTGTGTTGGATTGCACTCATATTTGTGCGATGAATCTTCTCCTGTAAACTCTAAAAACTGTGTGTTAATCCTTTGAAAGAAAATGTTGAAATGTATCAATTCTATTTTTGTTCTAAGTAATGTGTTGAAGTAGTGTTGAATAGTCTTGAAGAATGCATTGAACTCTTGGTGCATTGTTAGTTGTTGCTGGGTTGGTTGAACAATGGACCATGTACCGGCCATTGGAGAAGAGACGAGTTCCTTGTATGGAGATGGCGGGAATCCAACGATAGTGATTTTCTTCATGTCTGAGTTTTCAGTTGTTCCACAGAGCTCTGCAAACTCATCAGGGTAAAAATAACTAGAACTGAAAGTCCTACGTTACTTCTGCATGTATTTCAATGGATAGAGTCCTACTGAGGGTTTCTGGAAATATATGGAGGTATAAGAGTCATGACGATATATTATATCTGGGAGATAGGGGTGATTGTATCTCTTATATCTATAGCAGTTAGATTATTATATGCCATTCTGTGGACACAGTTTTTTCTCTCTTCTGTGCCTGATGCTAGGGTGAAGAAGTATCCTTATTAATCGTCTATCTTAGTGGGCGGATTGTTTTTCGTTTATTGAGCTCAAATATAAAGGGGGGCTCTCTGGAATCAGTGGTTCGAGTCTGTTTTCATTTTTCATCCATGCAAAGACTATGGCATACATTTTTTCTATCGGTGGTGGCAGTGTCCGGGTTGCATCTGCTGTTATTGTTGCTAGTTTTCTGATCAAAACCTGGGATTGTATGGTTTTTTCTCTGGTTATTCCGGTGTTAGCCCTATCACCACCTTTTTTTTTTGCTATACTTTTAGGCAAGTGGTTGTAGAATTAAATATGGGAAGGATCGTAAGTAAAGGACCTCGAGAACTAGGTACTTCATATCCTGCACTGGGCATGGGATCTGTACAGTAAATATGCCGAAAGTGCATTGATTCATGCCCCATTATGTCGATGTCACTATCTGAACATTCCCCTAGGATTAGGTGGGGTTTTTCTAGTGGAAATTTAATGTTGCCATATTCCCCTAGGATTGGGTGGGGATTTTCCAGTGGAAATTTAATGTTGCCTGAAATTTCTTTCAATTATGCCTATTTGGTATTACCGTCCACAATCTGGGTTGGTGGATGCAGATCTTTTTAAAGTACTAGCATTGATGGGTTGGACGCTGATATAGGCTGTTTTAATTCCTGGTGGTAATTCTGATAAGCAAGTGGTGTTTTTTCCTCGGTCCCAAGGTTCGTGATACTGTGCCCACATCTCTCATCGCCGGACTTTGGGATTGACAGGTCGGATTCTGGGTTTTTAAAGTGTCTTTGCGATTTTTCGTGGTTTTTGTGTCATGGAGGACCCTTTCTCCATTTTGTCTTTTGACACATTGGAGCACGAAGCCCTCATTGTGGCCACCTTGGATGCATAAAGGAAATGTCGTGGTCTATGTGTATCTCGGTCGGAACTGCCATGCACTTGTGCTGATATCCACGGTGTTTCTTCTGTCAGGGAGGACAACCACAGACTTGAATCTCTTTTCCCTTCCTTGCCATCATCATCTTGGGGTGGGCAGAAGAAAGCAACCTTGAAGAATTTGAAGGCTTGTTTCAGGCCAGCGGACATGGTCAAAGAAGTTGTTTTTGAATTCGGAGACCTGTGGAGCAGGGTGGCAAGTTTACAAAAAATGGAACTCACTGGACGTTGGCTTCTTTCTGAATCTTTGGCGATCGATATGGAGGAATGGGTGAAGGTTTATTGGAGCCCAATTCTGGTCTATAACCCAAAGGTTAGTAGGATGATGAGTGGCCGGTTCAGGGTGCATTTCATGCACGAAGATGACTGCAAGAAGATATTAGCTCGTTCATGGGTTCACGGAAGAAGCTTCATGTAGCTTATCCCATGGTGTTTGGGCTTTAATCTCATGATCGATGCTCCGAAAAGCAAAGTGGTGTGGGTCAAGCTTCCAGGTTTGCCACTGGAATTCTAGACCATTACGGCTTTAAGGGCCATAGGAAACTCTATAGGGTGAACCACGTATATTGATCCCAAAATTCTGGGAATGAGCAACAAAAGAATTGTGTGGATTTTAGTGGAAGTCTGTTTCGGTGGTGGTATCCCTGGCGATGTCAACCTGGTTTGGGGACAACAGTGCCGTAGGCAGAGAATGGACTACTGGGGTGTCCCTTTTCATTGTCTAATGTGCCATCATACTGTCTATTTGTTAAAAAGATGTCCCATACGTCATAGGAGAAAATCTCAGAGGGTTAGATGAAACATGACTCAAAAATGGGTTAAATCCATGCCTCAAAGTGATGCAGGAGTATCAGGTAAGTCATTTTCTTCCTTGGAGGGTAATGTCTCTTCTGATGCTTATGAGGATTGTATGATTGATAAATCAAATATATTGATCTGTGGTGACTCCCTTAATAGCCATCCTGTGCCTCAGCCTTGTTGTCCAAATCCCCCAGTGAGGTGTCGGGGTTAAAAATTCAAAACATTTCCCTAGCTAGCCCCTCTGCGCCTTGGACCCCTAAATCTCCGACCCATAACCTCCCTGCTGGGACACTATCGCTTGCAATCGACGTGGACCAAAAATCTGATGATTCTTGTCCTGTAATTGGTCTTACCTCTGGACCGTCCTTAGCATTGCCTGAGAAACCTCTTGAGACCTCTACCTCTATGCCCTGATCTCCTTTGATGCCGCCATTAGAGTGGGCTTCCCCTCCCAATCTGGATCCTGATATGGTGGCTAGCTCAGATTCTCGTAAAAAATCGGTGGGAAGTGATATAGAGGCTTTTATTGGAAATCTGGGATTGGACCTTGCATCTTTAACGGTCTTTGACCGGATCCCTGAACCCCCTCTTTCTATTTCTCCGCTCTCGGCATCCAATATCACAGTGAGAAAGAGGTCAAAAGGTGGGACTAGGCATTTTAGAGAAAGATTAAAAACCAAGTCTCTATTTAATGAGGATTTATCTGATTTCACAGATGTGCCTGTTACTTTCATTGATGATGTTCGGGCCCTTAGAGCTGGCCACTCGCATTTGGGACCGGAATGAATGCACCTCCTCTAAACAAATGCGCCTAAAGGACTTGTTATCAGATTTTATGCTGGGTATGGTTTTATTACAGGAGACTTTATGTGGGAGAGAAAAGGCTATGGATTTTATCCTCAAATTGAGACCGGGTTGGTTAGCTGTGGGTATCGCCTTAGATGGAAGGGCTAGTGGACTTTTTGCTTTCTCGAATCCCTCTGTTTTCTCTCTTAAATCTTATAATTTTTTCAGTGGAATTTTTCTCTCGGGTTTTATTAAAGGGTTGTATTTGAAGGTCAATATAATAAACCTGTTGATCCAGGTGGATATCGGTGGCCACCCACCTATTCCATTTGGACCCGCAACATCAATTCTTTCAGTTTTTCAGCTTCAGCACAACTTACTATTTATAGCAGGTTTTTGGGTCCTGCACTCTCGGAGCTGTTTTGGGTACTTAATGATCAAGGTGGATATTTGTGGCCACCCACTGAGTCCATTTGAACCCCCACCATTAGTTATTTCAGTTTGTATGTTTCAGGACAACTTACTATTTATAGCAGTTTTTCGAGTCCTAAACTTCTAGAGCCGTTTTGAGGCCCTAAACAAATTTTTTTTGGAAAACGGGGAGAAACATGGGTCATAAACCAATGTTTCTCACTCAAAATTTTTATTCCTCAGATAGATATTTCTAACGAGCTATTGAGCGCGTCAAACGGAGATCAGATGCCAAATTTACGTCCCCTGGAAGTTGAAACACCAACTTACCCAAACGAGGCCCATAGTTTTGGCGCTTCATCTCCTAGGGTTAGGTTTTTTGACGTTTTTGGTTTTACATTGTTTCTTAACAATAAATAGGTCTTCGAGCCTCATTATAACATAGTTCAGGGGGCTGGGAGCCAACACATCTCTTCGCAGATATAAGCACTACCAGTGCCCTAGCTCGCTTGTTCCCATCATTTCAGTTCTGTAACACAGTTCAGGGGCTGGTAGCCGACACATCTCTTCTCAGGGATACGCTACCAGTACCCTAGCTCATCTATTTCCATTATTTTTGTAATATACCTTTGAGCCTCAATGTAACACGACTTAGAGGCCTGCGACTGCCACATCTCTTCTCAGAGATACGCTACCAACGCCCTAGCTTGTTTCCATTATGTTTGTAAGCTTATTTTGGTCTTTCTTTTATTAATAAAATGAAGCACTATTTCCACTGCATCTCTGTATCTATGGATATATGTGTATTATGTTGCGTTCCTACATAAAATTCAGATCAGTGGTATTAGAGCGGTTTGCTCTTTCTCTTTTTTTATTTTCATGTCCCCAACGCGGCCAGGGTATAAAAGTTCAACCTCGCAACCCCAACGACCCCCCATGGCGGAAGGAAAGAAAGACGAAGGAGCAAGAGATCCTATCAAAATATTGCTTGAGGAGGCCCTCGAGAAACAGAGGAACATGGTGATGAATAAATTTTCCAAGATCCTTCAACGGTTGCCCACCGACGACACATCTACATCTAGCACATCCGCCAACAGGTCCACGACATCCTGGACAAATCCAACACCAAGTTCAGCAGAATCCCCCCCCCCCCAATGGAGGAATTTAACGCAATGGAGACCATTGATTCCTAAGGAGGGAGGAATGATCCAGGTGGATATTGGTGGTTACCCACCTATTCCATTTGGACCCGCAACATCAATTCTTTCAGTTTTTTAGCTTTAGCACAACTTACTATTTTTAGCAGGTTTTCGGGTCTTGCACTCCCAGAGCCGTTTTGGGGACTTAACGATCAAGGTGGATATCGGTGGCCACCCACCGAGTCCATTTGAACCCCCACCATCAGTTATTTCAGTTTGTAAGTTTCAGCACAACTTACTATTTATAGCAATTTTTTCGGGTCCTAAACTTCTGGAGCTGTTTTGAGGCCCTAAACGACACTTTTTGGGAAAAAGGAGAGAAACATGGGTTGTAGACCATGTTTTTCACTCAAATTTGTAGTCCTCGGATAGATATTTATAACAAGCTATTGAGCGCGTCAAACGGAGATCAGATGCCAAATTTACGTCCCTAGGAAGTTGAAACACCAACTTACCCAAACGGGGCCCATAGTTTTGGCGCTTCATCTCCTAGGGTTAGGTTTTTGGATGTTTCGGGTTTTACATTGTTTCTAAACAATAAATAGGCCTTCGAGCCTCATTGTAACATAGTTTAGGGGGCTGGGATATGACACATCTCTTCTCAGAGATAAGTGCTACCAGTGCCCTAGCTCGCTTGTTCCCATCATTTCAGTTCTGTAACACAGTTCAGGGGCTGGTAGCCGACACATCTCTTCTCTGGGATACACTGCCAGTACCCTAGCTGATCTATTTCCATTATGTCCCTAATAGACCTTCGAGCCTCAATGTAACACAACTCAGAGGCTTGTGCCTGCCACATCTCTTCTCAGAGATATGCTACCAGTGCCCTAGCTTGTTTCCATTATGTTTGTAAGCTTATTTTAGTCATTCTTTAATTAATAAAATAAAGCACTATTTCCACTGCATCTATGTATCTATGGCTATATGTGTATTATGTTGTGTTCCTGCATAAAATCTGAATCACCTGTATGCTCCTTGTGTTAATAGATCAGTGTTTTGGGCTCATATGAAAATATCTGGCATCCTGAAGATAAAAAACCTTATGATCATTGGCGATTATAATGAAATTTTGGAGGTTGAAGAAAAGTGGGGTTTAAAAGCCATAATGGACCCTCTGGCTGACCGCATTAGAGATCTCTTCTTTGATCAAATGATGACTGATATCTGGTCGGTTGAATTAACACCGACATGGTCGAATGGAAGACAGGGGAAGGAATACATAGGAAAACGTCTCGATCAAGTCATGATTAAGGAAAACTTGATAATTTCTCTGGGGAGTATTCGATCTTGGATGGTATCCTCATCCATTTCTGATCACATGGCGTTGGTTCTGTCTTGGTGGGGTGAATCAAATCGTAAAGGCATGACTTTCAAATTCAATAGGATCTAGTTGGAGGATCCCAATTTTGTGGATTTGGTGAAAGTATTCTGGCACTCGAATGGGGGTGGAGAATCTTCAAATGGATGGAATAATTTCGGGGGGAAACTTAGGGCTCTGAAAGAAAAGGTTAAAACATGGGAAAGATGGAAAAAGGAATTGATGAAGGCAGAGTTATCAACATGTAATGAAGCAGTTGGCAAAATATATGAAGACATGAGAGGGGTATCGCTAGAGGCAGAAGTATATTTGAATCTTCAAAATTTAAACAACAGAATTTCAGAAATCCTAAGGTTGCAAGAAGCGACGTGGAAATTAAAAAACTGAATTCAGTGGCTAAAGGAGGGCGATCAAAATACAAATTTTTTTCACAACACTGCAAACGGGAGTGTTGAACCCTTAGTTAAACTGGGGGGGGGGGGTCAATCAGTTTAACACATTCATGGACTTTTAAATATTTTTCATTAAACTTATTCACACCTTCATTTCATGTTCAACTTAATATGTGAGTAATCTTAGAATGTGAGCAGCAAGTATTAATATAATGTAACAACAAACTTAATATGAGAGCAGCAAGTATTAAGCAGATGAGATAAACCATATCAACACATAAACTTCATGCACAGAGAAACCAGATATAAGTGGAAACCCATAAAGGGAGAAAACTAAATCTTATTATTTTTCATGTATGTTCAAGTAACTCCTTTCACCATCACTGAGGCCTCAACCACAGAGGCTCCCATCTTCAACTTCAGTAAGCTACAATCTCTGTGCAGCCCAATCCCCATCACCTTTCAGTACTGCATCCCATGAGGCCCTTAACCTTGGCCAACACAACCTGATGTGGAAGCACCAACTCCCATCTATTTTTTCTTCTATAGTTCATAACCATAGAGGGCTTCCTACCTTCTAAATACTAATCGATACCATTTGCTACAACTATAGGAAGTCTAAACTTCCTTACTCTCTTTTCAAAAGAAAAAAACACCACATTTTAATTTTTGGATAATAGCCTGCTCACCTCTTCACTACCGAACTCTAGCTTTCTTATCTGTCTTAAATCATCTCTGAATTTTCACAGCATCTCTTTCTGCTCCTCCTTCTTCTTATCTTCTCTACCTCAATTCTTCATTCTTTGAAAAAAAGTCCTTATGCATATCTTTGAAATATTATTTATAGAGATTATCTCATGACTGTTTGTATTCCACAGAGAATTCGAAGTGAATAGCCATGACCCTTTGACTTCTGCCTTCTCATTCCTTTGTCCAGCTCATTTAGAAAATATAACAAAATGTACAGATTACAATATTAAAGTGGGATATTTCTTTTCCTCCGGAGACTTGCTAATGCATCACAAATAACATAAAACCAATTAAAACATTTACATTCAGTTACAATATGGATTTCAAATCAACCCATTCAGTTTTTGGATCATTGTGTGTTTGTTTTTTCTGCTGCTGTCTCTGTCTTTGTCATTTCTGCATGCTCTCCTGTTCACTGCAGTTGTGTAACTGCTGCATATATAACTGCCTTTTTATATAACGCAAATAAATCTCAACGAAATAATAATAGACCTTTTATCATAGAAAAAACCCTTTTGGGCCCACTAGACGAACTTTTTCTATTCCCCGATGCGATGAATGGTCTCTGAAGACTTCTGATTGCGATAGTTCTGATGCGATTAATCGCAATCGCAACCTTAATGACATGTGCCACTACTCTGTTTTTACTCCGATGCGATGGTTCATTGTGCACAGATATATGTATAAATATATTGTTTCATATATATATATACTTGCCGCTTTAATTTCTATTTACTCTTCAGCTTTGGTTAAAAAAAAATCGGAGTAAACATATATTAACCTTTAGTCAATCGAACGCTGGCCCCACTTTGTTGCCCTTAAATCCAAAATTCAAACATATAAGATCACAGTCCATAACATATCGGGTCCGCATTCTTCATTGCGATTGCAATATCGAAATCGTATCCTCCAACAGATCTCCGCCGATGCGATGAGTGAAGGGTCCCACTGGCTATCAAGCGACTCACATATCCGCCATCCATCCCTCATCAAATCCAACGGATGAATTTCAATCGCTCAATTGCAATCGCAATTTTCAATTGTTCGTCTATCTGCATCTTTCGTTCTCTGCCGATGCGATGGTTCACTGTGGACCCCACTACGCATATACAATGCTCTTTCATACTCTATCAACAATAAATCTTCGCCCAACACATATATCAATATATATATATATATATATATATATATATATATATATGTCAACTATAAGTCTTCGCCTTTTATTAACAAATTTGGGCTATATTCAAATTCCATGGTATTTTATATGAAACTCCGACTATATTATAGTTCTAGGTCCCACAACATGTTTATCATTTACCTTTTACATCGCGCACCAAATATAATATATCAACATACATTACAGTCTCCGTAAGAAAATTATAATAAAGCTTTTAACTCAGACTTAAACCCAACACTATTATATATTTATATAACCTTTCCCATACGCCTTCAGCCACCATATATACGTAAATTATATTTGGGCCCCACATTTCATGGACAATTCAGTTAAATATTCGCTTTATTATAAGAGGTCCTTATATAGTAGTCCACAGCTGTAACACTATATCTTTTGGGTTAAAACCCAACACATCCATGCCACACTTATAAGTCTTGGAACCTGCCTTTAATAACCTTAGGACCTGCGCTCGTATGATGATTCACTTAATATAAACCTTGATTCAGGCCCACAACATCTTACCTTGAATAATTGCCAAACGGATCTGACGGTCCACTGTTTATCGCGTTCCAACAAAATGTTAGGCACCCATCTGACGGATGTCGCGCAATATCGCGCAAATTAATTGCACGGCAGATAATCCTCCGAAATCGAGCGATATAAATGGTTTTTCCAAACCACTTATGGACACGCGTCCAACAACTAATGGAATCACGTTTTTTTTCAAAAAAAATCTTCCACTTTTAAAACGCACGATACTGCCGGTATTGGGTCTCCAACCTGCTTTCACTGTTCCTTCACGGTTCCCGTTTGCACATGGTTCCACTTCCTTCCATTCTATTTCAATTTCGCCCTTTCATATGTTAATTTTTTAATTTACCCACATATTAACATGTTATTCCTCTTACACTTCAACGTCTTATTATAATTAAACTCCACTTTCGTTCTTACTTATCCTTTCTTTGCTTGGTTCCATTGAAATGTGAACAATCCACATTTCTTCACGGATATCTCCATTGTAGTTAAACTCAGGTTCTGTCCCACAGAAGGCAGTTCGTTTTACAATTCTCTGCCTATGACTTGACTACCACACTATCATTCCAACCCTATTTGGCATGACCGTTTCTCTGCATTCAGTTACTATGTATGACAGTGCACAGGTAGTGCATGTCAGTGCATATCAGTGCAGGACTGTTTCTCTGTATTTACTGTATTCTCTGTATTCTACTGCGTGGGCTGCTTCTTTTTGCTGCCCTGTTTCTTCAAATGGCCCTGTCTCTGCTGAGTTGCTTCTTCAAATGACCCTTTTCACAGCTGCTCGACCCTCTGTAGCTCTTCAGATCTCTCTAGCTCTATGCAGGTATTTGCTGCCTCTCTGCTACCTCTCTACATCTTTGTTGCCTCTTTTGCTATCTCTCTTTGCCTTTCTTCATGTGTACTGTTCTCCTTGTCAGTTTTCTTTTGCTATCTCTCTGCTTCTATGCTGTCTCCTTTGCCATCAATGAAAATAATTCCAACAGGGAGGAGAAGGGTAAACTCTATTTGGTATATAAAAGGGCCAGATGGAAATAAGGTGTATTCTACTCAAGCCATACAACAGTCAGCTTACCAACATTTCTCTGGTTTTTTCAAAGTAGATGGGGATATAGATTTTCACAGCTAGGAGTGTTTCATTCAAAATATGCCTATCATGTTCGATCATGGAGCTAATGAATCTGTTGGTAGGGCTATAACAAAGGACGAGGTTGAATCAATATTAAAATATTTTGCTCATGATAAGAGCTCGGGCCCCGATGGCTGGCCTGTAGAGTTTTTCTTGTTCTTCTTTGAGATTAAGGGAGATGAGTTGGTGAATATTAATGAATAGGCACGGGTGTTTGGGGTGATTCCAGGTGATATGAATGCCACCTTTTTGGTTCTTATACCAAAAGCTCTATCGCCTGAATTTTTCTCCAATTATTGCCCAATTTTGTTGTGCAATGTTATAGAAAAGATTTCTTCAAAGATTATAGAAAAAAAATTAGAAGCTTTATGGTTGATGCTATTTGCAAGGAGAAATTTGGTTTTATAAGAGGTAGATCAATTCATGACGCTGCTGCCATTGCTCAGGAAGCAATGCATTCCATTCATTCTAGGAAATTGGAGGCCCTTATTATGAAGATAGACATTCACAAAGCATATGATCTTGTGGATTGGTCTTTCATTCGTCTTATTCTCTTAAAATTGGGATTGTCAATGGAAAACATAAGATGGATCATGGTGTGTATTTCATCTGACAATTTTGCTGTCATCATAAATGGGCTTCCTTCCAATTTTTTTACAGCTGAAAGGGGTCTTAGGCAGGGATGCACATTATCTCCTCTTGTATTTATCCTTATTATGGACAGTTTTAGTCGAAGGCTTAAACTGGCTAATGAGGAGGGTTTTTTTGCAGGTTTATCTTTTTCCTCGTCAGTATGCACGACTCATTCTTTCTTTGTGGAGGACCTGCTGGTTTTTCTAAGGATTCACAGAAAATTCTGGTTTTATCTTCATTATATCCTCATCCAGTATAAAGAAGCATCTGGTTTAAGTGTGAATAAGGACAAATCCCTACTGATTTATGAACAAGGGGATACAAACAAAATTCTTTTTATTGCGGGCTTTTTGGGGGTTGCAACCAGGGATTTGAAGGAGGGTTTTACTTATCTAGGGTTCATATTGAAGGCTACAAATTACAGGGTTGAAGATTGGAACTGATTGACTGACAAATTTAGGAATATAATTCATAGGTGGACAAACAAATGGCTTTCCATTAGGGGGAGGTAGACACTGGTTCTTTCTGTTTTATCTCAATTTTTGGTATATTGGGCTCACATATATTATCTACCTAAGTATACTGTGGGAAATATTAAATCCATCATATCTCATTTCATATGGTCGGGATCTCTAGATAAGAGGAAAATTCATCTTGTGGTTTTGGATGCCATATCAATTCCCAAAAAGTATGGGGGTTGGGGGTTGCTTAACATTAGAGTTTTCAATAATGCTCTGCTAACTAAATCCTTCTGGAGGGGTTTAAATGGAAGTGGAACTTGGTCCTCCATCATTCGATGCAAATATGGTGGGTGCATATCGATAAAGGATATTTATAGGTGCAATTTGAAGCATGCGGCTTCCGCGTCGATGATTTGGAGAAGATTACTCAAAATTGCACATGTTATGGCCGATCGTCTCTGTTGGAAATTTGGAAATGGCCTGGATATCATGCTGGGCGGGGATCAGATTCTAGGTGTGTCTGTTCTTCCTTTGACAAATAATAGACTGCTCAGAAGACTGGCACATAGGATCATTATTTTCCTCTATCAGACAATTGATTACTGGAGTTTGGGATCCCCAATATGGAAATCTGGGAGTCGACTGGGTTTACATGCAGAGTAGGCAGCCAAATGGGATGAGATTGAAAAAAAATTGAGCATGGCAGGCTTATGCTATCATAGGGGAGGTGAAAAAATCATATGGGATGGGAGACTTAAGTAGGGGGGATTACTAGTAAAAGATATCTACCTACACAATATTGCCGTAAATTTGTGTGATAAATCTCTATCGGCTTTTTATCAGCTTTGGTTTTGGGGCATCCCTACAAAGATCCTTCTTTTTGGTTGGCTGCTATGTAGGAATAAGATTTTATCTTGAGATGGTCTTCAACATAGAGGTTATCAGGGACCAGGGAGGTGCCCTTTATGTGAATTGGAAGTGGAGACCACACATCATCTATTCTTTTCATGTTCCCTCACTCTCAATATTTGGGCCCTTTTCTCTTCCATCTTGAGTAGACAGGACTGGCACTTGGCCTCTTTTGAAGACTCTATTTAGATTTGGGGACAGAAAGGTGGATCATATAAAACTCTACCTTTGTTTATTTTCTGGGAAATTTGTGGGGCTAGAAACCGCATGATTTTTGAAGGAAACTCTTCAACTTTGTCTATGATTTATGTTTTAATTATGAGATGGATGCCTAAAGCGACTGTGGATGTTCCTCTATCAAGGGATTTTTCGATTATAAATGCGCCTCACTGAATTGCACTTCCAACAATCTTTTTTGATGGGGCCCAACAGGGCAGACGCTATGGATGTGGAGCTTGGTTGAAACTTTGTAATGCAGACAGATATCACATCTGTTGGTATGGGGGGTAGGGGAAAAACAACAAAGCAGAATTGATGGCCTTATGGAGCGGGCTTTGGTTGGCTTGTCACCTTGAAATTAAGGATGCTCATGTTTTTGGTGACTCTAAGATTATCATTGATGGTTTTTCAGGTAATGGAGTCATTTTTATTCAGGGTGCAAATGGCTGTTGTGATAGGGTGAGATATTTGACTTAAAAGTTTGCATCTCTGTCTTGGAATCACATTTTTAGGGAGTTAAATACCAGGGCCGATTCTTTGTCTAAAAAAGGTCTTGGCCGATTCTTTGTCTAAAAAAGGTCTTGGTTCTATGCATGGGAGCATGCGTATTTCACATTTTAGAGGTGGCCATAGCTGTAGTTCTTATGAGATACCGATTTCCTGATGGTAACTCTATTTTTTGTTTCTTCATCAAGGGAGTGTGTTTTTTTTCCTTATATTGATATTTTATATTTTCTTTCCTTCACTGGCACGCGAGGTTCTCCTTATCAATATTTCAGGTGAGCGTTATTGGCCTATTTGGACTGTGTCATACTTCACATGGCTGTCTATGTCATCAAGCGAGAACGATTTTTTTTGCTTTTTGTTATGCTCTGGACCTGGGTATGCCTATTTCTTCTGCAAGCGAGCGTGTATTCTCTTGGTGGTTTTTTTTTATGACCCTTTCTTGCTGACGGATCAATTTTATGTTATATGCTGCGTTTTCATGATTATTTGAAGGGGAAGCTGGACTTCCATGAACTGTTTCACGCAACATTGATGAGATTTGTATTCGTAAGTAGTATACATTTTGAATTATGCTATGGTTACTCCACACAAACCTTTTTGGTTTGGAGTGATGGATGGACCTTATCAAGCATTATGTACTGTTTATATATATATATATATATATATATATATATATATATATATATATATATATATATATATATATATATATATATATATATAACAACGTTTTTTTCTCTGAAAAAATAAAGAATAATGACAAACATTTATCCCACACAAGATGAAATAGAGAAACATAAAAGAAATCATGTATCATCATATATTTCAGGACTTCAATCAGCTATGGAAGAACAAGTGCAGGATAGAGTTTCCCCCTTTCGATCAATTCGATATAACATATAATGATATTAATCAACCGCATTTTCTGGGTTCCTGCACACATTCCTTTTGTCGTTGGTGCATATGAAAGTAATTGAGGGGAAAGGAACGACTCTCTTTAGAAGAATGAAGCACTCTCTCGAACTGTTTGTTGTATTAGTCTTCACTATTTTCTGCATTAGGGATCCATCCAACAAAGGCCAACATGATATTATAAACTCATATAATGTGGGGGAGTTGAAAAAGGGTTGCATTAAATTCAAAATAAGGAGGTGTGTGTGAAGTGGTAAGGGAAAAGAATAAGGAACCCTCTCTGACAAGTGGAAAGAGAAAAGAAAGATAAAAATAAATTTTTATTTTATTGGTAGAAAAATTTGAATTTCAAGTATTATATTATATTTATATTTATAATTAGTTTTTTAAGAAACTTCATAAGTTTTGATTTAAATTATTTTTTAATAAATAATTATTTTGTTAATTGATTATGAATACTTTTTTGATATTAATAGTTATAATATTGTTTTTTTTTCTTTTTCGAACAAGATTGGTTATACTATATTTCTAAAAAGTAGGTGAGGAGAGGTGCTTCTCCATTACAAAATTCCCCAAGTTTGATGCAAAGGAAGATCTGGTTGGGGGCTATTTCATGAGATGTATTGCTTGATTTACATTTTTCTATCCTTCTTTTAGAGCTAGACACAGTTACATTGGAGCTATACTATTTGACAAACTGAAATGATAACAACATACACTTTACTTTAATAATAAACTATGTTTACTACTGCAATTTAGAGCTAGATCCATGGGTGGCCAGAGATTTTGATGAACTATTTGTTGACAGTATTCTCACTTCCTCGATGCCTTCTCCCCTGGTCCATTGATGTGGAGCCTTGCTCCGAATTTTTGCTCATTGCTTCTTTGATGAACTTTAGTGATTCCTTCAGATGGCTGTAGTTGTTCATTAGTGTTCTTATTTCTTCATTACATTTATTCCATTGTGATCTCATATAGGTCATCTCTGCTTTGTATTTTTCTTTGTATTGTTGGATCCGGTTCTTGATATTTTCTATCACAATTTGATGAGATTTGTAAAATGCAGAAGGGTGTGATCTGTTCTCCAGAGGATCCATCTGTGTCTTTTCGTTGTTGATGCTACGAATTGTGTATGCTTCCTCTGCCGCTGGTGTTGCTCTCTGATGCACTGCTCTTATTCTTCTTGCAGTTCTCTTTGTATTTGTTACTGTCCCCTTGCTGACCAAAGACTTATGGAAATGTAGCCTGAGGTTCGAATGCGATGCTTCCAGCGAAGAAGAGAGTGGCCAGCTCACAATGGAGAAAAGCGAGGGAGGCAGAAAGCACGCTGGTAGCGCGTTGAAGTTAAAAGCATAGATTAAAGCAAGGTTAAGGTGGATTGGAGATATAAGGGAAGTGCTGTGCGTATAGGTGGGCCAGCAAAAGCTTAGAAAAAGCCGAGAGGTTACAGAGGAAAACACATTAATGAAAGGAAGGATCTCATGCAGATACAAAGGCGAGAAAGAGAATAGAAATGTTGGTTGGGTAATTCGATTTTTATAATTGCACAGATTAATTATAATATTTATTAATAAATTAAATAAATTAAATAATTAGAATATTTTTTTATAAATTTAAATTCCAAAATTTATTTTATAAGCTCTAAGATTTTATTGTTATAAATGTAAATATTTAAAATACTTAACTAGTTAACGTACTTATCTTTTTATTACCTTCCTAGTTACCATGGTTAGGGTCACTAACTATGAACTTATCATAGATGTTAATGTATTAATATTACTTTTAACCCTACATATAACTATCACATTTTTCAACCATTAAAATATTAATGCTAAGTGCATAATTATGAGTTACTTCTTTGGTAAGTTGAAACCGAGTGATTTGAATTATAGGAGTAACTTTTGAGATTATTTTAATCTTACAATTTACATTTTTCAAATTCATAACATTATTATTATTATTATTATTTTTAATTTGAGGTTATTTGACTTTTCTTACTAATGTAAGTTGAGTTGATAGGAGGTTGGTTGGGGTCATGATAGCTTGACATCAAGGTTCATGTAATACCTCCTCTCATATTATCTCATTTAGCATATAAACTTGGCAATCTAATTGATTTGTGAAATTTCAAGGTTCATTGGATTATATCTAACAATAGGAGTTAACCTTGCATGTTTTGATGCTGAAAGGGTAGGTTTCTAGCCTAAGTTCCTACCTTGTCATTCAAACCCTCCTTCCTCTTTGAGACTTCTCCACCAACCACTTGCATCATTGCTTGTAATTTTATTTTGCAAGGTTCTTGTTCTTCTTAACTGATTCTATGCTCAATATAATGCTTGGAAGTTATCAGGGATGACATTTAAGCATATGTGATTGGCTCTCAAAGGGCATCCTAGGATTTGGAGCAATTGTTTAATCATTTTTTCACCTTACTCTATGTATAGTCGTGATGTATGTGGTGAACTATATCTTAAGCACGACTACATATTTTTTTTATGGATATCATTAACCAATATTATTTTCTTGTAGGTGTCCGAATATTAAATGGATATAAGGAGCCATGACTAACAACAATAGTGTAGTGACTAGAGGAAGAAATTTTGTTTAAAGTTCTCAAGTGAGCCCCATATATTACCTTTTTTTTATGTGGCTCACAATACCCTCCCATCAATGGTTTTCCTTCTTCCAAGGTTGATGTGGCACTCTATGTCATGAACTTGAGGTCTTTTTTTATTTATTTATAAATGTTATGGTTTTGATGCGTTGCATTAGAAAATCGTTTCTTCCTCTTTTATGTTTACAACGTTGTGCCAAAAGGATAAGATATTCCATCACAACAGTTAGCAATATGGCTTTGGAAATCCAACATAAAATGTGAAAATCAAGGAGTCAAAGCAATTGAGCTCTTCACCATGTAATGGAGACAAGGGAATTTTGTTCCATTCTTGATTTTTTTTTGCATTCCCTCCTCTTAACCAACCTTTCCTTTTGGTCCAATAAGGCGCCACAAGAGTCTTCCTGACAACATCTCCTAATTTTTTTATGTTACAAGGAGACTATGTACTCTCCATTAAAACAAAGGAGTCATGGCAACTATGTGTAGTAGCATTACAACTCGCACCACCATAGTACATAATTGGGTTTTTATTTAACATTTTAGGTTTTGAGTATCTTCAAAAATTCCCTCCAAGGTTTTTGAAATTAATTGAGTAACTCAACATCAACTATGGATTGTTCATTGTTAATCATTAAGTATATGTTGTTTTATTTCTTGAGCAATAATCACTGTTAATCATTTTTATGCATTCTCAATTTCAATGCCCAATTTAAGTTACTATGGTTTCCCACTATTCAAGACTTTCTAGAATATTAATTTAACTTTTCTATAATGTAGATGTGTTAGATTATCGACAAATTTAACCTCACTTTAAATACTATTTCTTATTTAACTTCATTTTCCATCTTTATAAAATAAGTTAATTATACATTTTCCCATATAATAGTAGTTTGCATAAATCCTTAGTTTTTAAGGTTGTAGGGTAAACTACAATTATTTTAATAAATCCTTAGTTTCTTAAATTTATTGTAAACTACAATTATTTTTAATAAATCCTTGGTTTCTTAAGTTGTATCGTAAACTACAAATATTTCTAAGAAATCTTTTATTTTTTAAATTATATTGTTCACTTTGCTTAATTATAAAAGAGATACTTTATCTAAAGAGCATGGCATTTTTATCTTGACTTATTTCATATGAATATAGTACCTATGAATCAATTTTATTTCCCAAACAAGACCAAGTTGCTTATGTATGCAAAGAAATTCTCAGGTTCTCTATAACTTAACAGAATTTGGGAAGATATTTAGTTTAAAAACTTTATTTCAAGATGAAATACTTTGTCATATTTGCATTTCATTTTCATAACGAGAAAACATATTTTGATTATAGGTACATATAATAGCATATTAGCATATTAGTGTCCAACGAGTGTCAAATTATCTAAAATGCTTGTATTGGTTACCATTATATACTTGATGATATAATTATGACATTTGAATGCAAATCCCAATTGAACCTCAATTGGAACCTAGGATAAAATTTTACGTTTATCTCTTAATAGCTTTATTTTTCTACTCTCGTGCTCTTATTTGTAGAGCAATGGATTATGGTGCCATGTGCTTTTTATTATTTTTTTCCTCGAGAAAAAAGCATATCTTCCAGTCTCAAAGTGTTATCATTCACATTAAGAGGGAATTGTTTTCTCTGTGCTTTTTATTATAATTGTCAAAAGCATGATATAATATATTTAATTTTGCTTTTATTTTGTATTAGTTTACTTTTTTACTAAAAATTTATGTTTCAAAGTTTGAGAATTTTTTTTGTTATTTTTTAATATTATTTAAATATATTTATTTGTAATATGATTGGTTGAGTTTTTATTATCGGTTTTTTAGTAATTTTTATTTCTATTAGTTACTAATCTTTTGTTTTACCTTTGACCAAAAATTTATCTAAAATTTAACATTGAGATTTTTGTTGTTGTTTTTTGTTATTATTTAAATATATTTCTTTGTAATATGATTGGTTAAGGTCTTATTATGGGTTGTTTAGTAGTTTCTATTTCTATTAGTTACTAATTTTTTATTTTTAGTTTATTTCATTTCTATTTAACTTTTGTTTTTGTTTTTGTTTTTGTTTTTTTTTTTCATTTTTCTAATATTTCTATTTTTATAACTTTTAGTGTTTTTCTCCATATTTTCAATTTAAAATGACTTATTATCATATTAAAAACACACACACACACACACACACACACACACACACACACACATATATATACAATTTGTTAGTATAAACAATTTTAATTTTTGGTGGACATTTAACAATACAATATTTTATTAGTTGTTTTATTGTTGTGATGAATATATTTGTTTATTTTGTTAATGAATGCAAGATTTTATATTAATAATAACAAATTTTTACATAGGTAAATATTTGTCTTTATGTCTTATTATTTTTTAGTTTAATTAAATTATATTTAAGCTACGTTGTAGGTACTAGCTACTATGTAGCCCTTGTTTAAAATGTAAGAAGTCATATTTAAACTATGCATTAATATGGTACAAGCTCACTTTAACATGGTAGGGAAACCATCTAATCATCATACATAATGAAGTGGAGTGCTAGGTTTTCCTCTTCATCATATTGGTCGCCAATCCATCGCCGCAATCGAACAAAAGGTCACCTCTCGCACCGAAAGAGAGTTGAATATCAAGATTTTTGGTGTCAGCCTCTTCCATGGCTCCAAGCATGCATGGATTTGGTTATTTCATAGGGAAAAATTGCTACCCACTCGTAGATGCGCGACCCTGGAAAAATAGGGCAAATAATGCTTTGGACCTGTGGATGCCCCATTCGTATGGTTGGCATACTATGATGGTGGTCATGAATACTAGTCGGTTTAGTGGACCAAGTTGGAGCAAACACATACACTCACATGCATTTTGTCTCCTCGAGATATACTTGCCCTAAGCCCATTTAGGGAGATATATACATACTGAGGGCTCGTATCTACTCCCCTAAGCATGTAACTAAGTTGGGTCTTCATAATTTATAACATTATGTATTTTATGTAGTAAAAAAAAAAATTATTATTAATTTTTTAGACAAGCATGTTTTTATAGGTTTTTGTTATTTGAGTCAAAGAGTCAAAGTCTTATTTGAACCTATTGTAAAAGAAAATGAAAAAGAATTTTTGAAATATGTAATTTTGGGTCACAAACCCCTCTAGGTGTCAAGTCTACCTACATGTCAAGTCTGACCTACCCCAATGGACATGTCTATTCACACCCCTTTGAATAGTATAAATAGAGGGAACATGAAACTCGTTTGGACAAATACACTTGATGGATATAGTTTAAAATATCCCAAAGGAAAAAGTAGAAATGAAGAATCGAAGTCTGAAAGAGAGGATTTCTTCTTGAGTTAGAATTTGTGGAAAATCTATATTGATACATTTCTTGAACTAGAATCTAGAGGTGGAAATTTTCTGTGGTTATGAGATTTGAATATCTCATTTGATCTTATTCCACAATTTTTTTTTTTAATGTTTTGGGATTTTATACCCATAGAAAGGTTTTGCACCAACTTGAAGCCTATATGTTGTATTCTTTTATTTATGTGATATTCATGTTTATGTTATGATAATTGTTGTTTTAAAAAATCAGAATAAATATTAATAAATAAGTAAATTAAATTCACAAACAATTACTGTGAGAAAGAAAATCTAAATTAAACTACAAGTCTATAGATTTTCCAACATAGTATTATAGATGAGGTTTATACAAGGAAGCGTGAAGATCACACTTTGCTGACTTTTGATCAAAGTATTTTCTCTGTATGGATTTTTGTGGTTAATTATTGAGAATTGCAGCCGATTGATCAAGATTCTGGGGATATAAATGTAAACCCTAATCTCAGTTTTGATATGAAGTTTTACTTTATGTGACCCGATTATTCTTCTGAGTGAACAGTGACTCGTGCTCTTATAGTAAACTGTGGCTTGTTTAATTTACAGATTTAATCATGGCTCTATGCGTCGGTGGTCATATCACAGTTTGGCTCGTTGGTTTTCATGTGGCATACTCTCTAACATTATAGTGGAATATAGCTCACTATTCATACCTGTAAATTGCCCGCACTACTTCGTGACCTGACAGGGACATTCCATATAATTATATAGTGTCATCATATCTATTTCAGAGATCGTGGCATCGCATCTATGCTTTGCGGCATCCTCACTATCGCATGGATTCGTTGTGGCATGGACACGCTATATATCTGCGATGCATTGGTATATTCGTTATAATGGTTGCTTACCTTTTTTACTCTATGGACTCGCATGTTATAGGATTTAAATGTGGATCTTAAATTCGTGGATCCCTTATGGTAAATGGCTCGGATTCGTCTAAACTATGATGATGGATCTTGTATCTCAGCGGAACAAACAATAACTATATTACATTACAAAGTTTTCATGGTCTCTAGTGATTCGAGAAAATCACATTTTTATAGCCTCGCATCTACTTCATGATGGCTCACATAACATTTACATATGTTGGCTCACATGTCAATACACAATGGCAGCACATGATAGTTATCTTGAAAATATATATATATATATATATATATATATATATATATATATATATATATATATTAAATGGATGGTATACTTCTTGGAGATCGTATATTTCATAATATATATATATATATATATATATATATATATATATATATATATATATATATATATATATATTTGTAAAATTTGACCTGGAGCTTTGAAAGAAAAACGATAGATGGCAGAGATCTGATATAAAAAATATCATGGTAATGATGAATGATAGATCGTAACTCCTCAAGCAAAGACTTGAGATTTAGGGAATATTGTTTCAAAAGTTATGTAAACTTGAAGGAATATCTATGGATCAAAGTTTGAAGGTATCTATGGTGGAAGAAGATACTAGAAATATGAAGTTCATAAGTATCCAAGTTATTTGACAAAGGGATTCATGCTTGAATGTACAAGGAGGTAAAGCTTGAATAAAGTGGCAAAACATGCACTTCAAGGTAGGAAAAGTTGAGGTTTTAAAGATAAAAACACTTGTTGAAGAAGAGTTGACACGTAAAAAGGGATCATATCTCTGCAAAGAAGAAGGTATGGTATTATTGCAGATTTTAAAGATAAAAACAGTTGTTGAAGAAGGATTGACACGTAAAAAGGGATCATATCTCTGCAAAGAAGAAGGTATGGTAGTATTGCAGAGGTATGCACAAGTTTTATATGTATTTCATGTTATGTGTCTAGGTCATGGCGATGATCATGAAAAGGGTATGATTTTTAGGATATGATAGGTCTTGTAATTTAGTGATTTCGTTAGGGTTTAAAACATGATAAAAATGCATTAATGATAGGTTTCTAGTGCTTGTATAGGATTTGTGTAACAAATACCGAAGACCTTAAAATTTAAGGTTTTGTAACTAACTCTAGTGTGTGGTTGTAGAACTTTACAATTTGTACGTGACAGATGTTGGTATCTAGGGTTTGTAAACACTAGAAAAGTGTGGAATAAAAGGAGAATTATTAGAGATGGAAACCCTAACTGATTGTTTGCACTGTAAAAGGAAAATGGACCTAGTTCTTATGCATGGAAGGTACTACATCATGCTAATATGAAGACCAAGTATGATAAAAATGGTTCAAGTATTTAGTTGAATACAAAATTTAGATCCTAAGACCAAGAAATAAAATGCATGATGTTTTTGCACGATAATCTTAATGTCTAAGGTTGGTTTGAAATTTTTTGATATCTATCATTTGTAAACCCTAGATGAGACTTGGATTGAATAAACCCTAGGAGTGATGTTTTTGTTGAAAGTAAAAGCCCTAATAAGGGTTAGATCAAGAATTATATGGTTTGTAACTAGAACCTTAGAAGTATATCCTCTAAGAAACCATGGAACCCCTAGATTGACAAAATTGACATCATGCTTTTGTCTTTGTATATTTTGCTTGGTTGTACTTGTTGGAATTGCAAGCACAAAATTATGGAAGCAAGATGGGAAGGATGGAAGGACAAACAAAATTAGCACTCATGCTTGTTGATGACTCCTTGAAAATGATTAACATGATGGAATGAGGGAACTATAAGGACCCTGATGAACATGATGTTGAAACTTCCAGTTGATGATTTCATTCAAGGAACATATTGATGATTGAAAGATAAAGCGTGCAAAAAAAAATTGACTTCAAAGGAAGCAAATAGAAAATTTTGATTTCTTTTCTAAGGGGATATTATAATTTCACAACTCTGATATCAATGATCTGCTTAGGATATGACTTGGCTCCCTCAGATAACATATTAAAAAAGCATGTGAAGAAGCTAGAAGGAGAGCCTATTTGATGATATTGATCAACATCAAAATATGGTCTCCTGAAGAAAGAGAGAGACTTAACAATGACAACTCCAAGGAAGAAAATATTGTAGCTTGTTGATTAATTTGTTCCATGGGCACTTTGTTTGAAAAATTGAAAAGCATGGAGAAATACTTTTGTTCAATATGCGAAAGGATGTTGATCTCAAAGGAAACAAGTAAGCAGAATCTGAAATCTTGAATAAAGGCCTTCATGTTTAGGTAACTATAATATTGATATTTTGGTATTGGTTATTTGGTTGTGTTGACAGGCTGGAATGTATCGCCAACAACTAGGGGGTCTCCCTGGTGTGAAGTCTTAATTAGGCCTCACATCGTTTGGGATAGGAGCCCCATATGATATGTGGGCTCGATTACCATAATGAATGTTTCTACTCTTGGCTGTCAAATGAGAAGGTGTCAGAGTGGGGACAAGAATGAAAAGCTCAGACATGAAACAAAATTATCCCAAGATTTACAAGCTACAGAAAGAGGTACAAACAAGTCTCAACAACAATAAGAAGGGGTATGCCATGAGAGGGATTAGTGAGCCAAAACCCAATCAGACATACATGAACAAGAACATGCCAGAAGTTAATTGAAAACTAGTTCACAATAGATCATCGGCATGGTGTGGAATAAGTAAATACATATTCGAAAGAAAAACATACATGCAACGACTATGAATCAATCCATAACATATTGCATATATGAAAGCACACATAAACATACATTGAAAATATCAGACAATCAATACAACCACCATGAGTAAGCATGGGAATCAGTGCCAAACATGGAAAAAATATTATTGATGTTGCTGCAACTTCAAGTCCACATCTTGTGACCGGTCAAAACCTAACATTGGAACATGGGCTCCTTATATCATTTCCCAATGCAAAACCCTAGCCTCACTACAACTCACTCTACTAGTTTCCAAGAGCTAAGTGCCTCTAGCTCTCAAGCACAAATCAAGTATCTAATCCTAGCCTCAACTCAAGTGCTAAAGTCCCCCCCCTCCTCAAATGAGGCATAGGGGTATATTGATAGGAATAGGGGAGGGTGCCCTTTCATCTCCTCCAATGACCTTTCTTCTACCCTCATGACTTTTGATCTTCCTCACTCTTATCTCATGTATATGGACTATTATGTGCCCAATTGATCTATGCATAACTATGGGCATTATGATGAGTAATAAGTACATATTAACATTAGATTAATTATGATAATAATGCATGGGGTTTCTAGAAACCCTAATGCTCCCACATAGTCATAATGAGTCATTGAATAGGGTTGCAATCCATTTTCTATGTTGAGTGTTGATATTCCTGCTACAGTTCTTGCTATCATGGTCGGTATAGTGTTTCAGGAATTTGCATGGATTCAACTAGTATGTTTTTCAACACCTTGATTGCAAGGAATTGTGCTAGAATCCTTGGTTTCCTCCATGAAAATCAACATCCCCACCTGTAAACAACTAATGCCATTCACATAAACATGAAGCCAAAGAATAATTCCAGAAACATGAAACATTAATTGGAAGCCAAATAACAATTGAGACCCCTGTGTAGTCCCTTTCAACACCACAATGTCATTATGGTATGTACATCTTGGGCAGGAGCCATGGTGTATTTCAGGAGGTAACTCGATCATCAATAAGTGAGTTGTGAGAGAATTATTTTGGTAGCATGCGCTTGGGGAGCCTTTCCTTTGTCAATTTCCCAACTTCATTTGTTCCTATTCATGCAGCAAAAATGGATGCCAACACCCAAATCACCTAGTCTATGCACTACCCACATATTTATACAAAATTCAATGGAATCAAATTAGCGATCACTCAATCATTCTCAATGTTTCCGGCTCTATATACCTGTGTGATACCTTTCAGCACATCATCCTCTTTACAACGGTGCTCCTCTTCCAACTATTTTCCAAATGTACATGCTTCACTTGATACTGAGTGACTATGCTCACAGCTTGTTCTCCCCTTTTAGCTCTCCTGTACGACCTACATGTTGAACATAATCATGAAGATACCTTGGTATATCATAATTGATAACAAGATCAACAGTTGGGCTGTCAAGACCACGACTTGCTACATGCTGAAGAGCAGCAAGCCTCATAGATCATGATTTGAGAGAATGCAATGCCACTAATTCTAGATTTCTCACATGTTGGAATTCCTCAACTGTTCATGCATATAGACAATTCACACAAAATAGATATGAAACTTCACTTCATTAAACACAATATGTACTTACACTGACTCATGATTCTCTTTGCCTCACAGCTCAACAGTTCCACGTCTTCACAGGTTGACCTCTGCTTCACAAACATTATCTCATCAATGCAATGATACCCAAATTCTCACCTTTAATCATACCTTTATTTCATCAATGCTATGTGCCTAAGTGATGCACCATGTTGCATGCGTTGATCAAATTGGTAGACAAGATACCTTGAGAGACATACCCTCCAAACAATGCCAAGTTGCTTCCATTCGACACATAGATCTAATAAAAATAAACTCTCACGGTGATGGGGTCAATGCAAGAGTGGCAATCAGTCAACCTTCTCACAATATTTGAGTTGGAATCAACCTTCTCAAGGCACCCTTATGTGTTAGGATTTCCATGCCTTTAACCCTCCTTCAATGTTGGCTTGCCGACACACAGCCAATAGCATTGTGCTCCACACTCAACATGACCAAAAATTTCCTCCAACAGATCTACAAGACTCCACTAAGAGAATGCCACAAAAGAATTATCTGATTTTCCAACCACAGGCAACACATCAAACAACCATACAAATTACTATTACAAACCTCTGACGAAACTCAGTAGCTTGTTTATGTTCTTATTTTATGATGATGGCTCGCATATATAAATATGCATTACTGATCATAGTCGAACACCCAGAATGCCTCTCACAATTCGGCAATGACCCCATCAAAATCTAGAGTAAACATCACCTCACAATCACATTTAGAAAGAAACACTGATTGATTGCTTATATCTCTTATATAGACAGAACATACACAGTGAAAAATTCTTCCAATGTCACTGTACATACACATCTCCTTCAGCATAGGGAATATACCAGAACAATCAAGGGTCAATGCTGCAATCCAGGCCCTTCATTATGCTTCAGAAATTAAAAACACAGAGGCTTATCATACCATCAATGAATCTCCTTCACAATATGCAGAGCTTTCTCACATAGAAACCCAAATTTACTTTCGTGAACTATTAACTTTGATTCAACTGTATTTACATAGATAATCCTTCATAATGTGCAATATTTATCTAAACATTCACACACATATAAACTGGAATTTATCAAATATATACAAATAAACTATTTCATTTAATCATTTATGTACATATAAATTACCCAAAATCTCATTCTCTTTATTCTCCATAACCTTATCTTCTTTCATTTGGCCATTCCTCCTTCCCTTTTTCCTCATGCCCATAGACTTATAATTATAAAAACAATTACATAGTTATGGATCATTTTGAATCCATGATCTTCTCCATAGATCACTCAAATAATTCCTAAAATCTCTAATTCCACTTTTAACTCAACTAATCCTCTATTCTAGGATCCCTTAATCCCTAAGATCTCTATGAGATCTTCACAAGTCAAAAACCTCTCACATTCTCACATAATTTATTAAAAATATACAAATTTATTATTATTAAATTAAAAACATCACACCCCCTAATTCAACCAAATATACAATTATTTTTTGAGCAAAATGCTCCTGCATTAGACTCCCAAAGTTGAAAGAAATCATGATCTCGAGATCATGTGTCTCCAATCGCTCTCCTCCTAGATCCCAGACTTTGTTTTGCAGTGATCTCTTTGCTTCATTTAAGTGATGTTCATGTACTCTAATATATTTTCATGCTACTCCTAGTTTCCATATCTTATGTTGTAGTGTTCCCAAAAATAGAAGAAAAGAGATATCAACGCCTTATAAATGAGCCACTTTGAGGGGGCACCTCCAATACATTTCTTGTATCAACTTTATCAAACCTTCTATGTCTTCTTTTAGATCATTCTTCATGTTTTCCATGTTTTCTTTCATGTCATCCATCTTAGCTTCCATGCCATCCATCTTAGCTTCCACGCCAGCTTCCATGCCATCCATCTTAGCTTCCACGCCTTTCTTCGAAACTTCCATTTCATTTTTTGTTGCTCTTTGCGAGAGCGAAATTTGGTGCACTTGCTCTTGTAATTTTGATAGATCATGTTGCAATTCTTCATCTTCATGAGTCATAGTAGAGCCTTCTGAAGGCTTAATGGGTGTTGAATTATTTTTACGAGGCATCTTTAGAACCCAATACTGATATCTATTCTACAATATGCCCTTGGAATCAATTCAAATTGATTCTTCAAACAAGACTTATGCAATTCAGAAAAAAAAAACACACCTTTTTCTTGCTTTTGAGGAGCTCGATATTGAAATTGGATTATCTCTGTGATTGCATCTCTTCAATATTTTAAATTCAGCACTGAAGTAGCCCTCTGAATTCTCTTTTGAATGCCACAGGTCTAACCTGATTTGGATTCTCCAAGACAAAGTTATATCCAATCTCCCACAATGACCTAATTATGGACTGGTTCAGTAGAGCGAACTTGTACGACTTTCCACGTGTCACTATTTCTTCCTTCGCCTCTAAAATTGATAGCCAAGACACTAGAGCCCGTGTGATTGCGACCAATTTTTACGGCACTTCAATCCGATGCTCAGAGAGAGAGTTATTGAACTTTTCCCACGATCACCTCTTTGTGATGAAATTCGGGAGCCTGAAAAAGCACTACCTTCCATAGATCATATGTCCAAAAATATTGTGAACCAAGCTCTGAAATTTTTTGACGAGTTTCCTCAGGATTTCAGCTTCGTACCCTAAAAATTTCAGATTCTGAACCTTCGTAGAAAAAACATTATAGCGCAAATTCCACGATGACCTGTTTAGAAGCCTGAATAAAGACCTAACTTCCACAGATCATATCTCCGAAAATATTGTGAACCAAGCTATGAAATTTTTAGACAATCTTCCTCAGGATTTCAGTTTCGCACCCTAAAACTTTTAGCTTCTAAAACTTTGTAGAAAAAAAGTTATAGCGAAAATTCCACGATGACCTGTTTGGAGCAGCGAAACCCTAGAATCCAAAGCTCTGATACCAAATGTTGTGTAACCAGCTCCAAAAATAGAAGAAAAGAGATATCAACGCCTTAGAAATAAGCCACTTTGAGGGGAAAACCTCCAATACATTACATAAATGAACAATTCTTGGATGATACAATTTACAAAACCTCCTTTCTATATATAGGAGTCCATGTGGCCATAATGTAATCCTAGTGGGCCACAATGTAATCCTAGCCGACCTAACAATAATAATTTAAGGACAAAATAATAACAAAATGGGGGTTACAAGGGTACAATAATAACAATAAGGGGGTTACACTAATAACAATAAGGGACTATACTAGTAATATAGGGACCTAACACTTACTTTCATCATTCTTCACTCTCCCTTCAACTTTACATAGGATTACTTACTTTGTCTCACCATAGTTTTTCTTAGGAACTTGCATAAATTTCCATAATTCATATATGGCCTCTTGCAACTCTATTTTCTGCTATAAACAAACCTTATTTTCGTTGTTCTGCCACTGCACTTTGCTGCACTCTGTCAATTTATCTTCAAACTGCTGAATACCTTCAGATTTTTTGCTTCAACTTCTGCTGTTATTCTTGAGATTGCTCTGGATACTGCTGTAGATATTGCTGCCACCCAAACTTCCTGAATATCCTTGAAGATATCTCCCTCTACAATATGCAATTGCTTCTCCTTGTTTGCAAATTTATTTTCAAAAAGTAAACTGCTCTCAAATTCCCTGACTACAGTAACATATTCACTCACACTTCTTTGTATATTAGTTAACATAACGTAGTTTAGAAAACTAATATCTGCTTTTGTCTCAGCCAAAAATTTAGACATTCTTATTTCAATGTCTGCAATCCCTTTCTCATGCTCAGATTCTTCTAGCAAGCAGTTCAATAATTCAATTTCTACCTGATTCCTTTCAAACACCTCATCACTATGCTGCTTAACAATTCTAGCATAACTCTCCTCCTTTTCCTTGAAAAAATCCCATAGCTCTCCTTCAAATCCTTGACTAATCCTGGTAGTCAGTTTAGTCTCCTTCAATTCTAAGATTGATTCTTCTTTATCATGAGACATGTCTGTCTCACCTTCATCCTCATTGATTTCTTCTTCTTTTTTCACAAATCCAATATCTTAGTGACATTGCTTCATTCTTTATTAGAATAGAATTCTGATCCTCTATCTTTGTGACAGCTCTAGATGTATGTCCAACAGTCTCCTTTTGGCCACTTAAGAAAGCCAAATTCTCCCTGTCCTTACCAAAAATAGGTTCCAACATATGAGACATAATTGTCTCTTATCTATTAGAAATAATTCCTTCATTAAGTAAAGAATATGTAAACTCCTTCTACTGCAACAATTCATGCTTGTCGTCTTCTGAAAAACATTCATCATCATACTTTTCATGACAACTTTCAACCTTGACAACTTTCAACCTCATTCAAGAAAGTTCCAAAAGATTGTTTGTCCCCTGCAAAACCTGCAATCACACACAATTTGTTAGTTTTAAAACCAAAAGACCCAATGGTCTGATTTGATGTTCCAGTCAACAAATCCTTTTTCTGTTCCAAGTCTTCTACATGACTCAGAAAATATTCAATGGTATTCATATTAGCTTCCTCAAGCATAGCATTTGAGTACTTGATATCCTTTGCTTCTTCTTCATGCTTTTGGCCATCATCGTGAGCCAAAATTCCTATGATTTTAGTCCTTGCAACATGCTGAAAAACAACACCTTTTCTCAACCGTGTATGAGAATTTATATGAGACTTAACTGTCCCATCTTCTTTCAGAACATAATTTAGATTTTGTCTACCTTCTTTCTTCTGTGTGACAATATCATAAAATTTTCCTTCCTCATATGTTTCACTTGTAGACATATACAAGATATCATATTTCAAATCATAAGACCTCTTGGCCTCACCTGATGTTTCATCCATCAAATCTTCATCCTGATACCCACTTGCCTTGAGTACCTCATCCTCTCCTTGAGCTTTCATCATTTTCTCTTTCTTCTTTTGTAGCCTATGGCACCTCATCTTTCTTATTACAAGAAAACCACATCTCTGGTCTTCCTTATTTCTCTGTAACAACTCCATCACTACTTCAAGATGGAATATTATCTCAGCCTTCTCCATCTCATATTATTCATCATTCATCTGCTTCCATATGCCATTTGCCTTAGCATCTTCTTTCTTCACTTTGTGGCTTCTCCTTGAACCTCTGCTATGACTATTAGTAATCATCTTCTTCTCCATCTTCGTGAGCTTCTTACACTCACTATGAGCTGCACTAAGCCTTTGCAGTAATAAGTTCTCCCTGCTACAACTTACCTCACCAAGCTCTCCTCTGTACTTGGTCTTTTGGCAAGCACTGGTCCTCTGTCAGGAACCTTCTGAGCACTCCTTCTTGATCCTTCTAGGCTTATATCCTCAAATCATCTTCTCTTGAGAACACTTAACTGTCCTCTTGTATTTCAACCTCAGTTGAAATACTAGGTTTTGGCCACACTCTTCTTCCATGTGGAAACCCTTACTGGCTTCCTTCATCACTGCTCTTAAGGATGTGATATTCTTTTGCGAAGATAATTCACTAATTGCTGTTACCTATAGGTTCTCACTTAAATCCAAAATATGTAGAAAATAAATTCGAGAAACTGAACTCTACAACTAGGCACACATTCCTCTATTAAAAATGTGTAACTTACCTAATGCGCAATCAAGAAAACTGTGAATGTGCTCCTCTTTTCTCTATGTAGTTTCTTGGGCAAACCCTTTATCATCTTGGTACAATGTGACAAAGTAATATTAAACAAATCGATTCTGGAATGATGTGCAGGATTCGAAAAAATCGTCTTGGCCATGTGATTAGAATCATTTTCTCCAGGAAAACTTCTCCCAACTCATCAGTCACAGATTATTCCTTGACATCGATTCCTTCGACAATAATTTCTTTAAATTGAAATAAATTTTTATAACATACATCCAAACACATCAGATGCTTAAGGTGTCCTTACATCAATCGACCAATCTATGCCACAACAGGATTTATTTACATGCCTACAACATAAAATGCCTCACAATATTTAGAGCAGTATTACCAACCTGCTTTGATGCCAACTGATGTAGTGAAAATGGCCACCAACACCCAAATCACCCAGTCTATGCACTACCCACAGATTTATACAAAATTCAATGGACTCAAATTAGCGATCACTCAATCATTCTTAATGTTTCCATCCTTTTAGCTTTATATTCCTGTGTGATGCCTTTCAACACATCATCATCTTTACAACCATGCTCCTCTTCCAATTATTTTCCAACGACAACCTTTATATCATGTACAAGCTTCACTTGATACTGAGTGACTATGCTCACATCCTGTTCTCCCCTTCCAGCTCTCTTGTGCGACCTACATGTTGAACATAATCACGAGGATACCTTGGTATATCATAATTGATAACAAGATCAACAGTTGGGGTGTCAAGACAACAACTTGCTACACGCTGAAGAGCAGCAAGCCTCACCGATTTTGATTTGAGAGAATGAAATGTCACTAATTCTAGATTTCTCACATGTTGGAATTCTTCAACTGTTCATGCACATAGAAAATTCACACACAATAGATATGAAACTTCACTTCATTAAACACAATCTGTACTTACACTGACTCATGATTCTCTCTGCCTCACAACTCAACAATTCTACGTCTTCATAGGTTGATCTCTACTTTGCAAACATTATCTCATCAACGCAATGATACCCAAATTCTTACCTTGAATCATACCTTTATTTCATCAATGTTATGTGCCTAAGTGATTTATCATGTTGTAGGCGTTGATCAAATTGGTAGACAAGATACCTTGAGAGACGTACCCTCCAAACAATGCCAAGCTGCTTCCATTTCAAGCTTGCTCTTGGCTTCTTGTACAATTAAAACATGTTCCATTCAGACCAATTCAAAATAAGCATGATTTGATGCTCACCACACAAAGGGAAGTTTCAATTACAAAGGAGATCATATATAGGCAGGTTCTGATTCGACACATATCTCTAATAAAAATAAACTCTCACGGTGATGGGGTCAATGCAGGAGTGGTAATCAGTCAACCTTCTCACAATCTTTGAGTTGGAATCAACCTTCTCAAGGCACCCTTCTGCATCAGAATTTACGTGCTTTAACCCTCCTTCAATTTTGGCTTTCCGACACACATTCAAAAACGATGTGCTCCACACTCAACATGACCGAAAATCCCCCCTAATAGATCTACATGACTCCACCATGACAATGCCAAAAAATATTTATCTGATTTTCCAACCATAGACAACACATCTAACAACCATACCAATCACTATTACAAACCTCCGACGATATTCAGTATCCTGTTTATGTTTCTTCTTTTATGATGATGGATCACACATATAGATATGCATTACTGATCATAGTCGAACACCCAGAACACCTCTCACAATTCGGCAGCGACTCCATCAAAATCCAGAGTAAACATCACTTCACAATCACATTTTGAAAGCAACACTAATTCATTACTTGTATCTCTTATATAGGCAGAACATAGGTAGTGAAAAATGCTTCCAATGTCACTGTACATACACATCTTCTTCAACGTAGGGAATATACCATAACAAGAAAGGTTCAATGCCACAAGCCAGGCCCTTCATTATACTTCAGAAATTAAAAACACATAGGCTTATCATACCATCAATGAGTCTCCCTCACAATCTGTAGAGTTTTCTCACATAATTGACTTTCGTGAACTATTAAATCTGATTCAACTGTATTTACAAAGATAATCCTTCATGATGTGCAATATTTATCTAAACATTCACACACATATAAACTGGAATTTATCAAAGATAGAAAAATAAACTATTTCATTCAATCATTTATGTACATATAAATTACCTAGAATCTCATTCTCTTTATTCTCCATGACCTGCTCTTCTTTCATTTGGACATTCCTCCTTCCCTTTTTCCTCATGCCCGTAGGCTTACAATTATAAAAAAAATTAAATAGTTATGGATCATTTTGGATCCATGATCTTCTCCATAGATCAATCAACTAATTCCTAAAATATCTAATGCCACTTTTAACTCAACTAATCCTCTATTCTAGGATCCCCTAATCCCTAAGATCTCTATGAGATCTTCACAAATCAAACACCTCTCACATTCTCACAAAATTTATTAAAAATATACTAATTTCTTATTAATAAATTAAAAACATCACACTCCCTATGTCAACCAAACATACAATGATTTTTTGAGCAGAATGCTCCTGCATCACCTATGCATTGTTTTAGCCAATCTTAGACATCTTCTTCTACCTTGATCCTTTCTTCTTTCTTTTAGTCAACCCCTGGCTTCATCATGGTATATGCAACATCATGCGAGTGTGTTATTTCCTAGCTTATTATATGTTGGAAGGATGTGTGTAATTAGGCCATGGGAAATTTCATATAAAGGTTTCATATTTGTTGAAGGCAACCAAAGGTGTGTTGAAGTGTCTATAAAATGTAGTCACCTAGGTGTAAAAGTGCCAAATGTGTGCATGCCGAGAGTAAAACTAGTGACCATGTTTGGGTTACACTAGACTATTTCACTTGCTTCAAGGGAACCAAGGCTTTATTAATGTAATCATTTAGATTATGCCTGGAAATTATCGCACTCCATGCTTTGAAAACCCATTCGACATTCTCGACAAATTCAACAATTATAAAAAATTTCCCTTACTAAACTATGTGATGAGGGATGAAAAAAGTTCCTTTGAAATGAAAAAAGTTAGGGCAGCAAGAGATGAGGGAAAGAGAGCATGGATTTATAAAGGTAAAGCTGTGATAGCGCAATTTGGACCTCCATCCAAAACAAGGCAGCAAAATGATAACAAAGGAGAGGCAAGAAATGAGGAAGCAAGGACAGTTTAGGCAAACAAGGACAAATAATCATCTGTGAGTATTGCATATCAAAACAAATAGCAATCAAGTCGCACCCAGGTTTCCTTAAGATTAGTTTGTTGGAGCTGTAGGTGTTACTCATGGAGAAGAGGACCTGGGTTAGGGCCTATTGTGGAAGGCAGAGACATAATTTGCCTAATAGAGACACATGAGCATGAAGGGTGCAAGACACTGTTGTTTGAAGGGTACTGGAAGATAGCAGTATGGAACAAGGCATCAAGGAATGGCAAAGGGCACGGGGGTATCATGGTATTAGTGAGAGAAAAAGAAGGCCATCTCATTCAACTAGAAAAATAATACCCAAATAAGCAATTTGTCTGGCTTAACATATCAGAAAATAGAAATCACATCAGAATTGCAGCATGCTATTTTGTGCCGCAAGTTTCAAAAATCTAAAAAAGTAGAGGGCTTGACCACAAAGATCCCTTTGCAGCCATAAAAGCAAATATTGCAATATATTCTCAACTAGGTGAAGTCCTTATAGTGGGGGATTTCAATGCCAGAACCGCAGGAAAACAAGCTAGCATTCTTTGTTGTAAAGAAGACTGTGACCCTATCTGGCTCACAGAAGAGAGTAATCATCAGTGGGAAATAATTTCAGAGGATAAAGGCTGCAATATCTTTGGAGAAAAATTGCTTACGCTATGTGGGGATTTTGATTTAGTCATTTTTAATGGTTTGACTAGGTGGGAAAATTCCGGTAATTTCATTTGAAATACTTATAATGGAGCAAGTGTAGTAGATTATGTAATTTTCTCGCATAGTTTGTGTGAGAAAATGGAGACAGTGTTGATTGGAGATAAATCTTGGGACTTAAAAAATCAGACCACAAGCCAGTTTATTTAAGTCTCCCTTAGACCGAAAAGAAATAACTAGGGTCAAAACATCAGTGTGTTCAACAAAATCCCCCAAAGGGCAGAATTATTTTGACTCCAGAGAATTGTAATACCTTCAAAATAGCACTAGAGAGGCTCTTAGAGAAGGAGGAAATCCTAGTTCATGGCCTTCGTAGCCACGAAGTAACACATTTAATTCAAAGCGCACTTGCTAAGTGCAAAAGAGAAAAAATTAAGAAGTCTGAAACAAATTTCTTTTCGGCTAATGCTTGGTTTGACGAGGAATGCAAAAAGGAAAGGAGAATGTGGAAGGAATCATGCAAGGATAACATAAAGCTCAAAGCGTACAAGCAGATATTAAGAAAGAAAAACGCTGATTTCATGGTTTCGAGGAGAGAGGAACTAATCTTCCTTGGGAAAAATAACCCTAAATTATTCTGGAAGGAGCTCCAACCGTAAAAGGTGAAAAATGAAAACAACATTACAGCTTCTGAATGGTTAGAATATGCAAGACAAATTTATGAGCACGATACCAAGGTTGACCCTCTTCCCTTGGTCAACATAGACACAAAACTCTTCACGGTGCAGGAGGTAGAGATGGGTATCAAGAAGTTGGGTGATGGAAAAGCAAAAGACTTAGCTGAAATCCAAGCAGAGTATCTAAAGTGGGCTTAAAAATTCTTTCACCTCACATTAAAAAAATCTTCAACAACATCATACAGCAGGGGCTCCCCTCAGATTGGACAACTAGTATGGCAATACCTCTTTACAAGAGTGGTGACGTCAATAATCCCTCCAATTATAGAACCATAATGATAAACCCCTTGTTTGAAAAGTTATTTGGAAGCATGTTAGAAAATAAAATCAGCAAGTGGGCAGAAGAAAGAGATAAACGTGCTAAAGGGCAAGCGGATTTTAGGCCTAAACATTCCATAGTTGATCATTGTATAAATTTAAGGCACATCATTGAAAAAGTTTGGGAAAAAATGGAAGAGGTTTTTTGTTGCTTTGTTGATTTCATAAAAGCCTTTGACATGGTGCATAGGGATAAGATTTGGCGCAGAATGGAGGAACTCGGGGTTCCTAGGCATTTGAGAGCAGCTATGCATAGACTGTACGAAGAGGTGAAAGTCAAAATTAGAACTTCAGCAGGGATTTCTGAAAGTTTTAGAAGCGATATCAGGGTCAAGCAAGGTTGCCCTTTATCTCCTACCCTCTTTGGTTTATTTATTGACAAGCTTGAAGAGTGGCTAAATTCGCAAGGGGGTGACGGTTTCCATTTGAGCAAGTTCATTATAAGGCTTCTTTTATACGTAGATGACCTTATACTAATTGCTAAATCAGCTCTTGGTTTGCAAGAGCACTTATGTTCCCTTGAGTATTTCTGTAGAAAGGCGGGGATGCAAGTCAATATTAGTAAAACGAAAGTAGTGGTTTTCTCTAACAAAAGAAAGCATAACCAGCATAAGTTCTACTTCGAAGGCAACATTTTGGAAGAAGTTGAAGACTACAAATAACTCGGAATTGACTTCAATAGAAATATAAATTAGGATGGTTGTATAAATAAAAGAACTTTGGGGGGTTGGAAAGCATTGTATTCTCTTAAAAACATGTGTAGAGAGGCGGAACTGTGGGACTAGAAAACCACTCTAACTCTTTTTGGGCTTCTAGTGATTCCGATGATTCTCTACGATTGTGAGTTGTGGGCCAACATCACAACCGACATGCAATGGAAACAAACTGAGAAAATTCAGAAGCGTTTGATTACAAACAAATTCAAAATTAAAAGTCTAGTTTCTTATGATATCTTGTCAAGTGAAATAGGGGCTGCTCCTATTGAAGCAATTGCTATGGTGAGAGTCATAAGATATTTGAAAAAAATTGAGCAAATGGAAGAAGGTATATGGCCTAATAATGACATATTGTGCAAAAAAATAAGACTTGGATGAGGCAAAATATCAAATGGTTTAGTAAATGGGCTATTTTCTTGGGCAGGTGTCCTACAAACAGTAAAGAGATAATTTTTTTTGTTATGGATAAGTTCCACAAATGTACCTGGGAGAAAGAGTTAGGGAGAAATAAAAAGTACTACATTGAAGAGTTTAACCCCACTCATGATCATCAACAAAAAGTGTATATAGGTGCCAATATTTCTTATGATAAGACATCTAACTGATCTTTGTGATACAAATATTAAAATTTCTTATGACATTGGAGGTCAATTGAATAACTACAAATCTTATTTTTGAAACACCAATACACCTAGCAACAAGTATCATATCAATCTTGATGGAAAAAGGAATAAAATCAATGGGAAATACCATATGGATACCTAGCTACAGAAGTGAGTCTAATTTTACTAAGAAACCTCAAAAAGTTACAATAATCGAATACAATGATGGAAAAAATGTAAGGTTGCAGAGGTATGTATAATTTATGTGTGCATTTATGATCTATGATGTTCAATAGATCCTGGTGATGATCACTTGAAAGATAGAAAAAGGGTCTACATAAATATAGATTAGAGATAGTGACATATTGTTGATATGGTAACACACCTTGTAGTTCACTGCATATGAAGACCAGATCAAGAAATTAAATGGATAAAAGGCATGAAATGGTTAAATTAGGGTTTTGTAACATGCTCATAGAATTCACAATTCCTAAAATATCAAATTTTGAAGATCTTGAGAATCTAGGGTTTGTAGAACTTGCAGTTTGTGAGGTCTTGAATACTTTTGGCATTTAGGGTTTGTGAACCCTAGTATAGTTTGGATCAAGAAGAACCCTAGGAGAAAAACCATATCTATTCATGTTCTCTGCTGAAAATAGATTAAACCCTTTATGTTTAATGTGAGAACAAGGTTGGTGAACATGTCCAAGAGTAAGAGGGAGCTAATCCTACTCAAAATATAAGTAATTTATATCTCCTTGTTTATTATCTTTGTGTCTTGTATTTTTTTTCTTTCTTTCATGGTCTTCTAATAAAGGTTGCAGATTAAGACAATATCTATCTAAATATTAACTAGCATAAGGAATAAGTGGAATAATGTGGCAAAGAATGAAGATGAAGGGAAAAAATTGAAGCTTGCATCAAAGAAGTCGACTAGAGGGAAAGAAGTTCACTTACCTTAGATGGAAAGAGGGAGATGTAAATACCCTAATTGATACAATATTAGTTCAAGCTTGGTATAAAATTACAGAAGCTTGTGACCAAAATATATGACATTTGATTTAGTGCAATTTCTTTAAGAAAATAAGTTGAATAATTTTGATGTTGTTATACCATCAGTTGATTGGTTCATTCCAGGAAAAAATTGATTGATGATTGAAAGTTGAAGAGCATGAATCTGAACTCTATTGCAATACGAAGATAGACTATGCAAAGGAATATTGACCTCAGAGGGAGGGAGAAAAAATAATTTGAATAATCCCACACCTTTAATATAAGCTATTGTGATTTTGCAACTCTGATAACGATGGGATATGATTTGGCTTCCTAAAAGGGCATACTGCAGAAGTATGTGAAGAAGCTAGAAAGATAGAAATTGAGGTAACTTGTTTGACGATGTTGTACCTGCATTTATTTAATTCAATTTGGGAGCACATGTATTGAGTGGACAACACTGATGACCATTTAGAAGAGCATGAGGGCATAATTTTTTTATGCAAGGAAGAATGTATGTGCTAGAAAATAAGAAGAAGTTTGACTCCTTAAAGATTATAAATGAACCATTTGATGACAAAGTTAAACGAATATTGTCAAGATCCAAGAAGGTAAAAGTTTGATATGATGTGATACTTTTAGGAGCCAAGAAACCCTATAAGATACTACTATGATATCCACAGAAGAATAAGTAGCTAATAAATGAGACAAGATAAAGCTTATGGTTATGTCTCCCTAGTTGAGAGGGAGTAAGGATATCCTCCCTGGTTGAGAGGGAGTGATGGTGGACACTATATTCTCCATGTGTCATGCATTAGGCCAAGACTAAGAGCCATAAATCTAGTGAATACACTAGTAGGGACAGTGGAGGATTAGATAAGAATATAGAACTGATACTCCTTGAGGATTGGGAATCCAATATAGGAGTAGTCCTGAGGAGAGATACTCTTTGAGGGTAGTGCAGGGTATCCAAGACAAGAGTAGTCTTGAGGAGGATCGTTATTATTTGAGGACTGGGAATCCAAGATAAGGATAGTCTTGTAAGGAAATACCTTGTGAACATCCAAATGGGGTATGTGCCTTAAGAGATAGCTGTGGTGGTGTCCAAATTTATGCCTCCCAACATTGTACTCTAAGCTAGTGGAGAGTTAGAGCTTGTCAATCAAGGCCTTTCTATTTTCTAATTAACAATATTGGTTATGATTATGATGCTTGATGATGCTTATAAATATGAACTCTTCTTATGAAAATAGTTCAATTTGAGAGTATCCTTGTATCCTATTGTGTAATCATGAATACCTCCCTAGTTAAGAGGGAATGTTGAAAAATGCAACTAGGTTTGATCATCATAATTATCATTATACTTGTATATTTATGTATTTCATGAAAAAGTGAAAAGAAGTAAAAGAAAAATTATTATTTCCTAGTAAAATCATTTTCTTCACGCTCTTAGGTTCATTTGAGTCAAGAAGAAATGTAATTGAGTTAAAATCCATTTGAACTAATTTTAAGAAAAAGAAAGTATTTTTTTTTTTATTGAGTCAAAAGAGTCAAATTGTCCCCATAAGACCAAGTCGACCCTCTAGAACATGTTGGCCTAGAAGAGGCGCCCATTTGGCCATCTAGACAACTATATATACAAGAAACTTTGACCTCATTTGATCATCCATCATCCACTTCAATTTATGTGCATAAGAAGGAGAATTTTAGTGAAGCCAAAGGAGAGAAAGAGAGAAGTCAAAGGAGAGAAAAAATTCATGTTTTTTCCTTAGTTTTATGTCCACATGTGCGAGTTTCTGAGGCATATTTTGTGGTATTACAGACCTAAAATTACTGGGCCAATAATTCAGGGAGGTTGAAATATCAGGAATTGGCCAGAATTTAGATGTTTGACCAGCATTGACTTTGTTGACTTTGACCAACCAGAAGAAGGATTGAAGGTGGGATTACTTATGGAATTTTTGGAGGTTTTGGTACTGGTATTGGGTCTTGGATATCTCACTTTGACCTAATTATATAAGAAAATGAATTTTCTGGGTTTCCCCTTGTGCAGTTTTGGCCTTGGCTTGGAGAGCTTACATCTTGTGTTCTTTTGTTTCTTTGTGATCTTCAAGTACATTTTGGTAATTGATTGATGAAGAAGAACATAAAATAATAATTAAAAGCCAACAAACAATCACAAGTAATTATCATGAAAGGAAAATCAACCCTAATATGCCTATATCTTGTTTCTCAACACATCTTACATCTAATTACTCACGTCAGATCTCTAGGTTTCTTTTGAGGTTATGAATTGTTTTATTCTCCATAATGAAGAGAGTTTTTATATAACTATATCACTGTGAGTATTTATCTTACATATGCAATGACTCTTTTATGGATTTTTTGTCCAACTTATGTATTGTGGGACAGGAGATACTCACAGATTAAGAAATTAATGATGCTAGAATATCAATAGATATCATTCACACGATAATATTCTACCATGAACTATTAGTCACATAAAAAAGAACAATGAAAATTTTAAATTATTACTATTACTAAGAAAATACATCTTCAAAAATTTATTCACCGTAATCATGGGATTTGAGATTAAGTAGATAAAAAATAAAATTTTAAAATATTTTTTACTCCTATGTTCATTGTATTTAGCATAAATAAAAGTAGCAAATGGAATTTCAAGAGTAAAGTACTACAATATTATAATTTATTTATTACATAGTTGTAATTTAAGAAAAATAAAAGAAAACAAATATTATTTATTCAATAATTAAAGAACATTATAGTGACCTATATTTAATATAAACCATCCTAGATTCATCTCAATCCCAAATCTATCAAGTTCCAAGAGCAGTCAGATCTATTGAGGTGTAAACCTTTCCTCAAGTTTTGTGCTAAAAAATATTTACATATTGGGAGGTTTGATCCTTTTCAACACTTGATATATCCAACATTAAGATGGATCTAAGTTGGCTCTAAAAAACTCCATAACAAGAGGATACAATTGAATTTTATAAATGATAACAAAATATTAGGATTAAAAACCATAAGATAAAACAACCCTAACCTTGGGACAAAATTAGGGCGAAGCAAGAATGCTAAATTGAAAAAATTTGAGTTGACCAAAAGAAGGGGAGCATTAATAGGAATGCAACTTTTTTCTTGTCTGCCTATTTTAGTACCAACCTAATGAGAACTATGACCTTGAAATGAGAACTCTAGCCCCTAAAATCAATATTTTTGTGTCAAAACCAACAAAATCAAACACTCAAATTGCAAAGTAGTGCTAGCAGCAACAACTTTTCTTAGGGGGACAAAATTACAACCTTTTGAAACCATACATTAATGTTGCTAACAAAATCATTAAAATTAGTTCTTTATTTGATAAGTTGTGCTACTATTAGCACCCTTTTTTCCATGGTTAAAATTAAAATTTTTTGAAGCCACAACCTAAGTAATTGGTACTCTATCATGATGGTTCTTTGTAATGTAATTCTTCTCCTCCTATTCCCTCTCTCTCTCGCTCTTCATAGTTTTGTGATGTATTCAGTTCTTGATTTTTTATCAATGTCCTTGTGATTAGTTTCATGGAAGATATGTATGCTTTCTCTCCTCCTCTTTTGGCATTCAAATATTCTGTATCTTATCCCTCAAGATACAAATCATTGGTGTCAGAGCAGATTACAATTCCATGGGAACCAGGGTTTGGACCAAAAGGTTGGTTTCAAATTTTTGTAGCAATCTCAAACTTCCTTTTGGTACCTTTGGAGTAAATTTTTTGGGCCATACACTGTAAGTATCATTTTTTATCCACAAGAATTACATGATTTCCTACCCTTGGACCTTCATTCACCACTATAAGAGCATATTTATATGGATTCACTACATCCATTGGTCTGCAACACGAAGGTTCCATGGCCTCTATGACAACCCATGTTTCTCTACAAACCCTTGGCATCCTTTGTGGCCCTCAACACTTTGTGTTCTCACATTCATTGCTATTGCAGATTTATAAAACCATGCCATAGCTTAAAAAATATTTATGCAATATATAAAAGCTTGAGTGACCTCATTTTATCCATTTCGTAGCTTGGACACAATGGTACGACTTCCATAGAAGCATAATAATGGATGGAATGTAATGAAACAATCTTCAATGAACTTAATGTAGGTTCCACAAACTCTATAGATAATTTAAAACAATGCATGATCGCTCAATTTAAAATATTTCATGTTAGCTCAAATGGGTTATTTACGAAATTTAATTGTGTTTCATAGTTTGAGAGATATCAGAGATAGAAGTCACACATGTATGTAAAGCAGTGTGGCCACACACACATTGATTTTCAAGAATTTTTTTTACCTCATTGCAGATCATTATAGACCAATTATATTATATCAACGTAAATTTATCTTTAATACCTCCAATAGATGTTCGACGAAATTAGATTTCATCACCACTAGAAAAAGTTATCAACAAAGATGCAATGAGAGGTCCATTGGAAGAAAAAAAAAGAATGTTATGGGTCATCAACAAACCCACATCTATGAGTAAACAACACAAAACCATTCTCCAAAATTTCCATTTTCGACTTAGTTATGGGTCATCCAAAAACAACCCACACAAAACTCTTCTCTTTGTTATCTCTTGGCACATTGTAATCATGATATTCATGGGTCATCCACAGACCCACATTTATGGGTTGACCATGCAAAGTATTTCTCTTCAGTGTCTCATATCGTATTGTAATCATGATGGTGCATTAAACGTAATGGGGCCCCTATTTTTTTAGCACAAGTGAATGATGGGGATCATCATTTTCTAAGTGGGGAGGATTGATTTGAAATCTCAAAGGGGCTTATAATCTAAGTTCATATATCTAAGTCACAAAGTCATATTTTTATGTAAAAAATAATTTTATAGATATGTAACTAATGGAGTTAAGATAGTTAAAGTTGACTCCGTCAACAAGATTCCTTATAAGAAGACAATAGGAAGAGAGTGAAGGTAGAGAAAGAGAGGTCCCAAAATTGGTCTCATTAAATGTAATGGTTCTTCTCAATATAATTCTTCTTGTGTGTGTGTGTGTGTGTGTTAGGTCCCTATAATAATAGTGTAGCCCCTATATTGTTATTTTTGTGCCCCATAGAATACCACTATTGTTATTGTTGTGCCCTTACATTATTATTGTTATGTAGGCCCTAATTATAATTTTAGCCTTTAGACTCATATATATAGAGGAAGTTTTATCATTTGAATCATCCAAGAATTGTTCCTTTATGTAATGTAAAAGGAGGTTCCCCCCTTGAAGTTTCTAATATCAAGTCGTTGATTTATATTTTATTATGTTTCTATGTTATTTTTATCTAGGTACATAACATTTGGTATCAGGGCTCCTGATCCTAGTGTTTTTTACTTCAAACATGTCATATCGGCATTTTCGCTAGAATTTTTTTTTCTACGAGGCTTTAAAAGATGAAAATTTGATCATGTGGAGTAGAAATATTGATGAACATTCTGTCCAAGTTTTAGATCTTAGTTTGCTATATCTTCAAAGATATTGTCCATGGAAGTTAAGGTTTAGGCCGTATGCTCCATAATTCAATCTTAAACAAGTGGCCTGGGGAAAATCATCATAAATTCCTCTTCAAGCATCGAATTTGAATTCTATTTTTTGGGTACTAGTTTCAAGGCCGAAGGTTGAGACAGTGAGATATGGAATCTTGTACAATTTTGCTATACTAAATCAATCCATAATCTGGTCATTATGGGAGATTTGGCATAACTTTATCTTCAAGAATTCAATCTCGGTCTAACTTGTGGGGTTAAAAATAAGACAAATAAAGCTACCTCAAGATGAAGTTTCTTACCCATCATAGAGATACAACAATTTCAAGGTCGGACATATCAAAAAACTCAAAATCAAGCTCTTAAAAACAAAAAAAGGTGTGTATTATTATATTTGCTTAACTTTTGTTTCAAAAATCAGTTTGAAGTGATTCAAAGGGACTAATGAAGGATATATATCATTATTTGGTTCTAAAATGGATCCAAATCAAAAAATGTGACACCCATTAAGCCCCATACATCTCTACTATGACGTACGATGAAGAGGAAGAAATGCAATATGACATATCAAGATTACAGAACCAAGTGCAACGAATTTCACTCTCACAAAGAGTAACCAAAAATTATATATAAGTTAAGATGGATGGATAAGTGGTGGTGATAAGGTATTCCATGAAAATCGTGATGAAAAAAAAGGAATGTGAATCATGATGTTAGAGACTCCAACTTTGGGTTGAATACCAACCACATTTCAAAGATCGATACGAGTAGTTTTGATGGCAAGGATCTCGTAACATGGATACTATATATGGAGAAATTATTTGATCTACACGATGTGAAACAAATACAAAAGGTACACATTGCATATTTGTATTTAGAACCCAAACCATTTGTGTGGTATCAATGAATTTGTTATCATAAATCACTTGTCACTTGGAATTTTTTTATGGAGGAACTAATAACACATTATAAGGATACAAAGAGCAATACTTTATTTATTCAATTGATAAATCTCAAAAAAAGGGGTTCAATTTCAGAGCACATCTAGAACTTCCAAATATTGAATATTAAGGTAACTGATATTCCATAGGAGCATTTCAATGATTTCTTCATGGGTAATTTAAGGGATAATACCCAACGTGAGGTTCACCTTTGGAAACCTAAGTCACTGGAAAATGCATTCAGGGTAGCGAGAAATACTGAAAGAAAAATTATGGCAACAAGGAGGTCTAGCACTAACAACTATAAAGATGGAAGTGTTGTCACTCCTAGCCTCCAAAAACCTACAAGGTTGACACCACAACAATTGGAGGAATAAAGAGAAAAAACACTTTGTTACAGTTGTGATAAAAAATACAATAAAGGTCATAAGTGTGCCGAGAAGAAATTATTTTACATAGATTGCGAAGAGGAGGAAGAAAAAGAACAAGAAACATAAAAAGAAGAAAATCTCCACCAAGAACTAGCTCTAGGGGTTGAAATAGAAAAAGTTAATATAACCATAACTTGTAATGCATTGGTTGTAATTACCACTCCTCAAACTCTTAAGATAGAAGGATATATAAAAAATAAAAAGGTAACAGTGCTGATCTATTTGGGTAGTACCCATAATTTTGTTCATTGTAATATAACCAATTACTTTCTATATCCAACACCAAAGTTTCAAGTGATGGTTGCAGACGGAGGAACTACAAATTTCTTAGGAAAGTGCCATAATATCAATCCAACCCTAAGGAAATATGTATTTAATAATTGAAAGGTTTCCATTCCAATGGGTGGTGTTGATGTTGTATTAGGAGTCCAATGGTTACAATCATTGGGGATGATAGCTTTTAATTTTCAGGAAATTTTCATGAAAATTTTCTGGAAAGGAAAGGAATTTTAATTAAGGGGTATCATAGGGAGACCTGGTAAGATAATCAACTCTAATGGCATGAAAAGCTTTTGAATAAGGAACAACGAGGCGTGATTTCACAATTCTGCTCACTAGATGTTCAAACATCTAAGTCATCCATTTCTCCATATCTCCAAAGAGTCTTTGAAAATAATTCCAAGGTATTTGAGGCCATCAAAGGTCTCCCACCTATTCACAATCATGGTCATGCTATTCACTTGATTCCAGGAAGTGTTCCTCCAAACATAAAATCTTACAGATATCCCTATGCCCAGAAGAGTAAATAGAAAGTATGGTTGCAGAAATGCTAGAGGCAGGTATAATTCAACCTAGCCAAAGTTAATTTTATTCTACAGTAGTATTGGTGCACAAGAAGGATGGATAATGACGTATGTCTTCATATTATAGAGAGCTCAACAAGCTCACTATTAAAGATAAATTTCCCATTCCCGTCATTGATGATTTTTTGGATGAATTGCATGAAGAAATTTAATTCACCAAGATGGATGTTCCTTTAGGATATCATAAAATTAGAATAAAGATGAAGAAATTATGAAAGAAACATTCAGAACTCATGAAGGTCATTATGAAGTTTTAGTTATGCCTTTTGGCTTTACTAATGAACCTTCTACATTTCAAGATTTGATGAATTCCACTTTAAAAACCTTCCTTAGAAAACTTGTGTTAGTATTCTTTGATGAAATACTAATCTACAACAAGTCTTAGAAAAGATCGTGTTCAACATGTTGACAAGGTGCTCGAACTAATGGTAGAGAAAAAATTGTATGCAAAACCATCCAAATGATTATTTGGGGTATGGGAATTGGAATATTTAGGTCATATTGTATATCATGAGGGTGTTAAGGTAGACCCTAACAAAATTAAATCCATCAACAAATATAAAATCCCCATGACCTTAAGGCATCTTCAAGGATTTCTTGGGTTGACAGGGTATTATCGCAAGTTTGTTAAGAATTATGGGAAAATAACATCACCTCTAACAACATTACTGAAGAAAGATGCATTTTCTTGAACTCAAGAAGAAACTAAAGCCTTTTAACATCTTAAAGAGAAAATGTGTCGATATCTGGTATTAGCTACACCAAACTTCACAAAAAAAATTATTGTAGAATATGTTGGCATTATGGTTGGTTGAATGATTGGCATTGATATGAACCTGGTGTTGGCTCATGGTCCTGTTGCATTGTTGGTGTTTGGCCTAGTGCAGAAGAGTTACAGAGGTTGGCTTAGGTTATATAGGTCCTGGAGGTTCTACAGAGGAATTGAAGTTTCCTTGATGCATGTGACATAAGTTATGGGCAGTGGTATTTACATTAGGGGAATTTTGAGGTCTAAAATGGGCCTCCTAAGGAAATAATAAAATAATAGCTAAACCATTAAAATAATATTTATGAATTTGCATTTTACTTTTTGCACCACAATCTATGTAACCATGGTTAAATTAAATTGAAAATGTGTACCAAAATAAAATTAATAAAAAAAATGTATTGATGTGACTGTAAATAAGAACTATCTTTTCAAGAAAATGTAATTATCATTGAACAACTATGCATTTGTCCTTTGTACTTAAATAACTTAAAATAAATTACAAATATAAATTGATAAATTCTTAATTATATAGTACACTATTAATTAAAATTTATACAATAATAATATTTTATTCAAAAAGTGTGAAATGACATTTATTATTAGTACTTTACTTTATGACTTTAAAAGTATTTAGAGCACTGCCATGGTTAACCATGATTTTTTACCCACCATTGAGAATGTGACAAGTAAGTACCCTTAACTCAAGCAATGCCACCTCAACCATTAGAGATGATGTCATCCCCTAAAATGTGGTTGGTTCTCATAAAGTGAATTTTGATTGTACATTTTCCTTAGGAGGCCCATTTTAGACCTCAAAATTCTCCTAATGTGCTTTTTAAGAATTAAAAATTTGCATATGCAAGTTTTAAGTGTCAGAATTACAGTGGAAATTCCACGTCTGCAACCCGAATTAAGTACGAATTACCCATGTTCACTCATGTAGGTGAAAATGTGTATTACCATGCGTACAATCCACTTTAATGCCCATGGTTTAGATTAGAAGGGTATAACTGAATTAGTTCTTTAATTGTATAGTGACTTGATCATCAATCAACGACTTAATGGTGTAAATGCATTATGAGTTTAACATGTTTTAGTAGTTAACATTTTTATTTGTTCAACCTCTAGAAAGGTAGTGCAATTAATGTACATTTTGATTGATCTACTTGGTCAATATTATTTTGGTATATGGGTGATTGACCTAGTATTCAATGCTCTTGATTTGGTCCTTTTATTGGGAATTCTATTTAGTTGCACGGTTATGGATATGATCCATAGCTAGATATTATCAATTTGGTAAAAACATTATGGATGTGTTGAATTGGTCCATGTTGGTTATGAAACGCTCCTGATTGAATAGCATGGAATGTAGTGGTTTGTGCCCATGGTAACCATTTAGTTGATTTGACTTAGTCATCACTCAAAAGCTATAAATATACAGGGTGGTCGAGCATTTGAAGTGTGCATTTTGAAGAGAGATTAAGGAGTTTTTTCTGGCATCATAATTATAGATATGAAGTTTTTTTCTTTATATTTGTTCTGGCACAGGTTGCAATGGGAGAAATCAATGGTGCAATGTAGAATTGGTTGATCAATTTTGTTCTGGCACTATGAAGAGAGAGATCTGTGTGATAGATATTGTGCGTTGGGTGAAGGAGTGTAGTCATTATTTTATTACGGCCAATATATAAGTCATAAAGGGTGTGATTAGAACACAATTTGATGGATCAATATCGACATTAGACAATAGATGTTTATTCCTGCATTGTCAAGACAATAATGTGATAAATCATACCTATTGGAATTCACCTGAGATTTATTATGGATGCTAGTGTACAAATCACAATGAGCTAATTTTTTTTTGAGTTTGTAGGCATAAGATAGAGTGTGATTGCTAGAATGAGTATGCTTTGCATCAATGTGATTGCATATGAAAATCAATCTGTTTATGAAGAGAATATAAATTGAAATTTATGCTAGTTGTGTGAGTATGCTTTTGCAAAGATCATGCACAAAGAAACATAGTATGCAAAGCATGGTAGAGTTTTGAAGTAAATATCTAATCAGAGTGCATCATGTGGGACAAAGATACGAGTTTAGTTCAATGGGACTATAGAAAAAATGCGTTATGCACAATAGAGTGTTTATGTTGCTAGATCAATGTGAGATCCAATGTGTACAATGATAGATCATGTGTTAGAAAAAAATATTTAAATGAAAAAGTTATAGTTTATATGCTGACATGTTCTGATTGCAGGGGTTGTTATAATGTAGCTACTAGGTTTTGTTTAACTACAATGTCTTGTGTATTAGAGTGATTTTTTTGATGAATTAATGCATGTGGATGAGTGCATTTTGTATGATTCCTATGAGATGTTGTAATTTTTGGGTTTGAGTTGAGTCAGAGTGTTGGCTGCTAGAGTTGTGACCAAAGTACTAGGGGGTTTGAGTCAAAAGTAATGTTGATGATGTTGTTGGAGTATTGTATGTTGTCATTGATGGATATATGAGTTGAGTCATGTGTATGAGTTGATGTTGTTTTTTCTTGATTGATTATGTGGATAAGAAAGGTTATTGCATGCTTGAAGCTAGTTTGAGATATGTGTGACTACGTGTGAGGACATATTTAATGATGTTGTGTGCATTGAAGTATTGGTGAAGAGATAATTGATTGAGTATGGAAAAGTAGTTTTTATGCTGACAATGTGTTTCATATTAGTGTCAAAGTTATTTTATCGCTATTGTTGCACTATAACCTATTTGAGTTGTTAATTTGCTAGCTTGAGGAATTTTTTATATCCAATGATTATATGAACAGATAATGTGTAGGTTGTAGAGTAGATTGAATTTATGTTGATGAGTAGTGAACTATTTGAGAAATGAGGTTGCATGTTAGAGAATGAAAGCTATGGTATTTTTTGCTAGTTTGATTAGCAACTGAGTTGTTGTGACTTATATGCAATATTGAGGACATACCTCCTTATTGTATTGCAGAGAGAAATTTGTTAGTTGATTTATTTTTGCTGCTGACTATCTTGAATAGTTATTGAAAATATTGACGAGCATAGGTTATTCTTGTTTAGTTTGGCTTGCTAACTGAAGTATTTTGTCTATTGGATATCATTAGTACAGTGATTCAAAGTGTTGTTTAATATTACACTAAAGCATATCTAATTGTTGATAAGATTAGTTATTGGATGATAAAGTACATGTGGTTCTAGTATGAAAATGGATGAAACATGGCCTACATGATTTGAATTTTTTACAGGTGGATCCAGTGTGAAATATTCTGAAATGAGGTCCAAAAGAGTCTGAGGTTTGGATCCTTTAGTAAGGGAGTGGCGGCTTCCTTCTGGTGGTGGTTGGAGAACTTGATAAGGGAGTGGTAGATTCCTTCTGGTGGTGGCCAAATAACTAGATCAAGGAGTGTTGGCTTCCTTCCAGTGGTAGCTGGAGAAATAATTGGAGGTGGTATCCTTTACTAGGTAGGATCCTACACACTAGTGGTGGCTAGTGTAAAATGTAAAAGAATATTGACTTAATATTAATAAGAAGAAGATGAAGACAACAACAACATGTTTCTTCCTAGTTGGATTTTCCATCTAATATCTGACGTCTCTATGTGATGATGTTTATGCTAATTTGGTGATGTGTTGTGCACTTATGGTTCACATGAATTTATGATTTACATGTGTTATCTTCTTATGTTTAGATATATTGTTATAATCCACTGCTAGTTAAATTATGATTCAGTTAACATTGTAAAGAAGAGTGTAAACTAGGTAAAGTTTGATTCATCTCAAAATACTAATTCAACCCTCCTCTAAATATTTATAACAATTGGTATTAGAGTAGATACTTCAAGAAATAACTTAATCACTAGAAGGAAGATGCTGCAAAATGGGCAACCAAGAGGAAGTATTATAAACCAAGCCTCATATATTCAATGGAATGAATTTCACATTGTGGAAAATAAGAATAAGATCTTATCTAAGGTCTCTTGGAGATGATGTCTAGGAACCAATAGAAAATGGGTAACAATACCCTGGATTTTTTCCATCAGATCAAGTTGGAAAGAATAAATATGAGAATAATTCCAAAGAAGTTAATGCATTCCTGTGAGCCCTGGTAGATTTGAAATTTGTAAAGGTGATGCAGTATGAAACAACTAAAGAACCGTGGGACAAAATGGTAAATAGCTTGAAGAAGATACAAAGGTAAAAAATGAAAAGTTAAAATCATATTGAATTCTATATGAAACTCTTAGGATGCATTAACATGAATGTATTAACATTTTTCCCTCAGAGTAGATGAAGTAGTGAATACTATGAAAGGTCTTGGTGATGTTGGGATCCTGTGATTTGGCCAATTGGAAAACCAAATGACAAGGCAACATATAAACCAGTCTTTAGAGCTCTAGGATCTAGCCCTCCTAGTCTCAGAGAGGGATCTCTCAATTGTTTGCAAAGATATGACTTGTTTGCTTGTAAAAGGTTGATTTTAGGCTACTTATTAAGTGCAAGTTTGTTTGTTTGTGTTTGGTTGGTTGGACATGAATAATCTAGGAAGCATAGATAGAAAGGGGAAATATCAGAACCATTGGGCAATGGAGTCAAGAAGAAGCTATAACAAGCTCACTCAATGGAGGTGGGATATCAAAGGGAAAATCTAACTTGGCCAGTGGATATTGGGTTTGGTGGATGAAATGAAATGAACATTAAGGTTTTTAGAAGGAGAAGTAGAACTAAGGGTAGTTAAGAATCCTTAATTATATATACCTCTCAACAAAGAGACTTAAAACATCATTTGAACATGAAGAAGCATTCCATAGACAGGGCTAACCATAAATTCTAGAAATCATACTTCAAGCAAACAATAATTCCAAGACAAACTATTCAAATGAAATCTAGGAGTCGGGGAAAACTCTATTTCATCAGATATTTCACTTTCATGGATAAGAAAACATTAAAGATTCACAAATAATTGCATTCATAGAAGAGGGAACTCCTAGACATCTAAGATTGCAATTATAAAGACCTTCAAAACAATTACTAAGCAAGAACAAAGGGTATGATCAAAACAGACCTATTTGGAAAACTGTAAACAATGGTACTTTAAAGGGAGACTTCAAAAAAAATTTGCAAGTGGCAGCAAGCAAGTAGGGAAAACCATAAATCATCCTTGAAATCAACTGTTTGAACTAATTAATAAATCAAGCTTAAGGGTTTGAAAAGCAGTCAAACTACTCAATAAAACCTTCAACAGATGAAAACATAAAGACAATGAAGAGTAAACAGGTCTAAGGAGCTTCTAGGAGACATTTCTTAGCCCAAAATTTTTACTCTACTACAAGCAAGAGATGATGAAAATAGAATGGAAAACAGGAAAAACATAAACAAATTAGAATACTTCACCAACAGCCATGCTCAGGGATCCAATGATAGAGCCTTCTCATTAACAAAACATGTTAGAACATCATCAATCTTCCAAAAAACTTCAATTTGTTCTTAATCTTCAGCTAAACTATGTATAAGTGCAAAGAGTTCGAATTCCAGCAACCAACCCTTACAAATGAGTTCCACATCAGTATTTATAATGTAATTGAGGAGGTGGAACTATCTAGGGTTCAAAATGTTATTAATGACATAGTAAATGCACTCCTATCCTTAAAAAACATGCAAGGCATAAGGTAGGAATGTCTCTCAACTACTTCTCTGTGTAATAAATCTATCTTTACTTCCTGAGGATGAAACAACTAAAAATATTGACTTTGAGGCCTTTTTCTGTCTTTACAATAACTGTTCTGACAGTTTATAATATCTCCTTTAGTGTAATAACTGTCAATTTGTCTTTTGAGGTATAAAGTAAGTGAATGGTGTCACTTTTGAATTATCAGGTGAATAACTGGTCCTTTGATGTATCCGAGGCTATCTTTAAGCCTAAGTTCCCTTGATTTATCATAAAAATGTGTTTAAAGGCCCTTTTAGTCTTGATCTGCTAATTAAACCTTTAAATCTTCTGTCTTTCTCTTTATACCTTGATACTCTGTTTTTCTGCCTTTATCTCTTTTTCTTTTCAATAACTATTTTATTCATTAATCCCTCATGTCTTTTAAAACCCTGATTAGGATTTAATTCTCTGTGTTAAGGCTTTGATTTCGCCTTAAGCCTTTTTAATGAATTATATTGTCTTTTTCCCTTTATACACTGCTTTAAACTGTTAAACTGCAGAGTTAATTCCTCTAATCTTCGATCTTTGACTTTAGTCTTCATCCTTCAACCTTTAATCTCTGTTTCTTTGGCCTCTACTCTTACTTCACTGACTTTTCTTTGTTTTGTCGTGTGCAGGTGGCTTTTTAGTGCGTTGAAGGGTTTGATGGTGTAAACAGTGCACATAAAGCACTGATAAAGCCATGAAATGAAACCATGGCAGTCCCTTTCTTCATTATCCGGCCTCTGTTTGGACCACAAATATTGTTACCTTCTGGCCCGTCCCTTTATGGACTGTGGAAGGGTTTTCAGCCCTTAAAGCTGCCATAGAACCTGCAAAAACCTATAAACACATTGTATAATCCTGCGGGGTTGGAAAAACTCTGTGCAGAGGCTGAGGAGTGGTGGAGGAATGCTGCAGAGGGAGGAAATGGAGAAAACTGCAAAAAAAGGGTTTGAAATGGAGTTGGGCGCAAAAAATGGGCAAAAGTGGTTTTGAAAACCACTAGTGGTTTTCGCGCGGGGCAATGGTGGTTTGTGGTTTTGCCCAAATGGAACGAAATCCAGTTATTTTGTGACACACATCCCTTAAGAAAATTTCGGTTTCGCGTAACTTTTGGTTGTTAAACCTTAGGAGCGAATGTTGCACAATATCACATATGAGCCGTCGGATGGGAAGGGGAAGATCCGACGGTGCGGAGAGGAGCACGATGGAAAGGTGCACGGACGAGAGTTTAGTGGGAGATAGGTGTCAAGCGATGATTGGATGGGTGGCTCTATGGGTGGAAGGTGGGCCATATGGTGACGTGAGCTATTTTTCGTGGAGCGGAAACGTCGTTGGATCGTCAGGTTAGACGTGAACTGTTAGATCTATAAGATCTACGATGTAGATTGACCTGCGGATGAATGGGTGGGATGATCGGGGGGAAAGAACGAATGGGAGAGGGGATAAGAGTCGTCGGATCATGGGTGATCGATGGTTGAGGATGCGTTAGAGAAGTCGTGGCTTGGGTAAGGGAAAAAGGAAGGGGGATGCGGGAGGAGTGCCGACAACCGTTGATCTTGGTAGATTGATGGTGGGGATTCAATCGGAGTTTGAGAATCAACGAGGGAGAACAAAAGTGAAACAAAGAAAAAGGTGAATCTACCGATGCCGATGGGGGCTTGGGGTTTAGGCGCTTGGGCATGGTCCCGTGGAGGGATATGTGACCAGGGGCTAAGGAAAAAGGGGCATCAACGGGTGAAGGGGGAGCAACGCGATGAAAGAGTAATAGCGCCGATGCAATGGGAGTTTGGCACTTCAGCCAGCCAGCCAGCCAGCAAAAAAAAACAGAGTTTTTTGGACTTTTTGAAGTTCCGACAGGCTTTAGAAGGGGGTTTCAGGCTCTAGTCACATGAAAAAAGGGGCTAAATATTTTAAGCCCTCAGGGGCTTAAACCCTTAGTTGTAAGAAGACTGTTTTTAGGCCAAAAATAGGGGTTTTTAGGCCAATTTAGAAGTTCTGATAGGTAAAGAGGGGTGTTTTTAAATCATAAAAAGGATTTTTATGAGTTTAAAAGGCATTTTTGAGGGTTTTTAAGGATAATGAGGGTAAAATGAGAAGGAGGAAAGGGGATTTTTTAGAGGAAAATGAAGGATAAATAAGGGGAAAATGGCCTATTTTCTGAGGGAAATGGACTAATAAAAACAGGGATGAAAAGACTGAAATGAAATTTTTTCTTTCAAACAACAGGATAACCTTTTAGGAGACATGGATGAAGATTTTTGATGAATTGACAGACTCAGAATGATGAAGGCAATGAGATTTCTATAACTTATAATGTTTCTTTGAAATGTTATTTATAGAAATCTAGGATTGGCAATTTAGTCATATTTGGATATCATCAAAATTATGGATGACTAACAGGTGATACGCTTGAAGACTCTACAATTGTTCAGAAGATACTAAGATCACTAACACCCAAGTTCGATGGAAATGTTTTAGTGACTGCAGAAATGTAGGACTTGAACCAACTATCCCAAGAAAGGCTGCATGGGAATATGAAAACATATTAAATGAGGACAAAAGAGGACCAATTTGAAGTCACAGAAACTGCTTTCAAGGCTACAAGCAAAGGAAAACAAAAACAAGAATTAGAGAGCACCAACTATATCTCAGATAATGAGGAAGCGAACTTATTCAGAAAGACACAAAAGGGAACTAGAAAGTACAAAGGTTATTTCCCATTTAAGTGTTTCAATTATGTAAGGATATGCCATTTTGTAGCTAAATATCCATACAAAGATACTATTGATAAGGAAGAGAAGGGAATGAACATCTCTAAAAAAAATTCCAAAAGGAATTTCTCTAAGAAGAAAAGTTTTTACTCTCATGAAGATAGTGAAGGTACATTGAAGATGAGGTAGATGAAGACTTAAAATATAACTTCTCATGGCTCTTAATGATCAATTGGCTAGTGAATTAGATAATTGTGAAACAAATGAATAGAAAAATGGATTGAAAGAAATTGACATACTCATAAATATAAACAAAGACTAGGAAATAAAAGAGACTAGTATTGTTGAAAACTCACTTAGAAGAAGTTAAAAGAGTAGAATAGGTTATAATAAAATAACTTCAAGAGAAAGACATGCATTGCCAGAATTTGGAATCATAAATTGTGTCCCTCATAAAATATCTCAAGTGGGTAAAGGGATTTGAACCACTAGAGAAAATTATAAATGATCAATGCTCTATTCTAATTAAGGTGGGTCTTGAATACAATGCAATTCATAATCAATGATCTGAATGGATTGTATTAGTTATGCTGTGCTAAGTATCCAAACAATAATAATAATGTGTGCATAAGGTTCTCCTTAATTTGCAGGTTACAAAAATAGTTCTGGATTTGTTAAGTAGATTTATGTGTGAGGATTGATTAAGTATTTTAACTGTTTATCATTGTACAACAGTAAATAATAGAGAATAAAACATCACATAGCACATTACTTAGAAAATTTGATGAAGCAGTTCACCCCTCCTGGGCTACATCTGCTGGTTCAGCTCCCAATGGCATGTCCCTCATATATTATTGCTAAAAAATGGTAAGTACAAGTGAAAATAGGCCTCAATAGGCTATGCTCTCTATAAAATCAGCTTCAGAATGTATGAAATAGCCAGAGATGACTATTCATTTGCATAAAATAGACAGATGATGCCCAATACACTGTCTACACCCTGGTGGCCCTGATGGCTCCTTGATCTTCCCTGAAGCTAAACCTGCTGAATATGACCTCTGATGGCTCTAAAACCTATGCTAAACTACTCAGAATATCTAGAATACCCAAAATTTACTATTTTTGCACCCAATGTGGTCGAAAACTGAAGGAGTTATGGAAAAAACAAATTTTGCCCAGTGTCCCTTGAAAACCTCCTCCAAAACTGGAGGAACTCCAGTTAACTCGACCAAAAGTGGCCAAACTGCTAAAAAGTCAGAACTCACTCCATAAATGGAGGAAACACTAACTGTTACATTAAATTTTGAGTGGGGCGGGGTCACATGTAACTGCCGCCCTGACTGCCGAAGGAGCCGTTTACGGCAACCGTGACTGTGGCATTTAAAACTTCTTGAACGTGGGCACATGGGAATATTCCCGTTTAACTGTAACCATCAATGGGTTAATACCTTGGTCACAGCACTGGGGCATATGATTGAATAAATATGGGGCTAGCCCTTCCTCCCGCCAACCAAAATTAAAACAAGCTTCAAATATTGTTGGTGACCCGTAGTGGTTAAGACAGACCACGTAGACGGGCCGGTTGATCATGTGCGTTAGCGGGCAGGAGGCGTGGGTTCGACTCCTGCAGAGTAACAAAATTTTTGTAAGACCATCCATTCTCTGGCCTGGGCCATGTGGCAGCCTCCGGGCTTTCCAGGTGGCACCCTCTGATTGGCCATAAACAAATGAGTCAAACCATCACCGAATAGATTTCTGCCACTTGTCCTCATTTCATTTTCCCTCAGAATATTCCCGATTTTTTTTTTATTTTTTTTAAAATTTTTCCCAAAGTTTATAAAGTCAAACTTAGTCAACTCATTTTTGGATTTTACTAGGCTTTTCAAACCTTCATATCTTTTGCATACGACCTCAGTTTTTAGAACTGTTCACGGCGCCAGAATTGTAGCGACGAGACCTTCTCGGTCGTTCAGGTTTCAATCACTTCTGAGCACTTTCATTTTTTGAGCATTTTTGGACTTGGACATGATCTCCTAATCAATCAAAACAACAAATATGCAAATATCATAGCTCCAATAAGCACATATCCAAAAGGTTATGTCAATGCTTTGAAGGGAATTAAATGTGAAATTAATACAATCAGTAATAAGACTCAACAAAAGAATAATGAATCACGCCACACACAAGAAAGGCAACGACCAAGAAAGGACCAAATCAGGTATACAAGTTCATTTAATGGTTATTGTTTTTTTTATGAAACCGACTCCAAAAATAGAATAAAAGGGAGATAAACGCCTTAGAAATCAACCACTTCGAGGGGGAAGCCTCCTTTACGTCACATAAATGAAAAATTCTTAGATGATTCAAATGAAAAAATCTCCTTTCTATATATATGAGTCCATGGGGTCACAATATAATCCTATCCAACCTAACAATAATAATGTAAGGGCACAACAATAACAATAGTGGGGTTTTATGGGGAAAACTAATAACAATATGGGGACTACAAGGGTACAAAAATAACAATAAGGGGGCTACAGTAATAACAATAAGGGACTACACTAGTAATATAGGGACCTAACATGCCCCTCTCCAAAAAAGTGTTTTCCTCAACGCTTGAGTAGCTCTGGATGCTTCTGTATAAAATTCTCATCCTCCCATGTGGAATATTTAGTGGGTAAGTTCTTCCATTTGATGAGATACTCCGAAATTTATCGATTTCGTAGCTCTCAAGTTGTTGTTTCTGTAACTACTTCAAGTTCCAATATGATTTTTCCTTCCTCATCAAGTTCTGGCAATAATGTTGGAACTGGAAGTTTGTCACCTATAGCCTTATTTAAGCATGAAGCATGGAAAACTAAGTGCACTCAAGAAGAAGTAGGGAGCTCCAATTTGTATGCCATAGTACCAATATTTTGCAACACCTTGTAAGGACCATAGTACTTTGGCGATAATTTATTATCCTTCTTAGCGTGTTTGAGGGAAATTTGTTTGTATAGCTGTAGCTGTAAAAATACCTAGTCTCCTACATCAAAAATTCTCTCGCTACGATGTTTATTTGTCTATTGTTTCATTCGATTTTGTGCCAAATGTAGGTTATCTTTAAGATTTGGAGAACTTGTTGTTGATGATCAATGTGATCTTCCACTGCTTGAACATTAGAATTTTCTCGTAAATATGATGTGATGGACATTGGATGATATCCATAAAGTGCCATAAATGGGGTCATTTTTGCTGCAGTATGGAAGGAAGTGTTATACCACCATTCAACCAGAGGTAACCACTTGACCCATTGTGTTTGTTTATTAGATACAAAACAACGAAGATATCCTTCCAAAAATTTGTTCACTATCTTAGTTTTCCCATCGAATTGAGGATGATAAGATGAGCTATTGGCTAGTTGAGTACCCAAACAAGAAAATAATTCCATCCAAAAATTTCCAGTGAAAATGGGATCTCATTCACTTACAATAGTCTTTGGATTTCCATGTAGCTTTTGAATTGTTTCCATAAATGCAGTAGCAACTGTACTTTATTTAAATGGATGAGATAATGCACAAAAGTGTGCATACTTGGTAAGTTTATCAACTACCACCATGATGACACTCTTTCCTTCAGACTTAGGGAAACCTGTGATAAAATACATTGAAACCTCCTCCGAACGTTGACTTGGAATGGGTAAAGTTTGTAGCAGACCCAGGGTCTTAATTGTCTCAACCTTATTTTACTGGCGAACAAAACATTCTGGCACAAACTTTTGAATATCAAATTTAAGGCCATCCCAAAAAAATTCTTTCTTCACCTTGTGGTAAGTTTTTAAAAATATTGAGTGTCCTCCTACAGGAGAGGTGTGAAATTCCAAAGGAATCTTTTGTTTTAGTTGGGAATTATTACAAAGATATAAGCGATTTTTGTGCCATAAGGAATCATTTTTCCAACCAAATGTATCATATGTACTGGGATCTTTCTGCAAATTTTGAATGAGTGTCCACACTTCTTCGTCATTCTTCCATTCCTCCCTGTCTTCGGTTATCCAATCTGGTTGGATAATAGAAATGGAACAAAGCAATGCTTCCACCTCCTCATCCTTTCTTGAGAGTGCATCTACAACAACATTTAGCTTCCATTTTTTGTAGATGATTTCAAAGTCATAACCCAACATATTTTTGACCCATTTTTGTTGCTCTTCTGAAGATAGTCTTTGTTCCAAAAATTATTTAAGACTATCATGATTAGTTTTTACCTTGAAGTGTCTTCCCATTAGGTAAGGTCGCTATTTCTTTAGTGCATGTAGTATTACCAAAATTTCCTTCTCATAAATAGCTTTCTGTAAATAATTTCCATTGATTGGACGACTTTCAAAAGCAATGGGTCTTCCTTCTTGCATTAAAAAAACACCAATTCCATTTCCCGAGACATCACGTTCCACAATAAAAGTTTTTGTGAAGTTCGATGTAGCTAAGACCAGTGTTAGGCACATTGAATCTTTAAGATGTTCAAAGGCCTTAGTTGCTTCAGCAGTACATGAAAATGAATCTTCTTTCAATAATGTTGTTAGAGGTGTTGCTATTATCCCATAATTATTAACAAACTTGCGATGATACCATGTTAGCCTGAGAAATCCTAGAAACTGCTTTATGGTTATGGGGACTTTCCATTCCTTAATGGCTTTAATTTTATTAGGGCCTACCTTAACACCCTTTTGAGATACAATATGACCCAAATATTCCACCTCTTGTACTCCAAAGAAACATTTGGAGGTTTTTGGATATAATTGTTTCTCCTCCAATAGTTTGAGAACCTTGTCGAAATGTTGAACATGATCCTTCCAAGACCTGCTGTAGATTAGTATATCATCAAAAAATACTAACACAAATTCTCTAAAGAAATGTTTAAAAATGGAATTCATCAACCATTGAAATGTAGAAGGTGCATTGGTAAGGAAAAAAGGCATGACCAAAAAATTCATAATGATCCTCATGAGTTCGAAATGATGTTTTCAGAATATATTCAGTCTTCATTCTAATTTGATGATATCATGAACAAAGATCCAACTTGGTAAAATAAATTGCTTGATGTAATTCATCCAATAATTCATCAATCACATGAATGGGAAATTTATCTTTAATAGTGAGCTTATTGAGCTCCCTATAATCCAGACACATGCGCCATGATCCATCCTTCTTGTGCACCAATACTACTGGAGCATAGAAATAACTTTGACTAGGTTGAATTATACCAACCTCTAACAATTCTGCAATCATACATTCAATTTCACTCTTTTGGACATAAGGATATTTGTAAGGCCTGATGTTTGGAGGAACACTTCCTGGAATAAAATGAATAGCATGATCATGATGATGAATAGGTGGGAGTTCTTTGGGAGTTTCAAACACCTTGGAATGATTTTCCAAGGCTTTTTGGAGATCTAGAGAAATATATGATTTTGATGTTGGAACTTCTAGTGAGCATAATTGTGCAATTACGCCTCGTTGTTCTTTCTCCTCTTCACAATATATATAAAATAATTTCCTCTCAGCACACTTATGACCTTTAGTGTATTTTCTATCACAATTATAGAAAAGCCCTTTTGATATTTTTTCTTCCAATTGTTGTGGTGTCAACCTTGTAAATTATGGAAGTATAGGAGTAGAAACACTTCCATATTTATAGATGTGAGTGGTAGGATTACTTGTCGCCATAAATTTACTTTCAATTTTTCTTGCCAACCTGAATGCCTTCTCCAATGAATCAGGTTCTGTTGAGGCCTCAGAAATCTGTGGCAACAACAAGGGGGATAACCACCCGGTTCAGACCTTAAAGTAGTTCCTTTTCCATTTGGCATAGTGGCTCCAACTGGGTGTAATGGGACTAGTTTCCCAGATTTGGGTTTTTGTATGATTATTTGATTTCTCTCAAAATATTTGCATAAATAATTACTAAAAACTAAAACAAATTTATTCTAGAATGTAAAACTTTAAATTAAGTCTAACCTAATCTAACCCGAGATAATACCAATTTTATGCGATTTAGAATGATATCTATTCAGTCTGTGATGATTTAGATCAATCACAGAATTAATAGGATTAATACTTTGTAAGGTGATCCTCTTGAGAAATAGTTAATCAAAAGAAAATGTAAAACATATCACATATATTCTGATGATCATATATAAAACAAATCAATTTCTATCTTTATATCGTACAATAGTGCAACTGATATTTCAAACAGAAATAATTGATTTCATGCATAATTCATGAAAGCTGAACTTATCACTAATGTTTAAAATAGAATTTAGCATACATGATAATAGTACCAGATGTATACTGCCTTGTTCATTTGATCAACAATAATAGGCCACAATCAATCGTTCTATCAAAAAATCTTTCAGAGAGTACAAAAGTGCATCAACAATGATAAAAAAAATGATGTATAACTGAAAAGGCCACGTTCCATTATTTCATCGAGGCATATACAAACTTACAATAAAGCATTCTTTGTAAACGTTCTCAATAAAATTCTGGACCTTTCTCTAAATGCATGAGAAGGGTTTAAATACTACTTTAACTACTTACAAAAAAATAGATTATACAAAATATCTTATGAGGTGGTTTCAAACAACCTTCCTCATTCCTAGTGCCTATTTGCTAAAATTGAAATTATTAAAAAAAAACTAACTTATAATCATGCCCGATGATAGATTACTGCCAGCTCTATTTTTCTGCTCACAAATATCTGACATCGGCTAAACCTATGGAGGCTTCCCGAACTACTTCTTCATTTGCCCAGCAAATATAGAATCCTGTAAAAGTGGCTGCATTTTCTGTATGGAATCCAGAGAGCAACTCAATGTCATTACTTGACTACGCGGTTTAACCAGTAATTGCGAGTATGATTCCCAATCAGTCTTCTTTAGCTGTGCAAGCATTTCTTCCTAGAGTTGACTTGTGCTTTTCCAACTTTGTTCTAAATTTCTGATATCAGGAATTAATTTGTGATTTCCCTCTTTAATCAAACCAGAGGTATGTAACATATGGTTAATCATTTTGACCATATTATTTGATATACCTGCTACTCTGGCTATAGCCAACTCTGCCTATTTTACCTGTGCATCCCAGTCAGTAAAAATGATATCTTTGAAAGTTTCTTTGATCTTTGGGAGACTTGACTTTCTCCCTTCCTCTGAATCTTTCCATTTAATATAATCAGAAATTTTAGTATTGAGTTCATTAAACTCAATTCTCTGGTCAATGACTGTATTGGTCAATTGTTCACTGATTTCCAAGTGTGGGATTATATCTGACATCTGTAAAATAAACAAGTTTTGTTGTTTTGAGAGTAAGGCATTCAATGCTAATGCTTCTTTTATGAATTCCTCTACAATAGAAATACCTTCATAGTTTTTAAGTTCTTCTCTCAATTCTTTAATCAATGTGTTTTTGCTAGATAAGTCATTTCCATGACTTCTCTTAAGCATTTCCATATCTTTCTTAAATTTGAGGAGTTGCTGCTCCACCTTCTAATTCAAATTGCTCCTTTCTTCATCCTTTTGCTGCTGTAGCTGCATGATCTTATCATATTTTTCTTGAACCAAAATGGAAACTTCGACTACGTTATCCATTGTTACGGTAGTGTATGCCCTAGCAAATTGTGATAGCTGAGTCAGATTTTTAATTGGATTTGAAGGAGTGTCTTTCCATACAACTTCCATTACTTCATTTCCTATAGGCGTTTCAATCCTTCTCCTTTTTCTTTGTTTCCTTACTATAGCTTTATGGAGAGGGTTGTAGAATACATCTAGTGGAGGGATATTAGTTACCTTTAGAATGATTTTGTCAGTTGGAAACACAGGAATGACTTTTGTTTCTTGGGAGGTTATCCCAGGACTTTCAATGATTTCTTTTTCCGAAACCGTTTGTCCCTTTGGAGTGTGAAATTATGATCTTTTTGTGAAGATGATACCTCCAGGGTATTTATCAATGTGTTGCTAACCGGAGTGTATATTTTATCTAGTTAACTCTAACTTCGTGAATCTCTTTGTTCTATCCTGATTTCTTTTCTCGCTTCAGTTGTATAAATGGTAACTAAGACATTTTGAGGAATACGTTTGAGTCTTTGTTCTCTGTACTCGTTAAATCTCTGTATTTATTCTGGATTTAGGTTCAATTTGAAAAAATGTTGGACTTCTTCAAAAGTCCCAACTGATTGCAAAATGTCTTCAAATATATCATTAGTGTGTATGATAGGTTTGACTTTAATTGACTGAGTAAACTTATTAGCAATCTTCTCTAGGTCAAACTGCCTTGAGGGTAAAATGGGGAGCTTGAAAAGCTCAATCCTCTGAAATTATTTCAATGCATGATTGAAATTGCTGAGGGTAAATGTACCACATTGAAGTGAAAAACTTGGCCATAAGGATTTTTTACTATCCTTCAAAGATTTGGTGAGTCCATTACCAACAGTTTGGTAAGCGACTTCTCTTGCCATTAATTTATCAGAAACATTCAAAAAAAGAATATGTGGGGGAGCGGAGCTTCCAACTAATCTAATATATGAAAATGATTCTTCAACAAAACATCTGCCTATCATTTGAAGGTCTGCAAGGGCTTCCTTAGTGAATCTAGGGCTCACTTTGTCAAACATAGATTGATGTAATGGTAATACAACTCCATAACATAGCCTATGAAAATGTGGTGCATAATTATGCTCCCATATCTCTTTATGTCTCAAATGTATAGGGGTGGGATCCTCGGGAGTCCATTTCCAACCCATAACTGGAAAACTGGTAGAAAAGCAGATAACATCAAAAATATATGCACTCATGAAAAATTGAGGTACGGGTTTGGAGGAAGAAGCTCTTGTTTGGCGATATTCATTAATCACTTTAGCTAGATTTTCAGAAAGAATGGTTGCCCAATTCATGGTATGGGAGTTAACACAGGAATTAATCAGTGGAAGCCAATTTATGGAGAATTTGGTATTATCAGGAAGACCATATAATCTGCATAGCATTGCAGATGCAAAATTGTAGGGGTTTTCCAGTGAGGCGATAGAGTACATACCTGATTTATCATGTTTGAACTTGTTGTCCAGTTTCTTCCAACCCTGAATTGTCTTGAAAGGGTCCTCATTGTTCTTTGAAAATTTCTCAACAAATCTATTATAATAGATGTCTTGTGGGTCAGGTAGCTTGTACATGATCTTCAAGTCTTCGACTCTGAAAGAACATAAGATTTAATTCTTAATAGTTCTTAATTGTCTATCCTTGATTGTTGAATTTTCAAGCACCCACCTAATCATGTCGGTATATGGTAAAAGAGTAGCCCTTTCCGCTATCCTATGAAGGAAGGAACATGCAATATCTTTAAACTATAAGTTTGAGGGTCTTGCATCATCGACAGTCGCTTTGACCTCCACTAATTTAGCTTCTTCGTCTTCGAGAATGGTATAGATAGCTTTCCACTTTGTGGCACCTCCATCAGTAGTGCAGACTGTATTTGAGACTATTGGCGACATTTCTGTGTATTCTTCTTCCGCAACAGTCTATTTGCTGTGCTTTTGCATTACCTTGTGGATGGACATATCTTGAAGGAAAATCCCTATAAAAATAGAATAATGATCAGATGATGGAAGATATATTTGAAATGACCAATTCGAAAAGAAAAGATTCGGAAGCAACCGTTCCATTAATTATCCGTAACCAAACAATAACTATTTGCATTGGGATGAGAAAACACACTTAATCACTTCTGAAATGATTTATTTCACGTAAAACCTTTATTTAAAACCTGTAAAATCCATTGCATTGCGCCCTTTGAATCTATCTTTATGAAGTAGATTACATTTTGTTTATGCGATATGCGATTTCGCGATATCGTGAAATCGCAAAATCAAAGTTGTCGCAATATCAGAACTTTGGTAATGTTTGCTTAAAGTTTCAAATATTTATTTGCGATGTGAAATTTCTGCTGTCGCTTGTGAAACTTTGATCGCTGATCACAAAATTGGGATTTCGCTATTTTTGTTACTTACTTTTAATGAGAAAATATCATGCGGGATGCGATTTGCGATAGGGTATTTTCAAGGATGTTTTTAATAATTTCTTTTTGTTTTCATGTTTTTATTAAACAAAAGCAATAATGCTTTTGGGAGTTTTAATTTTTTTATCTAAAATGAAAAATATATTTTTAATAAGGGTCCCTATTTCTATTTATGAAAGGTCTAGATTATTTTAAAAAATAAAAATGGGGGGGAGTTTTTGCATAGCACAACAATTGGAGATTCACTTGGGAGAACCAAATATCTCTGATTGGTTTTTTTTGATATTTCTAAACTTTCAAAACAAGAAAAAGATATAAGAAAACAAAATAGTATGATTCATGGATTAAACAATGTTTTTTCAGAATATAATCTATTTACCTATCTCATTTCTTCTTAATTAACTCCTTTTAGTGATAATATATAGGTATCTGTATCAGTGAGTACTCAGATTTAAAAAGATAAAGTAGGTATTCTCTAAAATTGGTTTAATATATTTTTACGCATTTATCATAGATAGAGCCACTATTGCCAGAAAACGTTTGTAGCCTCGACAGAGTTATCTTTTAACCAATAATGATTCATGGTCCCATCTGAATTTGATTTCTTATTTCAAAATATAATTTAACATGTAATTGAATTTTTTTTTCTTGACACATTTTCAAAATCATTGTCTAGGTTTGGTAGCCTGATAATGACAATGTCATTCATTGATAGTAATTTTAGACTAAACAAGCTGGCTCGTGATGAGACCCCTTGTCTGTTGAATTTGTTATAATCATTGAGCTATTACCCTGTTGTGGTATACAGTATTGGTAATATCAGTCTAAATTATTTCTCTATGATCATGATAAACAAGCTCGTGATGAGACTTATTTTCTTTTGAATTTGTACATCATACATATTTCTTTTTCTTTTTTGAATTATACTCTGAAGAAGAAATTTTGTCAAATGGGATGAATCATTAGCTCGTTTAAGAGTTATGGATGATAATTATAGAGTTGGTAGATATCTTTTCGTAGAGAATCATTGCTAAGTTAAAAATTTCATTTTTTGACTGATACATAACAACTATATTTTATGATATCAAGAGTATTTTCAGAAAGTAAATGCCTGATCTGATAATGGAAGTAATTGAAAATGTGTGCAAGGTATCCATTTCCATTTAAATAAATGAGTGCAAAATTCTCCATGTCTAGCTAATTAATTTTTTTTTTTTGGTAACTGTTTATGAGTTTATGTGTGAGGGAAAGTTAATTTAATTTTATGTTTAACATATTAAATCAGAAATACACAGCAAGACAACTTCAACACAACATGACACAAATTTTTGGTGAGCAGTTCACCCCTCATGGGCTACGTTTGCTAGACCAAGCCTCCCAAAATGAGCTTTTCCTCTTGTATTAAAATGTTCCAAAATGCTAATACAAGTTTAAAATTTCCTCAATAGGCAAATTTGAATGTAAGTATAGATTCAGAAGACATGGAAATGCTAAAAATGCCTTTCCATATTCACTAAATAGTGAAAAATTAGCATAAAAAGTGACTTCTTCAACAAGGCCCTTATGGCTCTTTGAACTCCTATGAAGCTTTTCGGGCTGTATAAGTCCTTAAACAGTTCTAAAACCTCTTCCATTAAGTTCATAACGTCAAAAAATATCTGAAAATGGTTTTTGGATCACCTCAAACAGTGAGGTACAACTCCATTTCCCCAATGGCCCTAGTGGCTCTCCAAGCTTCCCTGAAGCTAAAATGGATATAGAACACCTCTAATACCTCTGGAACCTGTCCAAATGGCTCTGTAATGTTGAAAATAATCGAAAATGGTTTTTGGTTCACCTCAAATGGTTAAGCATAGCCCAAAAAAGCTCCAACTCCCTCTTGGCCCTGATGGCTCTCTAAGCTTCTGTGAAGTAAAATGGGCTGAATATCAAGTCTAATGGCTCTAAAAACTATTCCAATGGCTCCAAAATTTTGAAGAAAGCCAAAGTTTACCAAAATTTCGTCCAATTTGGTCCAATATTGGAGAAGTTATGACAGAAACAAACTTCTCCCCAATGTCACTTAAAAAACTCCACTAAAAGAGGAGGAACTGCAGATAAGGGCGCTAAAGTTGGAAAATTCCTGAAATGGAAGACTCTATCCAAAATTTTTGGTGGTTAGTGGTTGGCATTAAAATTTGAAGTGGGGGCGGTCACATGACCTCTCCGCCCAAACCGCCGAATAAAACGTTTGTCATCGTGTTTTTTGTAACCATCACATTAGACGTTATATGTTGGCCACATGTTATAACAGCCCACCTACATGGTTAAAACCCCAGTGGTTAAGAGTTAAGACTACGGTTTTTTGAGCGATGGTTCTATGGGGAGGTTGTTCACGGGGCTAGCCCTGATTTCCGCCATTGTATTTCAAAACAAACATTAAATATAAACCCGAACCATAACATATTAAGTAACAACGTTGTAGCAGAATGGTAAGTTGTGGGATTTAATGCCGATAGGTCTGGGGTTCGAATCCATTGGGCCACAAATAATTTTGTCATAAACCATTCTTTCCACGGCCTGGGGCCACGTGGCAACCTCCAGGCCTGCCATGTGGCAGCCCCCGTTTGGTCTGCCCAATCTAAAGTCAAACCATTGTCAAATCATCGAATGCCACTTGTCACCATTGCATTGGCCCGAATTGAATATTCCAGGGAATATTTTGAGAAATATTCCAAGAATATTCCTTGGAATATTATTTTTTTAATTTTTCAAAATTTGAAAGTCAAACTTGGTCAACTCAGGTTTTTTTGCAGTTTATTGAAAACTTCAAACTTGCATAATTTTCACATACGATGTCGGATTTGAGTGCCGTTCATGGCGCCAGGTTTGTATTGATGAGGCCTATCCGGTCGTTCAGGTTGCAAGTGATTTTGAACACGTTAAATTTTGAGCTTTTTCCATAGCTCGGACTTGAGCTTCTGATCAAACCTCCCAAATGAGAAGCTTTTGGACCCCAAAAGCTCACTGAAATGCTGAAACTAAAGTGTACAAAAAATGAGAGAATAACAACATCATTTTCTCTTCAACCTTCAAAAATTTTCCTAACTTTCCAACTGTCCTCATGGCGAATTTTTGCTAAATGAGCCATGTACTTGTGCCGAATCCCGACCAAGTTTTCTCGCAATACCAATCTGCCATTCTGAAACCAGCAATGACCCTTACTGAAATTTTTTCCCTCTTTTCTTGCATGCTTTTCCATCTCATGGAATTTTCACCGCTTTGCACCGACACTTCATTCTTTGCACCAATTGACACCAAAGGCACCTTGTGCAACATACGACATCAACAACAAGTTGACCTTAAATGTGCTATATAATTGACACAACCATCAATGTAAAAATTGTGCCACAATCGACACAAGTCAAAAAAAATTTGTGACACAATCGACACAAGTCGATAAACAACAAGATACATCTTTACAATCATGTGTATGTATCATGTACAATGAACTATATACAGTTCGCTAATTACACATACAACCTCTATGTACATGTGCACCTTCAACTCTTCTTTTCAAATACCAACAAGTACATCATCCAAAAAAACTTGTGGGTGAATAAGAGCTAAAATAAAATACATTGCTGCAATATAAGTGAGTATCATACTCATCTTTTACACCTCCATGGCGAAATTTTGGAACAACCAAGAAATTCCTTCAATTGAAACTGCTTTTACATGCAATCTTGCATCAAATTTTCAACTGAAATACATGCATACCAATCTGAAATTTGCATGTACAAAATTAGTATGAATTACTGCATTAATAAGTTAATCCACTTCCTACCAAGCCAACTCCATGGCATCTTTTCCTGCTGCAACATTTCTACATGTGAATCTTCCATTTCCACATCGATAATGGAGTCCATAGATCCCCTTGCGCCAATATTTTTGTCCTCAAGTTGCATGTGCCTTGGACGACTTGTTGAATGCAAGGTCCAACAATGAGAGACATCATGTCCCTTCTTTTGAAAAAATTTGCAACTCTTATGCACTTTTTGTGAAAGTTTTCTTTGCCTCTTCTACTTCCTGTGTGCTTTCTTTTTCAACCAGCATCTTGAAGCAACATGGTTAAATCCACCACAAAATGTGCAACAAAACTTTCTTTCTTTTGAACAAGAAAAATTATCATTCTTTGCTGAAACATAATCAAATTGATCATGTGAATAATTATACCTCCTTTGCTGCATGGAATGTTCAACCTTTTTGTCTTCGAAAGACGATGAACTAGTAGAGGAGACAACTTTTTTTCTTCAGAATTTCATCACAGTTCTTGTCTTGAAAACTGTTTGAACTTGAATGCTCGCCATAAGAGACATGTTTACCCTATACTTGCTGCAATTATGGCTTAAAACAATGGGAATCATCCTTAAAACAATTTTGACATGTATGCATTTTAGAACTTGGAATAAAGGTTCTCTTTAAATTTGCATCACATGCATTCAAGGATTTGGAGTCTTCGCCATTAAACTATACATAACCAAGACCAACATTCTTGGGTCACTCCACAACTGAAATAGGGTCAACCATGCCTTGTCCATGCTTTCCCAAACCTTTGCCTTCATGATGGCCCATCTTAAACATTAATTTGGACCCTATACCCCTTGTATGTTTTTCAAAAGAACCAACACACTTTTCAATTGAGGAAATTGAAGACAAGTTGGAATGGTTTACCTCTTCCTCATGATTTTTCTTGGACAAAGCTTCTTGAGCTTGAAGGAGTTTTTTCTCCATGTCATGCAGTCTTTGGAGAATTGTTTCCTTCTCATCCTTCATAGCCAACAATTGTGCATGAAGCTTAACACTTTCTCTTTGATCCTCAATGAGAATCTGCACCATGTCCTTCACCTTAATGAACTCATTCTTCATGTCATCATTGAAGAATCTCGTGAAGGAGGAAAATTCACTTGTAGAAGAATTTGACATTATGTAAATGGTCAAATTAACAAAAGGAACTTCCAAATAAAAGTTCTCAAAGCTTTCAAACAAATGACAAGCTTTTAACCAAATGTCTTTACAACCATACTCTTATTCAAGTAGCCATAAAACAAAAACTCCAATAGCTTTTGTAGAAAACACTAATCAAGTGGGTTTGTTTTCCAAAGATAATCTTGAGGTACTTTGGGGTAAGGAAATAGCCTACAAATATTTTTTCCTTTCCAAGACTTAACTATAAACAACTATCTTTTCAACTCAAGCAAACTCATACAATCAACCATTTTGCAACCAATAAAACAGTCAATCTCTTACACTGTTTTAACACCTTTTGCACAAAAAAAAATGCTCAACCAAAGCTCAACCTATGCTCTGATTCCTTTTGATCTGATAATGGAAGTACTTTAAAATGTGTGCAAGGTATCCATTTCCATTTAAATAAATGAGTGCAAAATTATCCATGTCTAGTTGATTAAACAAAATGTTTTTGGTAACTGTTTATAAGTTAATGTGTGAGGGAAAGTTAATTTAATTTTCTATTTAACATATTAAATCAGAAATACACAGCAAGATAACTTCAGCATAACATGAAACAAATGTTTGGTGAGTAGTTCACCCCTCTTGGGCTACGTATATTGGACCAAGGCTCCCAAAATGAGCCGTCCTCTTGTATTAAAATTCTAAAAATGATAATACAAGTTTAAAAGTTCCTCAATAGGAAAATATGAATGTAAATTTAGATTCAGAGGACATGGAAATGCTAAAAATGCCTTTCCATATTCACTAAACAATGAAAAATTACCATAAACAATGACTTCTTCAATAAGGCCCTTATGGATCTTTGAACTCCTCTGAAGCTTTTTGAGCTATAGAAGTCCTCAAACAATTCTAAAACCTCTTCCATTAGGTTCAAAAGGTCAAAAATAGTTGAAAATGGTTTTTGGATCACCTCAAATAGTGAGGTACAACTCCAGATAACTCCATTTCCCCAATGGCCCTGGTGGCTCTCCAAGCTTCCTTGAAGCTAAAATGGTTGTAGAACACCTCTGCTACCTCTGGGACCTATACCAATGGCTCTGGAATGCTGAAAATAGTCAAAATTGGTTTTTGGTTCACCTCAAATGGTTAATCATAGCCCAAAACAACTCCAAATCCCTCTTGGCCATGATGGATCTCCAAGCTTCCGTGAAGAAGGGACTGAAGATCAAGTCTAATGGCTCTGAAACCTATTCCAATGGCTCCAGAATGCTGAAGAAAGCCAAAATTGACCAAAATTTCATCCAATTTGGTCCAATCTTGGAGACGTTATGACATAAACAAACTTCTCCCCAATGGCACTTAAAAAACTCCACTAAAAGTGGAGGAACTACAGATAAGGGCGCTAAAGTTGGAAAATTTCCTGAAATGGCAGACTTTGCCCAAAATTTTCTGTGGTTAGTGGTTGGCATTAAAAGCTGAAGTGGGGGCGGTCACATGACCTCTCTGCCCAAACCGTAGAATAAAACGTTTGTCATCGTGTTTTTTGTAACCATCACATTAGACGTTATATGTTGGCCACATGTTATAACTGCCCACCTACACGGTTACAACCCCGGTGGTTAAGAGTTAAGAATACAATTTTCTAAGTAATGGTTCTATGGGGAGGTTGTTCACGGGGCTAGCCCTTATTTCCGCCATTGTATTTCAAAACAAACATTAAATATAAACCCAAACCATAACATATTAAGTAACAACGTTGTAGCAGAACGGTAAGCCGTGGGATTTAATGCCGATAGGTCTGGGGTTTGAATCCATTAGGCCACAAATAAATTTTCCATACACCATTATTTCCACGGTGCCATGTGGCAGCCCCTGATTGGTTCGCCCAATCTAAAGTCAAACCATTGTTAAATCATCGAATGCCACTTGTCACCATTACATTGGCCCGAATGGAGTATTCTAGGGAATATTTTGAGGAATATTCCAAGAATATTCTTTGGAATATTTTTTTTTTAAATTTTTCAAAATTTGAAAGTCAAACCTAGTCAACTCAATTTTTTTTGCAGTTTACTGAAAACTTCAAACTTCAAACTTGCATAATTTTCACATACGATGTCAGATTTGAGTGCCGTTCATGGCGCCAGGTTCGTATCGACGAGGCCTATGCGGTCGTTCAGGTTGCAAGTGGTTTTGAACACTTTCAATTTTGAGATTTTTCCATAGCTCGGACTTGAGCTCCTGATCAATGCCTTTAGTAAATTTCAGATTATTTAAAAAAATAAATTTTATTCAATTCTCATAGTTATAATCATATTTTTTTACTTCACTTATCTATAGAAGCGAAAAAATCAAAATAATTTATAAAAAATTTTGAAAATTTGAATCAACCAAAAATGATGCTATTTTCAACCTTTTATTTTCCTAAAGCAAAAATTAAAATTTTAAAGCTTGACCTAAGAGAAATATTTTTTAAGAATTTGACCATTCACAGGCAAGGAATATTTCTTACCTGATAAGTCTTGCAGCAAAAAGGTGGATATGCCTATTTTCTCAATGATTTGAAATATACCAAGCCATAATATTTGGAATTTGGTATGCTTACGATTTTCCTCATGTGCCTTATCCCATTTTAAAACAAGGTCTCCAATTTCAAAAGATTTTGAACTAGTGGATGCTGTGTCAAACGAGGCTTTCACTATTTGTTGATGATGAGCATGAATAGTCTTGGCTTTTTCTCTTTTTTCTTCCATTTTAAGAAGTTGATCTTGCCTAAGTTGGAGGGAAGATGAAGGATGTTCATCAATAAATTGCATCAAAGCAAATGATGGTATCGTTATATTTGTGGGTAGAACTGCTTCTTTCCCATAAACTAACAAAAATGGAGAAGTACCTATTGAGGTTTTCTGGGTGATTCTATCTGCCCAAAGAGCAAATAATAGTGCTTTGTGCCAATTTTTATGATTTTGTTCTATAGTTTGTTTGATGATTCTGATAAGGTTTTTATTTGTAGATTCAGATAATCCATTACCTTGTAGATAATAGTTAGTTGAGTACTTTAATTTAAAACCTCTTTTCGAAGAAAATTATATCATGGAATTTCCAGAAAAATCAGATGTATTATCAAATATCAAAGCTGATGGGAGGCCAAACCTGGTGATTATGAACTGATCAATAAAATATTTAATACTTTGTGTATTAACCACCTTTAATGGGATAGCTTCTACCCATTTTGTGAAATAATCTGTTACAGTTAGAATATACTTATGTTGTTTAGAAGAGTTTGGAGTTATTTCACCTATGATATCTAACCCCCATTGTTTAAATGGTTGTTGGATATTTATTGGTTGTAGAGGAAATGCCGCTTTCTTTTCTCTGCCTGCTGCAGTTTGACACAATTTACATTTTCTTGCGTATTCATGTGCATATTTAAATAGAGTTGGCCAATAGTAGCCAGTATGCAATATTTTATGAGCTGTGGTGTTTCCTCCAAAATGACCTCCAGTTGGTCCATCATGTAAATCCTGCATTACTTTTTCAGCTTCAGTTTTCTATAAACATATCAATAATACATAATCATATTTCTTTCTAAATAACACATCATCTATGAGTTGATATTGATTTTCTTTAAGTCTTAGAGCATGCTTTGCTGTATAATTGAGATATAATGGAGCATATCCATTTTTTAAGAAAAATTTCAGATCAGCATATTGTGACTGAGAATCGTTTAGGCTTACCTCAGATAGTTGTATTTCATTTGGTTGGTCTTCTTCTATTGGTAAATGAGAGGCTCCAGTTAACATCTTGCAAATACCTTGACCTTTAACAATTCTAGCACGATGTATCTCTACATCATATTCTTGAAGTGTAGTAACCCAATTTTCTCTCTTTTCTCCTACTTCTCGTTGGATTAATAGTTGCCTTACTGCTGAGTAAGGTACTATTATTTTAGTATGTGTTTTTAGGAGAAGAGGTCTAAATGTTTCAAAGCTTTAAATATAGCATAAGATTGTTTTTCCACGGCTGAGTAATTTAACTCAGCACCTTGAAGATTAGAGATAAAAATGAAATTGGTGCTTCAATGTTCTGATCATTTAGCTGTGTTAAAACTGCTGCGTATGATGTATCAGAAGAAAATGTATATAATACAAATGGCTTAAGAAAACCAGGAGTTTTTAAAGAAGGAGCTTCGATGATAGCCTTTTTTATCAGCTCGAAATAATTTCTCTCATCTTTTCCCCATTTAAAAATTGAATTTTTCTTGATCATTGATTATAGGGGTAAGATGATTTGGGAGAAATTAGGAACAAATATTTTTACAAAATTATTTTTTCCTAAAAATGATTGCATCGTTTTTTTATTTTGTGGTAAAGGGATGTTTTCAATTTCTTGAATCCTATCAGGGTCAATATAGATTCCTTTTTTAGAGACAATGAACCCTAATAATTTACCTTCTGATAAGGCAAAATAACATTTATTTGGATTCAAGGAAATACCGAATTTTCTACATCTTTCAAAAATGTGTTTTAGGTGATTAACATGATTGTTTCTATGCTTAGAGTAAACAATAATGTCATCTAAGTATATAAAAACTGAGTTATTGATTAATCCTATGAAAGCTATATCCATAGCACATTGAAATGTAGCACCGACATTAATCAATCCAAAAGGAATTTTTTGATATGCATGTCTTCCCCACTTTGTTCTGAATGTTGTCTTTAATCTATCATCCAGATGTACCATAATCTGATTATGATCCTGAAAATCCGTCGAGAAAAGACATCAATTCAAATCCTGCAACTTACTGTAATATCTGTTCCATGGTAGGTAGAGGAAAATTATCTTTGTGGCAAGCTTTATTCAAATTTCTAAAGTCTATGAAATTCCTAATGTCTCCATTATTTTTTCTAACTGGGACCATGTTTTGCACCCATTTCGAATGTCTAATAGGAAAAATAACTTCGGCTTTGAGCATTTTATTTAATTCAGATTTAATTTGACATTCTAAATTTGGGTGGATCTTTCTAAGTTTTTGTTGAACATGCTTATCATCTGAGGTCATAGGTATGGTATGCTGAATTATGGAAGTATCATATGCCTTAAGGTCTGAATAATCCCATGCAAAGATATCTTTATATGCTTTCAACAACTTAATGAATGACATCCTTTCTTCATGTTTTAAACCAAGACCTAAGTTGATGTTTTGAGGTTTTTCTGGTGTACCAAGATTAATCAATTCAAATTTTAGAGTAGAACTCTAGGTTTTTGAATTGATGATATTTTTAAACCTATCTTTGAAATCATAGAGATCTTCCATTTTGACTACAGATTTGGGAATTGGATTAGTATTTTTTTTATCTTCAATCTGTAAGTTATGTTAATTTTCATCTACGATTTGACTTTCATAAGCTCTATCTGATGTAAGAAAGTCTATTATATCTGCATCATTGTTAAATACTCTCCAATTTGTTACGTTGTCAGGAATGGAAGGCCTAAAAATTAACTCAATTGAAAATCTGTCTGGGCTAAATTCTTCGGATGGTATAAGCTTAGATGCTACATTAGTAAGTAAATCAACGCTTGCATTTTGTAATCTAGGAAATGTGGAGATATTGAATGCATAAAAATGGGATGTAAGGTTCTAGGCTAAAGTCTGATAGTGTTTCAAATGTCCAGAAATACAATGAATTATATTTCTAACTTGTCTAACAATTATTTCAGAATCTTCATATACCTGTAAATATTTAATATTTAAACTAATAGCTTTATACATACCTTGTATCAATGCTTCATATTCAGCGGTATTATTCATGCATTGAAATTCGAGTATGCAAGATAGCATTGTTTTCTCTCCTTGTGGATTGATTAAAACACAACCTGCTCCTGCACCATCTTCAGAGTTTGAACCATCAAAGTATAAAGTCAAAAATAAATAATTTTTCGAAATTTTATTGCTAAGATTAACACATCTAGAAGTGTCTGTTTGAGAAAAGTTTCAATTTGAGAAATAGCATTGTTTGTTGAAAAAGGTGAAATCTGGGCATTGAACGATCCAAGAAATGATTCAGTCGGATAATTTCCAATAATATTATTGCTAAAAGCTACAGGCTCATTTGTTTCTTCTAGTTCAGTGACTGTATGTTTCATAATTTTTTCACGATAAACTCGGATTTGATTTGGTTTACCATTGTATGGTAACCACAGATGTGACCAATCGGTAGCAAAATATCCATGTAAATTTTCAGACCAATCCCTTCTTAAAATAAGACCATAAATTTTAGGGATGTCTGTGACCAAAATATCAATTACTTGCAGTACCTTTGGATTGGATGATAATCTAATGGATACTGACAACATTTCTCCAATGACTTATACTTTTGTTCTATCTAATTGAACTATATGTACAACATATTTTTGAGGAGTGATATTCAATTTTGTACACACTATTCTTGGCATGATGTTTGAAGAATCTCCTCAATCAATAAGACAATTATGAACATTTTTGTTGAAAATATCACAAGTCAAAAGTAAAGGAGGAGTGTGAGAAATAGATCTATCACCAATTAAGACAAGATCATTGGGATTTACTTTTTTTGGAGATGATGGAGGTTTTCCCATATCATTAGAAGCTTGAGCTATAATCGGTGGTTGTATAGGATCTACAGGGATTTCCTTGAGTTCTCTAAGTAAAATTTTCTGTTGTTGTTTGAGTTTGGTCATTTCATGTAGTGAAATATTTTTTTTGGTATTTTTCATATCTTCAACTATACTGTATTCCACTGTATCTGAATATATCAAATTTTTGGAAGTTGTAATAGGATCAGATGAAATAGGATCTGTTTGGATAGTTTTAGATTTTTTGACTGATGTTTTCTCCTTTCTGGGGAGAGATTTCTGTTTCTGATTTGATATAGTTGAATCAAGAGAATATTTGCTTCTAGTAGACACATGCATAGCTTCTCTTTCTTCTTCTGAGGCAAGAATGAAATCTTATAACCCATTCGATTCAACTTCTTCCTCAGACTCTAGCTCTTTTTCAGATGGTGAGGGATCTTCAGTATCTTGATCAAATTCGATATTTGAAATAACATTTGGAGGCTAAGAAGTTGAAGAAGGATTTTTCTTAAATAGGCGATATGATTTCTTAGGTACTGATGATTAAACAACTTATTTCTTTATGTAAATCATGTAATTTGACATATTATTTAACACTTTTTGAAGACCTTCAAGATCAAATGGATCTTTTGAGACTTTCTTTTTGGAGTCTTGACTAAATGTCACTTTCTTTGATTTCCTGTCTTCTATCTCTGATCTTTTTTCTAATGCTAGGATTATTTTCTCTACAGCAAGAGCTTCTTTCATGTTTTCTAAAAGGGTAGGTTTACTAGCTCCATCTACAAAAATGGCTATATTAGAAGGTAAGGAAGAAATATACCATTCTATTTGTACATCAAAAACAGGCTTGGAAGCGGTTGGGATTTTGTTTAAAACTTGTTAAATCTAGAGCTGAAATCTTTGATCCTTTCACCTGAATTTGTTTTTAGATTGGAAAGGGCATTGATTAAAGATGCAACAGTTCTATCATCTCCAAATTTTGCAAGAAAAACTTGTTCAAAAGTTTCCCAATCGGCAACAGATCTTGTTGGAAGTGAAAAGTACGAGGATCCTGCAGATCCTTGTAAAGTATAAGGAAACAATCTAACTACGATATCTTCATGAGAAAATCCGTTAAGATTCATGGCTAACATAAAATTATTGATATGTTCTTCAGCAGGAAGACCATCACATAGATTATATTTTGGTAGCCATTTTTCAGGATGATCTGGAAGAGGATTTGGATTTTCAATTAATATAGCACTAGGATTTGTCCAAGGTCTATTAGCCATAATTGGATTTGAAGTTTGTGAAGATACAAAAGTAGATCCATAAGTAGGAAGGATGGATGTAGAACTTAAAACTGGAACAATAATACTTGTGATAGTACTGATTGTTTGAGTAGAGGAAATATAAGAATAAGAAGATGTAGATTGAGTAAGAGGATGTGAAGAAGTAATTGAAGGGAAACTTGATGTGACTTCACTCATATCTGACTTAGATCTGGATATAGAATTTTTTTTGCGATGTGATTCTATTGGAAATTCTGTTGAGATTGCAACAAGATGACGAGCTTAGTGAAAAGAAGTCGCCTTCACTAAGTGGGCCTGCAGGCTATTTTTTGCGCAAAGTCTATTTTTAGACTATGTCTATTTTTAGACATATGGATCATGTTCTATGAGTTGCAGGATGCTATTTGTGGATGGTTGGTCAAGTCGGGAAAAATATATGGACTTCTATTTTTAGACATACTGGGCGGAATCTATTTTTTAGATTGCCAGTCTAAAAATAGATATGTCGAATATTATTAGCTCTTAATAATATTTGGACTCTAAACATTATCTTATCCTCTTGGAGCACTTCAGTTAAGTGCACAGATGTGGCACATGCAGCTGACAGAAGGAATTATGCTATTCTTGAGGGTTTAGTGGAGCTATTGCATGGAGACTTCAGTTAGAACTCAGGTGACAGAGTTTGGTGGAGTTGATTGAGGAGTTAATGGAGTTGTGTTCAGTTTAACTCAGTTAAACATAGTTGAGCTAGTTGTATCTAGTCTAACTGATTGATATACTAGTGAGAGTGGTGTGAATTAATTATTAATTAATTCACTAATTATAAACTCATAAATCAACTAAAGAATACATCAGTTAACTTCAGTGCATGGACAGTTTCAGTGGAGACCAGTGGAGAGGTAGGTGAAAGAGCAAGTGTGACTATCAGTTGTGACTATACTGGTGCATGAGTTTGCACCACACATTGATGGAGATGCCAATGAGGATTACGCAGTGCATACCAGGTGGATTCGAACTCAGATTGGGCCATTATTCATCTTGGATTGCGCAGTAGAGGCAGGCTAACAGGTGGAGCAGATTGGAGCATGTGTTTTGCTAGATCTGAGCTTGTGTAGTGTGTAACAATTGGAGATTGTACTGAGAGCTTGTGAGGATTTTGTACAATGATTGTTACATGATCTCTATCATTATAATATACAGATAGTTGGGGGTTTTCAACTTTAATCTTTCCCATAAATACTGTGTTTATATGTGTGATTGTTTATGGTTTTAATGTGCACATGCGATTGTTTATATTTCCGCAATTAATGATCAATAGTAGAAGAGGTTATGTATTATGCATGAAGCTCAAATAGTGTGTGATCAGGATAATCTCAGTGAATAATTTAACATTTATTCAAATTTCTACATGGTATCAGAGCGATATTGATCATTGGAGCAATTGCAGAACATTGAAGCGGTTGAGTTTTGTGCTGGTGGAATTCGAATTTGCAGCAGTGTTTTCTTGGTGTCGAAGTTGAGATGTCTTTCAACGGATTGCGATTGGAGTATGCCCTTGAGGGCAACTCGAATTATATTGCATGGAAGGATAGGATGGAGGCGGTGCTGGATGACAATGGGTTGAAGGAGTTCATAGATGCAGAAATTCCAAAGCCTACTTCTAGTGATGCTGTCGTACTTGACGCATGGCAAAAGAAGACATCAAAGTGTCGAAGGATTCTGTTGGAGGGTGTGAAGGATCACATAGTGTCCAGCCTTCATGGTAAGGCTTCTCCATTCTTGATGTGGAAAGCCTTGACATATTTATTCCAAAGCAAGAGTGACCGAAGGAAGTTGGCGCTCAAGGATAAACTCAGAAACATAAAGATGGAGAAAGGCGACAGTATGCCCAAGTACCTCAAAAAGTTCACCCAATGCATGGATGAGCTGGGAAGTGTGGGGGTGACTGTTGATGATGAGGACTTGGTGAACTTGGCTCTCTTTGGGCTTCTGAAGAGTTGGAATTCCTATCAGGACTCTGTCAATGGTCGGGAGAAATTTCCAGGATGGGAGCGACTTTGGTCGGATCTTGTGCAAGAGGAGATAAGGCGAAGTACCAGGGACGGATATTAATCAAAGAACTCTGATGAAGAGAATTGCGCTTTGGCTGCCAAAGCAAAGAAGGGGAAGAGAAAGAAAGCTTCTCATTCCAGTGCGAAAGGCAAGAAGCAGGACATGTCCAAGGTGAAGTGCTTTCACTTTCACCAACACGGACATTATGCCACAAATTGTCTGCAGAAGAAGAAAAATAAGCAGGCTATTGGATCTGCAGCTGGAGAGGCCTTAGCCTCGCATTTTGAGTTGGATTTTTTACTGATCGCATGCTTGGTCTCAAGTGTTATGGGTTCAGTGTGGTTTCTGGACAGTGGTGCGTCTTTTCACATGACAGGAGATCGAGATTTGTTTACTGATCTGGATGAGAAAGATCTTGGAGTGTACATCGAGATGGGCGATGATGGTAGATACAGTGCGACCAGTATCGGTACCATTTCCTTTGAGAGGGAGTCTGGGAAACCCTTCGTATTGAAGGAAGTGATGCATGTTCCAGGATTGAAGAAGAATCTTATCTCTGTGGCGATGTTAGAAGACAAGGGATATGATTTTGTCTTTAGCGAGGGAAAGGCTTTCCTGCGTAGTAAGGCAACTGGTGAGACCCGGAGGATAGGGGTTCGAGTTAAGAACCTTTATCAATTGCAGGTAGATGGCTGCGCAGCAATGGCAGGCAAGGCAGAAAGAGTGGTGAGCCGGGATGATGGCGAGTTGTGGCACCGGAGATTGGGCCACCTTCACCATGGAGCTTTGAAGATCCTGTAGCAGATTTCTACTGGGCTTCCTAAGGGTACTCTTGCACAGTCAGATCAGTGCAAGGGATGTACCTTGGGAAAATTTGTGAAAGCCACCTTTCACGAGAAGGATAGTCGCGCCACGAAGATCCTTGAGAGAATTCACACAGACGTGTGTGGACCTTTCTCAGTAGCTTCGACAGCAAAGCACAGGTATTATGTGATATTTGTTGATGATTTTTCTCGTAAGTGTTGGATCTTCTTCATGCAGAAGAAGAGCGAGACATACTCAAAGTTATATGAGTTCAAGGCACTGGTTGAGAAAGAATCGGGGAAGCAGGTGAAGGCTCTTAGGAGCGACAATGGTGGTGAATTCATCTCTGGCGAATTCAAGGACTTTTGCAGCGCAGAAGGAATTTGAAGAGAGCTCATAGCACCTCATAACCCACAGCAGAATGGGGTTGCTGAGAAGAATAATAGAACGATCGTGGGTGCTGCACGAGTGATGTTGGATGATCAGGGCCTACCCATTCACTTGTGGGAGGAGGCATGCAATACTGCAGTATATGTGCAGAACCGTTGTCCTCACAAGATACTTGGCATGAGTACACCCGAGGAGGCATTTTCTGGTAAGAAGCCTGATATTTCCCATTTGAGGATTTTTGGTTCACCTATTTACATTCATGTGACAAAGGATGCCAGGAAGATGCTGGAGCCGACTGTAGAGGTTGGGATATTTGTGGGGTACAATGATACGCCCCAAAACTATCGTGTGTATTTTCCAGACAGTCGTAAGGCTGTTGTGCGACGGGATATCAAATTTCAGGAGGAGAAAGCCATGAAGTGTTCGCTTGAGAGGGAGCCACACTTGCATGCAAATGAGGAGCTATTAGTTCCTAAGGATGAGTCTCAGGATGTGGATCAGCCACAAGATGAGGGTCATGGAGTGGAAGAGACCACTCATGCAGCGCCAACCATTAGAGGGCGGAAGCGCACTACAGAAGCTGAGCGACTGGCTCAAGATGCAGAGAAGATTGTAGGAGCACCTACATCACAGCGCAGACAGAGACAATCACCTGACCGGTATACTGGATACATGGCTCTTATGAGCAAGTGTATCGTGACAGAGCCATCCTCTTTCGAGGAAGCTGTGGAGGATCCCGCATGGGTAGATGCCATGGTGGAAGAGTATGATTTATTGTCAGAAACAGTGCATGGGAGATTTTCCCGAGACCGGAAGGGAAATCAATGGTGGGTTCGAGATGGATCTATAAAGTGAAGCAGGCAGCTGATGGGAGTGTGGAGAAGTACAAGGCAAGATTTGTTGCCCGAGGCTTCTCACAGATAGAGGGGATCGATTATGAGGAGACCTTTGCACCTGTCGCAAGGTATTCTTCCATATGGATGATTCTTGGTCTCTCAGCGCAGATGGGGTGGCACATTCATCAGATGGATGTGAAGACTACGTTCCTCAACGGGGTGATTGAGGAGGAGGTGTACATAGAGCAGCCTGAAGGTTTTGAGATCTTCAGCAACGAGTCGCATGTGTGCAGGCTCAAGAGAGCGTTGTATGGGTTGAAACAAGCACCTCATGCTTGGTACACACAGATAGACAGTTATTTCACAGGACTTGGATTCTCCAAGAGTGATCCTAACCTATGCAGTTGTGGTGGAGGGTAAGTTGCTGATCATTGTAATTTATGTAGATGATTTTATTTTGACAGGTGATGAGCTGTTGATACTCTCATGCAAGGATGGTCTTGAAAAAGAGTTTGAGATGAAGGACTTGGGCCTCCTTCATTATTTTCTGGGATTGGAAATTTGGCAGCACAGTGATGGACTGTTTGTTTCTCGGGGTAAGTATGCCCGGGAGATACTGGAGAAGTTTAACATGCATGGCTGCAAGCCTGTTGATACTCCTCTTCCTGGTGGTTGGAGGAAGGAGGATGCTACTTCAGCAGAGGTAGTGGATGCCATTGTTTACCGACAGTTGGTGGGGTCGCTTATGTATCTAGTCAATACACGACCTGACATATGCTACGTTGTTAACCAACTTTCACAAGCTATGGTTAAGCCTACCAAGCTCTTTTGGAAGGCAGGCAAGCATGTATTGAGATATCTTAGAGGCACATCGGGATATGGATTATGGTACAGACAGTCGGATGAGGTGAAGTTGTGTGGCTTCACGGATGCAGATTGGGTTGGGAGCCCAACAGACAGAAAGAGCACATCTGAAGGGATTTTCAGTATCGAGTCGACAATAGTTTCTTGGTACAACAGGAAGCAGAGATCTGTGGCACTCAGTTCAGTAGAGGCCAAGTACATGGCAGCGAGTTTGGCTGCATGCGAGGCTATATGGATGAGGAAGATCCTGGTCGGGTTGTTCGGTTCACACTTAGATCCTACTGTGATATATTGTGATAATCAGAGTTGCATCAAACTCGGCTAATCTAGTATTCCATGATAGATCTAAACACATTGACATCTTGGTATCATCATATCGGGTGTGTACGTAGTCATGTTACTTTCATACATTCCTACGAAGGATCAGGATGCTGATATCTTGACGAAGGCGCTCACCAGGAGAAAATTCGAATACCACAGAGGCGGGATAGGGGTTGCAGATAATCCATATCTTGTTGAGAGGGAGTGTTGAAAATGCAACAAGATGATGGAGCTTAGTGAAAAGAAGTCGCCTTCACTAAGTGGGCCCGCAGGCTATCTTTGGCGCAAAGTCTATTTTTAGACATGTCGATCATATTCTATGAGTTGCAGGATGCTATTTGTGAATGGTTGGTCAAGTTGGAAAAATAGATGGACTTCTATTTTTAGACATATTGGGTGGAATCTATTTTTAGATTGCCAGTCTAAAAATAGATATATCGAATATTATTAGCTCTTAATAATATTTGGACTATAAACATTATCTTATTCTCTTGGAGCACTTCAGTTAAGTGCACAGATGTGGCACAGGAGCTGACAGAAGGAATTACGCTATTCCCGAGGGTTAAGTGGAGCTATTGCATGGATACTTCAGTTAGAACTCATGTGACAGAGTTTGGTGGAGTTATTGAGGTAGTTGATGGAGTTGTGTTCAGTTTAACTGAGTTAAACATAGTTGAGCTAGTTGTATCTGGTCTAACTGATTGATACACTAGTGAGAGTGGTGTGAATTAATTATTAATTAATTCACTAATTATTAACTCATTAATCAACTAAAGAATACATCAGTTAACTACAGTGCATGGACAGTTTCAGTGGAGACCGGTGAAGAGGTAGGTGAAAGAGCAGTGTGACTATCAGTTGTGACTATAGTGTTGCATGATTTGCAACACACAGTGGTGACCAATTAGGATTACGCGGTACACACGAGGTGGATTCGAACTCGAAGTTGGGCCATTATTCATCTTGGATTGCGCAGTAGAGGCAGGCTAACAGGTGGAGCAGATTGGAGCATGTGTTTTGTTAGATCTGAGCTTGTGTAGTGTGTAACAATTGGAGATTGTACTGAGAGCTTGTGAAGAGTTTGTACAATGATTGTTAAATGATCTCTATCATTATAATATACATATAGCTGGGGGTTTTCAGCTTTAATATTTCCCATAAATACTGTGTTTATATGTGTGATTGTTTATGGTTTTAATGTGCGCATGTGATTGTTTATATTTCCGCAATTAATGATCAATAGTAGAAGATGTTATGTATTATGCATGAAGCTCAAATAGTGTGTGATCAGGATAATCTCGATGAATAATTTAACAGTTATTCAAATTTCTACAAATTCAAAAAGAGGTATTCCAAGTCTTTCACTTTTGGATCGGGTTAATATACCAGTTTCTTTGAATAAGGAAGTAATGATTTCTTCAGAAGATTCTAGATTAACATGATTTTCTACATAAATTAATATTCCTTCTAATTTCTGAATTAAAGACTGAACTTCGGGAGACTCAAGAGTGAATTTCTGAAGCAGATGACTGTCGAAATATTTAAGGAGATGAGGGGAAAGTTTCTACAATTTCCGATTTCTAAGTTGGTGATTTAGAATTTGATCGAGAAGTTGTAGGTTTGGGGAGATCAACTCTTATGAGGGGTTCTAGTTTGAGGTTTATATTTATATGCCATTCATAGTTAGGCCCTCCTTCTAGCGCCAAAAATGTTTAGGCCTCAGAAATCTGTGGCAACAACAAGGGGGATAACTACCCGGTCTGGACCTTAAAGCAGTTCCTTTTCTGTTTGGGATAGTGGCTCCGATTGGGTCTAAAAGGACCAGTATCCCAGATTTGGGTTTTTGTATGATTATTTGATTTCTCTCAAAAGATTTTCATAAAGAATTACTAAAAACTAAAACAAATTTATTCTATAATGTAAAATTTTGAATTAAGTCTAATCTAATCTAACCCGGGTTAATACCAATTTTATGCGATTTAGAATGATATCTATTCAGTCTGTGATAATTTAGATCAATCATAGACTTAATAAGAGTAATACCTTGTAAGATGATTCTTTTGAGAAATAGTTAATCGAAAGAAAACTTAAAACATATCGCATATATTCTAATAATCATATATAAAACAAATCAATTTCTATCTTTATATCGTACAATAATGCAACTGATATTTCAAACATAAATAATTGATTTCATACATAATTCATGAAAGCTGAACTTATCACTAATGTTTAAAACATAATCTAGCATACATGATAATAGTACCAGATGCATACTGTACTGTTCATTTGATCAGCAATAATAGGCCACAATCAATCATTCTATCAATGAGTCTTTCAGAGAATACAAAAGTGCATCAACAATGATCAACAAAATGATGTAGAACTGAAAAGGCCATGTTCCATTATTTCATCGAGGCATCTAAAAACTTACAATAAAGCATTCTTTGTAAATGTTCTCAATAAAATTCTGGACCTTTCTCTAAATGCATGAGAAGGGTTTAAATACAACTTTAACTACTTACAAAAAATTAGATTATACCAAATATCTTATGAGGTGGTTTCAAACAACCTTCCTCATTCCTAGTGCCTATTTTCTAAAATTGAAATTATTAAAAACAAACTAACTTATAATCATGCCTGATGATAGATTGCTGCCAGCTCTGTTTTTCTGCTCACAAATATCTGACATCGATTGAACCTATGGAGGCTTCCCTAACTGCGTCTTCATTTTCCCAGCAAATATAACATCTTGTAAAAGTGACTGCATTTTCTGTATGGAATCCAGAGAGAAACTCAATGTCATTACTTGACTATGCGGTTTAACCAGTAATTGCGAGTATGATTCCCAATCAGTCTTCTTCAGTTGTGCAAGATTTTCTTCTCGGAGTTGACTTGTGCTTTTCCAACTTTGTTCTAAATTTCTGATATCAGGAATTGATTTGTGATTTCCCGCTTTAATCAAACCAAAGGTATGCAACATATGGTTAATCATTTTGACCATATTATTTGATATACCTACTGCTCTGGCTATAGCCAACTCTACCTATTTTACCTGTGCATCCCAGTCAGTAAAAAAAATATCTTTGAAAGTTTCTTTGATCTTTGTGAGACTTGACTTTCTCCCTTCCTCTGAATCTTGCCATTCAATATAACCAAAAATTTTAGTATTGAGTTCATTAAACTCAATTCTATGGTCAATGACTGTATTGGTCAATTTTTCACTGATTTCCAAGTGTGGGATTATATCTGACATCTGTAAAATAAACAAGTTTTGTTGTTTTGAGAGTAAGGCATTCAATGCCAATGCTTTTTTTATGAATTCCTCTGTAGTAGAAATACCTTCATAGTTTGTAAGTTATTCTCTCAATTCTTTAATCAATGTGTTTTTGCTAGATAAGTCATTTTCATGACTTATCTTAAGCATTTCCATATCTTGCTTAAATTTGAGGAGTTGCTTCTCTACCTTCTGATTCAAACTGCTCCTTTCTTCATCCAATTGCTGCTGTAGCTGCATGATCTTATCATATTTTTCTTGAACCAAAATGGACACTTCGGATGCCTTATCTATCGTTGCAGTAGTGTATGCCCCAACAAATTGTGATAGCTGAGTCAGATTTTCAATTGGATTTGAAGGAGTGGCTTTCCATACAACTTCCATTACTTCATTTCTTGGAGGCATTTCAATCCTTCTCCTTTTTATTTGTTTCCTTACTATAGCTTTATGGAGAGGGCTGTAGAATACATCCAGTGGAGGGATATTAGTTACCTTCAGAAAGATTTCGTCAGTTGGAAACACAGGAATGAATTCTGTTTCTTGGGAGGTTATCCCAGGACTTTCAATGATTTCTTTTTCCAAAACTGTTTGTCCCTTTGGAGTGTGAAATTCTGTATCTTTTTATGAAGATGATACCTCTGGGGTATTACTGACTGAGTAAACTTGTTAGCAATCTTCTCTGGGTCAAACTGCCTTGAGGGTAAAATGGGGAGCTTGAAAAGCTCAATATTTTGACATTATTTCAATGAATGATTGAAATTTCTGAGGGTAAATGTACCACATTGAAGTGGAAAACTTGGCCATAAGGATTTTTTACTATCCTTCAAATATTTGGGTAGTCCATTACCAAAAGTTTGGTAAGCAACTTATCTCGCCATTAATTTATCAGAAACATACAAAGGAAGAATATTTGGGGGAGCAGAGCTTCCAAATACTCTAATATATGAAAATTATTCTTCAACAAAACATCTGCCTATCATTTGAAGGTCTACAAGGGCTTCCTTAGTGAATCTAGGGCTCATTCTGTCAAAAATAAATTGATGTAATGTTAATAAAACTCCATAACATAGCCTATGAAAATGTGGTGCATAATTATGCTCCCATATCTCTTTATGACTCAAATGTATAGGGGTGGGATCCTCGGGATTCGATTTCCAACCCATAATTGGAAAACTGGTAGAAAAGCAGATAACATAAAAAATATATGCACTCATGAAAAATTGAGGGATGGGTTTGGAGGAAGAAGCTATTGTTTGGAAATATTAGTTAATCACTTTAGCTAGATTTTCAGAGAGAATGGTTGCCCAATTCATGATATTGGAGTTAACACAGGAATCAGTCAAGGGAAGCCAATTTATGGAGAATTTGGTATTATCAGGGAGACCATATAATCTACATAGCATTGCGGCTGCAAAATTGTAGGGGTTTTCCAGTGAGGCAATAGGGTACATACCTGATTTCTCATGTTTGAAATTGTTTTCCAGTTTCCTCCAACCTTGAATTGTCTTGAAAGGGTCCTCATCCTTCTTTGCAAATTTCTCAACAAATCTATTATCATAGATGTCCTGTGGGTCAGGTAGCTTGTACATGATCTTCAAGTCTTCGGCTCTAAAAGAACCTAAGATTTCATTCTTAACAGTTCTTAATTGTCTGTCCTTGATTGTTGAATTGTCAAGCACCCACCTAATCATGTCGTTATATGGTAAAAGATTAGCTCTTGCCAATATCCTATGAAGGAAGGAACATGAAATATCTTTAAACTGTAAGTTTGAGGGTCTTGCATCATCAGCAGTCACTTTGACCTCCACTACTTCAAGTTCTTCATCTTCAAAAATGGTATAGATAGCTTGCCACTTTGTGGCACCTCCATCAACAGTGCAGACTGTATCTGAGACTATTGGCGACATTTTTGTGTATTCTTCTTCCGCAACAGTCTGTTTGTTGTGCTTTTGAATTACCTTGCTGATGGACATATCTTGAAGGAAAATCCCTATAAAAATAGAATAATGATCAAATGATGGAAGATATATTTGAAATGACCAATTCAAAAAGAAAAGATTCGGGAAGCAGCTGTTCCATTAATTATCCGTAACCAAACAATAACTATTTTCATTGGGATGAGAAAACACACTTAATAGTTTCTGACATGATTTATTTCATGTAAACCTTTATCTAAAACCTGTAAAATCCATCGCATCGTGCCCTTTGAATCTATATTTATGAAGCATATTACATTTTTTTATGCGATAGGCGATTTCACGATATCACGAAATCGCAAAATCGCGGTTTCGGAATATCTCAAAATCAGAGTTGTCGCAATATCAGAACTTTGGTAAAGTTTGCTTAAAGTTTCTAATATTTATTTGCAATGTGCGATTTCTGCTGTCGCTTGGGAAATTCCGATCGCTGATCGCAAAATCGAGATTTTGTTGTTTTTGTTACTTATCTTTTAATGAGGAAAGATCACATGGGATGCGATTTGCAATAGGGTATTTTCAAGGATGTTTTTAATAATTTCTTTTTGTTTTCATGTTTTTATTAAAAAAAAATTAATAATGTTTTTGGGAGTTTTAATTTTTTTATCTAAAATGTTTTTTTTTTTTAATAAGGGTCCCTATTTCTATTTATCAAAGGTCTAGATTATTTTAAAAAATAAAAATGGGGGGGAGTTGTTGCATAGCACAATAGGTTCCCAAAGTTGAACCTCATGTTGGATGTTATCCTTTAAATTCCCTATGAAGACATCAATCCTGTGTTCCTTTGGAATATCAGTTACCCTTATATTCATTTTTTGGAAGTCCTCAATGTGCTCCACCATTGAACCCATTTGTTTGAGATTTATCAATTGGCTAAATAAGGTGTTTCTCTTTGTATCCTCATAATGTGCTATCATTTCCTCCATAAAAATTGACCAAGTGAATTTTTTTTTACGAGAGAAAAGCCATCAATACCATACAAATGTATTTTTTTCTAAATGTAAAGTTGCAATGCGTACCTTTTGTGTGTTTTTCATATTATTTAGATCAAAATATTGTTGCATATGTAGTATCCATGTGACAAGATCCTTGCCATAAAACTTCCTTGTATCAATCTTTGGAATATGGTGGGTCTTCAATCCAACATTAGAGTTTATGAAATCATGATTGAAATTTATTTTGTTCTCATCATAAGTTTCCTGTACACCTTTTCGACATTAGGAATCTTTTCTTGTATCAACTTTGTCAAATCTTCCTTCAAACCTTCCATGTATGCTTTTAGATCATTCTTCATTTCTTCCATGTTGTATTTTGTTTTTTCATCTATCTTAGCTTCCATGTCATCCATCTTAGTTTCCATGACATCCATATTATCTTCCATGCCATTCTTCAAACCATCCATCTTAGCTTCCACGCCTTTCTTCAAACCATACATATTCGCTTCCACGCATTTCTTGAAACCATCCAACTCAGTTTCCATGCCTTTCTTCAAAATTTCCATTTTAGTTTTTATTGCTCTTTGCGAGAGAGAAATTTGGTGCACTTGGTTTTGTAATTTTTATATATGATGTTTCACTTCTTCCTCTTCATGAGTCATAGTAGAGCCTTATGAGGGCTCAATGGGTGTTGAATTATTTTTGGGTGCCATTTTAGAACCCAATACTGATATATATGCTTCAGTATGCCTTGGAATCACTTCAAATTGATTTTTCAAACAAGACTTATGCAATTTGAAAAAAAAATACACACATTTTTCTTACTTTTGAGGAGCTCGATATTAAAACTGATGTATCTCTGGAATTTCGAATCCCGAAGATTTTATCTTCGGAGCTTTAGTATCCCTCTAAATCTTCTTTCCAATGCCACAGGTCTGACCTGATTTGGATTCTTCAAGGCAAATTTATGCCTAATCTACCACAATGTCCTAATTATGGAATGGTTCAGTAGAGAGAACTTGTACAACGTGCCACGTATCAATGTTTCCTCCTTCAGCTCTGAAATTGATACACAGTAAACTAAAGTCCATGTACTTTTGACCGCTTTTTACATAATTCCAATTTTATGCTAAGAGAGAGAGTTATAACTTATTTGTGATGAAATTCGGGAGCCTGTAAAAACCCTGACTTCCACAGATCATATCTCTGAAATATTGCGAACCAAGATTTGAATTTTTTACATGACGTTCATCATAATTTCTTCGAAAAGGGTTTTTTTTTAGCTTCTCAACCTTCGTAGAAAAGAAGTTATAGTGAAAATTTCATGATGAATTTTTTGAAGCAACGGAACCCTAGAATCCAAAGCTCTGATACCAAATTTTATGAAATCAACTACAAAAATAGAAGAAAAGAGAGATCAATGCCTTAGAAATCATCCACTTCAAGGGGAAAACCTCATTTACATTACATAAATGAACAATTCTTGGATGATTCAAATGATAAAACCTCCTTTCTATAGATAGGAGTTCATGGGATCACAATATAATCCTAGCCGACCTAACAATAATAATGTAAGGGCACAACAATAACAATAGTGGGGTTTTATGGGGGACAATAATAAAAATATGGGTACTACGGGGGTACAACGATAAAAATAAGGGGGATACACTAACAAAAATAAGGGACTACACTAGTAATATAGGGACCTAACAATTTTTCTTGTAACCTATTTGGTCATAAGGTCACTGATTACAGATCAAGAAAATGAAATAAAGGAAAAATATATCCAAGGTAGAAATTCGCTGTGAGAAAAAAATGATTAGACCCTCTGTCCTCTTATCTTGTTCATATGGGTTGTTATGTGTACAATATTAGGCACATGACCAAAGATTGCAAGTGGCTAGATTTCTTAGGCCATCTATTCAAAAGAAGCAACAAATACAGATTAGGCCAACAGAGGAGAATGCTTAAGCAAAGAAATAGTTTATCAATATATGGAGGAAGAAGGAGCGAAAACTAGAGAAGTAGGGGAAGACAATACCCACTATAGTCTATTGTACCTAATGCATATTTATAAAAGGAATACATAAGTGGACAAGAAGTGCATAGCTTCAAGGGTAGTGAATGGAAACACAATAGAATCTCAATGATGATCATGTCTCCGAGATCAACCCACCCTTTGGAAGGAGGCACATGAGCTCAGGGGGAGTTGTGCATGGAAAATAATATTTTCATGCTTCAAATTTGTATTTTCATTTCTAGGTTTGGAGATTTGTGTAGCATTGAAGTAGTTGTTTTTTTAATCCCTAATAATGGTTTTAATATTTTGCAAACATGCATATGACCCCATGTTCATGTTCACAATTTTGATTTGATGCGAGTTGGATTTTATCTTGTTTATTTGATTGATATAGTTGTTGCTATATATGATGGAAACATGCATTTCTAGATCATTGTGGTTTTAAATGGTTAAATGATGTATGCACCTAAGGTTTGTGATAGGGTGGTGGAAAAATATTGCATTACCAAAGTTTATGATGCTTGTGATTTTGATGTTGATTACATGTTGCAAGATTTATCTGCTGAAGCTATTGTGATTAAGGTTTTGATAGAGGATTTATGAATGATGGCAAGGCACGGTGATGATGAAGAGATGGAATGTGTATAAAGGGAGAATCTCATATGATTCGAATGTTTTAGCTATTCATTGTTGGAATTATGTTATCTTGTTGGCATAAAAAAGGAAAAGACACAATTGGAGGGTTTTGTCACACATTTCCATGTATTATTGCAAGTGTAATATGATATATATTTATGATTTTCCGTGCATGTGAGTTGAAGGTTTTATAGTCAGGGTTTGCATGACTCATATTTTGTCTCATGGTCTTGTATGAGTTCATGTAATTACCTTGTATTTTTCTAGAGTTAGATGGGTTATCAATGTTCCATGTGATTGAGTACATGCTAATAGAAAGAGTTATGCATATCTTTGATGATGCTACAATTGAACTAGTTAGAGAGGTCACATATATGGCATATATTGTAGAAATTATACAACAAGCATGTATATCATGGATTCAATCTGATCTAACAATGTACTAAAGTTAAATACTGAATCGCTTCTACAAAACAATTGCGGAATTAAAAAACACAATCGGCAATCACATGAAGCAAAGAAAGAATCAATTAAACCAAAACACAGATAATTTACCGTGGAAATCTTGTTGCTCAAAACCCCACTATATTCTATTGTATATTCAACATGGATACATGAAACAATCACATAAAAATATTCTCACAAGAGCCCTCCTGTACTCAGCTAATTGTCTCACACTGTCTCTGATAAAATTGACCAATACTTAGCCAATTTACTGCCTCCATACAACCTGCCTTGCTTGCGCAATTTGTGTGGAATGAAATTCCTATTCCATAGGAATTTTGGCCTTCCTAAACTGTGCAAGGATCATGGGCAATCCAATGGGTTTTTTGTTGCATGGGTGCAACCCAATAATCCTAGAAATGATAGTCAACTTCCCTTTCACCTAGATCTCAACTGGGTCTCCACTGGAACTGACATGCATGCAACTAATAATAGTAAATCCTCAATTTCATGTGATATCACTGATTGTGCATTAAATAATATTTAATTCACTTGATCTCCCACTAGTGTCTCTAACAGTGACAACTAGCACAACTGACTTTAACTCACTTAACTGAGTTAAACTGATTACAACCTGCATGAAATATTGCACCACTACACTTTGAACTCTGTTACAACTAGAATTATTCTGCATGCCTCACCAACTACCTCTAACTTGAAATTAATGAGATAACTAAGTTTATCACACTCAGTTAACTATTACAAGTTATTTTGAGACTAGATTAGATTTTATTTTCCATATTAATTAAGGGATAACTAAAATAGACATTCACCAAATTTAGCCCACACCAGTGTAGGTGCTGCTAAGACTTGTGGTACCACACTAGTGTAGGTGCTTGGACCTCCTGATCCCACACAAGCGTGGGTGCTAAAATTTATTGTTGAATCTCAACATATATTATTATTCATGTCATGTACATGTATGTTGCGGTCAAGGTAATTTCTATGTTATTTTTGCTAGGATTTTGATCATATTGTACGAGCATAGATTTTGTTAACCTTGGAAGCATGAGGTCAAAGATTATGAGCTGCTAATAGTTATATACTGCAGGATTATTTATTATTTTTGTTGTTGTATAGATCAGGGTCCTCTATTACTGCTCATTTGATACATTTTTTGGTCACTCACATATGCTATTGTTTGTTGAGATCCACCTAGAGTTTCAATATTGTTGGTGACATAAGAGGAGGCCTTGTGACAAAATGAACGAGTTAGAGAATGTTATTATATTGCTTAATTTTCTTATTGTCTTAGTATGTGTGATAATGTTATGTCTCTTATTGACTTGTTGGCCAAAGAACTAGTGTTTGTAATGCTGTTGTATGGTTGTATGGTGTTGAGCCTTACTAATGATACAATGTTTAATTGACGACGAGGCATGCTTAAGATTCTATGCATGTTATGTTGCTACTCAAGAGCCTATAATATGAATAAGAGAGCTTTCATTGATTGTATACTACTATTTGACTGTGCACTTTTTGCTACTCATTGATTCTATGTAGTGTTGAGTAGTCGCTGCAAGATTTTTGTGTTGCCATGGGCTATGTTTTGTCATGATGAGAGTGTGCTAGCTGTTGAATGGGATTTATTATGTCAATAGAATTTTGTTACCAGGATTTGAAAATATGAAATTTTTGCTGATAAGTGGTTTTTGGAGGCAAATGTTGGAATATTTTGAGATAGTGTACATGAAATTACCCTTTTCCATTGATTTCAAAAGTGGAGAGAGAAGGATTTGATGACTTAGTGTTTTGTTGGAGGTTTCCATCAATGCCAAAGGGGGAGATTGTTGGAATTATAATTGTTTGATTGGTTGGAATTGATTTTAACCTAGTGTTGGCTCATGGTCCTATTAAATTGTTGGTGTTTCTCCTATTGCAGAAGAGTTGTAGAGATTGGCTGAGGTTGTATAGGTCCTCGAGGTTCTACAGAGGAAGTGAAGTTTCCTTGGTGCAAGTGGTAGAAGTTTTTGGCAGTGGTGGTCGAACCGGTCTTCAATGTTCTTGATTTGGTCCTTTTGTTGGACGTTCTATTTAATTGCATGGTTATGGATAGGTCCATAGTTAAATATTATTGATTTGGTCAAAAAAATTATGGATGTGTTGAATTGGTCCATGTTGGTTGTGAAAAAATCCTTATCGAATACCATTGAATGAAGTAGTGCTTTGTGCCCATGGTAACCATTGGGCCAATGTGACTCAGTCATCACTCTTAAGCTATAAATATATAGGGTGATTTAGAATTTCAAGCTTGATTTTTGGTGAGAAATTGAGGAGTATTTTCTAGCACTAGAATTATATTAGATCAAATTTTTTTTCTTTATATTTTTTATAGCACAAGTTTCAATGGGAGAAATAAATGGTGCAACGTAGAAGTTGTTGATTAATTATGTTCTGGCACTATGAAGTGAGAGATTTTCATGATGGAGATTGTGTGTTGGGTGAAGGAGTGTAGTCATGAGTTTATTATGGTTAAGATATGCGTCATAAAGGGAGTGATTAGACTACAATTTGATGGATCGATCTTGGCATTAAACAATAGATGTGTATTCTTGCGTTTTTAAGACAACAATGTGCTCAATTGTATCTGTGCGGATTCACTTGAGATCGATTATGGATGGTAGTGTATAGATTATAATGAGTTGAAATTTTTTTGAGTCTGTACACATAAGAAAAAGTGTCATTTCCAGAGAAAATATCCCTTGCATCAATGTGATTTCCTATGCAAATCGATTTATTTATGAAGAGCGTATAACTTTAAATTTTTGTTGGTTGGGCGAGTATTATTTTGTAGAGATCATGGATAGAGAAACAATGTACGCAAATCATGATATATTTTTGAGGCAGATATATGATCAGAGTGCAACACATGGGAAAGAGATCAGAGTTCAGTGTAATGGGACTGTAGACAAAATTTTTTGGGCACCATAGAGTGTTTATGTTGCTATATTAATGTGAGATACAATGCGTACTAGTCATAGAGCCTTCGTTGGAACAAACATTAATATGGAAAAGTTAGAGTTTATATGCTGACATGTTGTGATTGGAGGGGCTATTACAATGTAGCTACTATGTTTTGTTTAGCTACAATGTCCTATATATTAGAGTGAGTTTATTGACGAATTAATGAATGTGGTTGTGTATATTTTGTATGATGCCTATGAGCTGATGGAATTTTCGTGTTTGAGTCGAGTCAAAATGATGGATACTAGAGTTGTGACCAAAGTATTAGGGGGCTTGAGTCAAAAATAATGTTTATGAGGCTACTAGAGTATTGTTGAGAGGATGTATTGTATTCTTTCATTGATGGCTAGATGAGTTGAGTCATGTCTATGATTTGATGTTGTTGTTGGGTTATTGATTATGTGGGTAAGAAAGGTTATTACATGTTTGTAGCTAGTATGAGATATGTGTGACTGAGTGTGAGGATAGATTTGATGATGATGTGTGGATTGAAGTATTAGTGAAGAGATAATTGAATGAGTATGGAAAATTAGTTTCTATGTTGATAGTGTGTTTCAGATCAGTGTCAGAGGTACCTTATTGTTGTTGTTGCACCGTAACCTATTTCAGTTGTTACTTTAGTAGTTTGAGGGTAATTTATTATCCAAAGACTGTATGAACTGATAACATGTATCATGTAGAGTAGATTGAAGTTATGTTGATGAGTAGTGAATTATTTGAGGAGTGAGGTTGCATGTTAGAGAATCCAAGCTATGGAATGTGTTTCTAGTCTAATGAATGGTTGAGCTATTGTGACTTATATGCAATATTGAGGTCATATCTCCTTATTGTATTTCACAGAGATATTTTTTAGTTGATGCATTTTTTATATTGATGGTCTTGATTGGTTATTGAAAAGAAGATCTTATTTTATATTCAGATTGATAAACAGAGATTATTGTGTTGAGTTTTCCTTGATAACTAAAGTATTTTGTCTATTGGGTATCATTAGTACAATTATTCAAAGTGTTTTACGTATTGCACTGAAGCATATATTATTGTTGAGAAGTTCAATTATTGAGTGATAAAGTATATTTGGGTCCAATATGAAAATGGATGAAATGTGGCTTACAATATTAAAAATTTGTTGCAGGTGGATTCACTATGAAAGATTATGAAATTAGGTCCACATGAGTCTAAGGGTTAGAGCCTTTAGTAAGGAAGTGGTGGCTTCCTTCTGGTGGTGGCCAAAGAACTTGATAAGGGAGTGGTGGGTTCCTTCTAGTTGTGGCCAAAGAACTAGATCAAGGAGTGGTGGCTTCCTTCCAGTGGTATATGGAGAAATAATTGAAGGTGGTAGCCTTCAACAGGTAGAAGCCTACACACTAGTGGTGGCCAGAGTAAAATTTAAAATAAGTTTTCCTTAATATTAATAAGACGAAGACGAAGACAACAACAATAATGGTTTTTCAAGTTGGATTTTCTACCTAATATTTGGAGTCTCTATGTGATGATATGTATGTTTATTTGTTGATGTGTTATGCTCTTATCGTTCAATTTCATTTATGATTTACATGTGTTATACGCTTATGTTTAGTTATGTTTTCATAATGTGTTCCTAGTTAAATGATGATTCAATTAACATTGTAAATAAGAGTGTAATCTGGAAAAAAATTTATTCATCCCAACATACCGATTCAACCCCCTTGTAAGTATTTATAATAAATGGTACCAGAGAAGGTGCTTCAAGAAATATCTTGATCACTAGAAGGAAGATCTTGCAAAATGGTAAACTAGGACGGAGTCTTATCAACCATACCTCATATATTCATTGGAAATAATTTCACATTTTGGAAAATAAGAATGAGATATTATATAGGGTCTCTTGGAGCTAATGTTTGGGAAGAAGTAGAAAATGGGTATTAAAACCCTAGATATTCTCCATCAGATCAACATAGCAAGAGGAAATAAGAGAATAATGCCAAAGAAGTTAATGTTATCTTGGGAGGTATTGCAAAATAAAAATTTACAAAGGTGATGCAGTATGAAAATGATAAATAAATCTGGGATAAATCAGTAAATAGCTATGAAGGAGATACAAAGGTAAAAGGGGCAAAGTTACAATCATATCAAATTCAATATGAAACTCTTAAGATGCATGAAGATGAAATTATTGCTACTTTTTCCTTAGAATAAATGATGTAGTGAATACTATAAAAAGGTGTTTGTGATAAGTTTGAGGACTCTACAATTATTCAGAAGATACTAATATCGATAACACCCAAGTTCCATGCCAAAATTTCAATGATTGAAGAAATGTAGGACTTGATCCAACTATCCCAAGAAAGGCTCCATGGGATTTCGATAATCTACGAAATTGTGACAAAAGATGACTAATGTGAAGTCAGAGAAACTTATTTTAAAGCTACAAGAAAAGGAAAAAAAAAAGTATTTAGAGAGTGCTAACTATATCTCAGATAATGAGGAGGAAAATTTCGCTTGAAAGCTACAAAAGGGAACCAATAAGTATAGATATAAACTCCCATTTAACTGTTTCAATTGTGGAAGGATATGCCGTTTTGTAGCTAAATGTCCATGCAAAGTTAATGTTGATAAAGAAGAGAAGGGACATAAAATTTCTAAGAGAAATTCCAACTTGAATTTATCTAAGAAGAATGTTTTTTACTCTCGTGAAGATAGTGAAGTTACATCTAAAGATGAGGTAAATTGAGACTCAAAATATAACTTTGATTACAAAATTCTCATGGCTTTTGATGATCATTTGGATAGTGAATCAAATAATTTTGAAACAAATAACTTTATGAATGCATTGAAAGAAATTGACAGAGTCAGAAATATAAAAAAAGACCAGGAAAACAAAGAGAATATTATTTTTGAAGAAATAACCTTGCTAAAGGCTCACCTAGAAGAAGCTAAAAGAGTAAAAGAGGTTATAATAAAATAAATTCAAAATAAACATAAGCATTACGAGAAGTTGGAATCCTAAATTGTGGCCCTAAGGAAATATCTCAGGTGGGTAAAGGGATCTAAAACACCAGATTAATGATCAACAAAATCCTCTAATTAAGACAGGTCATGGATACTGTGCAACTCATAAATAGAACAAACAAGATTCAAATGTCATAGCTCTAATAGGCACATACCCAAAAGGTTATGTCAATGCTTTGAACTGAATTAAAGGTAAAATTAAAATATGAAGTAGTGAGACTTAACAAAAGGAGAATGAATCAAGCCACGCACAAGAAAGGAAGAAACCAAGGAAGGAACAAAGTTTAGGTATACAAGTATGTTTAATCTTTATTGTTTTACTTGTAACCTGTTTTTCCATAAGGCCATATATTACAGATTTAGAAAATGGAGTGAAGTCAAAAGCTATCCAAGGTAGATATTCAAAGCGAGAAACAAACGATCAGACCTTGTAGACTCTTATATTGGTCATATGAGGTATTATGTTTTCCAAAATATTAGGCACATGGAAAATAATTGCAAGTGGTCCAAATTTTTCATGCTATCTAGTCAAAACAAGCAAAAAATCCATAGTAGGCCAACATAGGAGAATGCAAAAGCAAAGAAAATGTTTATCAAGATGTGGAGGACGAAGAAGAAGCAACCAAATAAGTAGGGGAAGATAGTCCCCATTGCAATCTATTGCACCTAATGCGTATTTATAAAAGGAATACAGAAGGGAATGAGAGGTGCATAACCTCAAGGGGAGCATATGGAAAAAACATACAATTTTGATGATGATTGTTGGAGCGGGGTCCCCTGACGCACAATTTTTGATGTAATTTTATATAATTTTCTATATGCGTGCTGCACAATTGAGTCAAGGGGCTTTGGAATGGGTGAAAATCCCTCATTTTGATGTAAATGGATCTAAGGGTAAACTATGGGCCTCAAACCATGGTTTGAGACCATAGTATCTGCGCGGTAGGCGAATATAAATAGATAGATCAAGTCCAAGTTCTAAGTAAGTTTGTGATATTGATGTTTATGCGTCTGTAATATGTTGTAAGGTTTGTTTGGGTTGGGTTGAAAGGATCTTGCTCGCTGTGTGCGCGGAGACCTAGTCTTGGTTGTGTGTGGATTCCGCTGGCTGTGTGCATGGAGACCTAGTCCTGGCTGTGTGCAAAATCTGCTGGCTGTGTGTGCGGAAGGGGTTGTAAGGGAAAGTTGATATATTGAAAGTCTGATGTATTGAACAGATTAGAAGCTAATAGAAAGGATGGATTCTGGCAAGCTTACTGTGTTATGAATCCGTGTTATTTACTATTTCTGTTCTGATAATATCGCACTGTTTCTGTCTTACTTATTGATTATTGCGCAAGGGATATTTTCATGCTTATTGATGGTTGAAGAATCTGGTTAAGTAATTGAAAATTGTTTAGATCTGGATATTTTTATGTTATATTTTATCTGTGCTAAGGCGAACAATGACTCTATTTTATTCTGTTAAAGACTGCGTATTCTTTGTGATTATGCTATATATTGTTGCATGGATCTGCTTACAATTGATATATGTTTGCATTTGGTTTGCCAAGGACCACTTCATTATTTTCTCCCTCAGGGTGCAGAAACCTAGTTCCAACACCCCCTCATACTGCTTAAGGTGAGACTTTGATCTACGCAATCAGGTTATTTCCAAAAGGGCTAATAGTTGGAGGGTTTTTTGGTTTATCCATAAACTCCGAACTTGAGTAAGGACCCCTCAAGCCAACATATGGTTCCGTTGCCGGGACTGGGATCATTTTGAGGGAGATTTGATGTTGTGGCATCCATCACAAAACGAATTACAAGATTGGCTGGATAGAAATATCCTTGAATTTGCACTCCAAGAGAATAAAAGTACTAAATTGTATGAAGAACAGTGGGTACATAAATATATTTATACACAAGTGCATGAAATATTATTTTGTCCTTTTGCGCACGAGCTACAAGAGTGGTTGTCACGCTTATCTAAATTCCATCACTGCATAAAAGACGACGTAGTCAGTGAGTGGACTCCTGAATTGATCCAACAAGTAGAGAAGTTTGATAATAAGATCACCTGCGCGGTAGATCATTGGATCGATCGCCTCTTTGGAGTATTTGTGACTGAATTTTCCATTGATCAATTTGTGTCATATTCTGAAGCAGAAATAATGTTTTTCAAAGGCCCTAGAGGTAAGTTCATGCGCTCACTGAAATTATTTCTAAAAATGCTATTGTGTGAACGGGATTGTTTGTGCGAACATACTGCTTGAATGCATAAAAGAGGTCCAACTACACGTAGTGGGAAATTTTACCGCGAAGATTCTAAATTTTTTATCTATAGTCCTCTTAAATGTAGATATGATAATGAAATTGAACCAAAAACTTCTAGCTCAAGTGATTCTGAAGATGAAATATCATCACACTAGAAACCCTTGAGTATATTTCCAACCCCATCCACTCTGCTTCTAAACTCGCATCACAGATCACTCACTTCATCGTGCAGTCCATCTCCACCACCACCTCCACCTCCCCTTGAAGTAGATATGAATGCATCAATGAAGTTACCTAATTTCAAAGGCATTGGAAATAAGGACACTGATCACGTCTGGTTTGTGACTGAGGCCCTATGACAGGCTCAACAAATTAACAATATTGATATTAGGAAGGCGCATCTGGCTGCTGCATTCCAAGATCACACATTATATTGGTACATCAGGTATGCTCAAGAAAACCCTAATGCTACCTTGGAACAAATCAAATAAGGCCTAAACAATTTAATAATCCTATCTCATACGCGCAACTGGTGACATAAATGAAGGATATTCGTCAGGAGGCTAATGAATTTGTATGGGAGGTCGATCGGATGTTGAAGCACACCATCAGAGATGGTGGATTTTTTATTGATGATACTCAACATAAATAATGGTTCATTGCTATGTTGCTCCCACATCTGTGCCAACCCTTAGGTCAGAAAAATATTTCCACACAAGCTGAGGCTGTGGAGGTTGCAATGAAATTGGAGGCTACCCCAACACCTATTATGCTGGGAAATCAACAGATTCAGAATTAGTTGGAAGTCATGCATCTATAAATTCAAAGTCTACGCAAGGACACATGCAAGGAGGTCTGCATAGAGGTGTGGTGTATAAAATGTAAATCTTCTGGGTACCATAAAGACCAGTTTCCTGTCTTCAACAATTATCTGAATGCTGGAGGACCTATTCCACCGAAGGCTTTTGTATGGTGCACAATCTATCAAATTTCTAGATTACATGACACAAATTCCTACCCAAGGATCAGAAAGTATCAACTTGCCTTGAAGCAGCCATTTTGAAAATTATGTTCATCATTTGGGCATGATGAGCAGCATTATATTACTTGTTATATTATGCTAGATAAAGCTAAAATATATAGAATGCAAGTTGAGCCTACATCACTAGAATCCCCTTCTGGGCACAGAGGATCCCAAGGTAGAGGAAGAGGCCGAGGAGGTGGATTAGCCGGCCGAGGAAGAAGACAAGTCATTTGCTATAATTATGGAGATGCTGAACATTATGCATGTGACTGTCCGAATCTAGCATGAAAGTCCTGTAGGTACTGTAGAAAATTTGATCATGTTATAGAATATTTTCCTGTCTTGATTGCTAAAATGCAGGAAAAGAAGATGCAGAATCCAACACAAAATATTTAGATGGTTCACGTTGAGACCCATGAAGAAGATCCCAATGTGAATGTGGTTACTAGGAGTGGTGTAGCCACAAATGAAGATAAAGGAAAGCAACTAGCCACTGATGTATGGATCCGTAAAGCACCAGAAAACAAAGAAGGCTTTAATATTTAGTGCAAAAAAGAGACCTATATTGAAGCATGGAAATAATTCGCAGAAGGAAGTACATCAACATCTGGTAGAAAAATGAAGGAAGCAGGAAGAGATGAGGAGATCAAACCATTTTTATAATCATGTATAAAGTTATTGCGCAACAAGAAGGTAGTCGAAAATATGCAGGCGTTGGTAGATAGTTGCGCAGAGAAGGAACAACCCATGGTATAACAACACACAATCAACAAAATATACAATAACTGGAAGAGAACGGGTAGGGAGATACATATGACCATACAAATTGGTGCTTATGAAATGGACTAGGTTATTTTATATCTGGGATCAGATGCTAATGTTCTACCTAAGCAAACATGGCAACACATGGGAGAGCCGAACCTGGAATGGTCTACCATTCAACTGCGCATGGCCAATCAACAAAATATTATTCCTTTAGGGAGGCTGTCACAAGTTGTGGTCAGTATAGAGGATGTTAAGGTGATGGAAAACTTTGAATTCATCCAAATAGAGATGATATTGATCCCTATCTTGCGCTGCTAGGGTTGGATTGGGCCATTGGCATGGATGGTGTTATCAATATGAAGAAACATAGGATGGAATTTGAAAGCAATGGAGTCAGAGTAATTATTCCTCTCGATCTTGCAGAAGGCCAAAGGTGTACTGAACCAGTGCATGGTGAGGATGAGATCGATCAAATCTATAAGTTAACTTTGTGCGAGGAAGACTGGATTAATCCAACATCAAATGGGAATCTTAAGTGGGAGAAGGATAGATCTTGTTTTTCAAACTCTGATGAAGAACTATAAAATTGGCAGAACTGATTGCATGAGGTATCTCTGCTGCGTTGTAATCGCGTGACTCGATCTCTGTGATGTATAACATGTGAAGTATGATATTTATCTCACTATGATGGCTAATTGATGTAAACATGTTTATAGGAGAGCTTGAAAGGACCGTTCCTGAAGGACATAAATTCCATGCTTTGTATCTTGGCTTGCGTACTACTCTTACAAGTTGGTGGGAAAATCATAAGAAGAATATGGGAAATTGGGAGGAATGTGCGCGCATGATGAGGCTATGTTTTGAATGTCCAATTATTAAAATTGAAGATTTATACTCTGGAAAAGAAGATCCATGCAGACATTTGGAAAGACCGAGAATCAGGTATGGGTTGTAGATCCAAGACCTGAATGGGTCCATATGTTTTTTCACACGTTGGGAAAGGTGCCAAATGAATGGTATTTGGAAACAAAACTGCACAAAGGCACTAGTGAATGGTTTGAGCTGACAAAGAGATTTATTCTTACATTTAGCTTTGAGAGTGGATTTGATACAGTTGGCCAATATTTGCATAATATTCAAGAAGTAATATTTGATACAACTAATCCTACAATTGAGTGCACCCCACCATCTTGGGATGCACGTATGAAAGCTATTATGAATTGTAGGAACCTGACAGTGGAAGAAAATGATGAGGATCCAAGGAATATCATGATCCTCGAAAATTAAGGTCAACGCATAGTGGCTGGGCCCTCAATAACCTCGTTGGATGTGACAAAGCCCTTAAAGCTCATATAGGTGACTATTGGACCTGAAGAACAACCTAAGTTGGCAAAGGTTGGAGACTACTGGGATGATGATACCGTAGGTAAGGTTGCTAAGTTGCTAATAGAATATCAAGATCTGTTTCCTACAAAGTTTCTAGAGTTTAAATGAATCATTGGGGAACTTGGAGTAATGAAAATTACATTAAAACCTGATGTGCACCCAGTGAAACAATGCCCATACAAGCTAAACCCAAGATATAAGCAGAAGGTGAAAGAAGAGTTGGAAAAAACGGTTGTAGCAGGCATCATTGAACATGTAGAAGAGTCTGTCTGGGTAAGTCCAATGGTTGTGCAAGGTAATAAGACTAAGGGAGAAATCAGGATCTGTGTAGATCTGCACAAACCGAATGATGCTTGTGTGCATAATCCATTCCCGACTCCATTCTCTGACAAATTTTTTGATAATGTTCAAGGTCAAGAAGCATACTCCTTCACAGATGGGTTTTCGAGATATCATCAGATCTGGATTGCACCTGAAGATAGGAGTAAGACCACCTTTGCTACTGAATGGGGATATTTCCAATATACAATTATGCCCTTTGGATTGAATAATTCTCCTTCCATTTTCTCGCGCGTGGTAGTTGTTGATTTCAAAGAATTTATCCACAAGTTTTTGGAGGTTTATTTTGATGATTAGACTGTATTTGGGTTGTTGAAGAAGCATGTGTCAAATTTGTGCTTCATGCTGGATACTTGTAGGAAGTATCAGATCTCCTTGTATTTTAAGAAGTGTATATTCTGTGTATCATTTGGAATACTGTTGGGACACATTGTCTGCCAGTAGGGATTGATGGTGGATCCTGCAAAGGTTGCAGTCATAGTCAATTTGGAAGTACCTGAGAATATTAAGTAGTTGTAATCAATATTGGGGCATACTGGGTATTATAGGAGGTTTATTCAGGGATATGTGCTGATAAATGCATCCATGATAAAGCTACTCAAGAAGTATGCAACGTTCTGCTGGAATGGGGACTGTTAGAATAGTTTTTAGATGCTAAAGGAAAAGATGGTCACTACGCCCATCCTGGTCTTCCCAGATTGGTCAAAGGAATTTCATGTACATGTGGATGCCTCCTGTATTTTTCTCGGAGCTATGTTAGCACAGCCAGGAGCAGGGGAAATTGATCATCTTATTTCTTATGCAAGCCAAAAAATGTCAAGCGTAGAGAAGAATTACTCAACCATGGAAAGGAAAGGGCTAGCAATGGTGTACGCACTGCAGAAATTCTGCTACTATTTGTTAGGAAGCCACTTTAAGATGTTCACTGGTCATTCTGTTTTAAAGTACCTAGTCAACAAGCCTGAGTTGGGGGGGGGGGGGGGCAGATCTGCAGATGGTTTCTGTTATTCCAGGAATATGATTTTGAAATTATGGTGAAACCCGAAAGATTGAATGTTGTGCCAGACCATCTATTGCACATTGAAATAGGAGAGGAACCTACAAATATAGATGATGGATTTCCAGATGTGCAGTTGTTTGTGATAAAGGTGGTTGATGATAATTTCCCCGATATCATTCAGTTTTTGACTACTAGACACGTACCTAAGGAGTATACAGTTTAGTAAAAGAAAGAAGTCGTGGCGCGCACATTGGACTTCACCATTATTTCTCTAAAATTGTACAAAATAGGTGCGGATGAGGTCCTACGAAGATGTGTCCTGGAATACGAGAGACATGCAATTCAACATGAAGCTCATGGAGGGGTTGATAAAGGTCATTATGCATGTAAGGCCACTGTGCAGAAGATTTTGCGAGCTGGGTTATGGTGGCCCACACTGCACAATGAATCCTATGTGCATTTTCACGCATGTCATGTCTGTCAGAGGACAGGAAAGCCTTCGTGCAGAGACTAAATTCCTTTGAATGCGCAGATGGCGTTGCAAGATTTTGATAAATGGGCTATAGATTTTTTTGGATCTATTAATCCTCCAGGAAGGAAGAATGCTGCACACTACATTATCACTATGAAGGATTATGTAACCAGATGGGTTGAAGCAAAACCGGTGAATGATTGTACTGTTGAGACTGCTGCATAGTTTATATTTGAGAATATTGTGACTCGGTTTGGTTGTCCTAAGATTTTGATAAGCGATCAGGGTACACATTTTGTAAATGACACCATTGAAGCCTTGACTGAATAATTCAAGATGCGTCATCATAAGAGCTCTCCTTATCACCCTCAGGAAAATGGCACAGTTTAAGAATTCAATAAGATACTGGAGAATGCGCTAACCTAGGTATGTAATGCTAATAGGAATGATTAGGATGGGAAGGTCCCAACAGTTCTATGGGCATATAGGAATAATTATAAGAAGTTGACTGGAAGGAAACCCTTCAGGATGGTATATGGGAAAGAGGCTATGTTGCCCATAAAGTTAATTGTTCCTAGTTTGTGCATTGCAACATTTACCCGATATGGCTGAAGAAGATGCTCTGGAAGACTAGTTGTCGCAGTTGGTTGCTCTGGAAGAAGATAATTTTATTGCACTTTATCACCAGTAGGTTCCAAAGGCGCGTGAAAAAGCATGGCATGATAGGGATATCAGGAAAAATGTGTTCAAAGAAGACGATTTGGTCTTACTATATGACAACAAGTTTGCGCACCACCCAGAGAAGTTGAAAATGCATTGGATAGGGCCCTATTTTGTGAAGGAAATCACTGATGGAGGAGCAGTGCACCTAGCCACGTTGAGTAGTGAATACCTTCATGGGTATGTCAATGGAAGCCGTTTGAAGCCATGCAGGGATGACCCTGTGCCTACCAAATGACTATATCGATTTAGTATCAAACCTGCACAGATGGGATGAAGAATGCACAGTAAGGTGTGACGCGTGCTAGGTAGCTGTGTGAGGAGGTTAACTGGGTCACAGAGGTGTCAAAAAATAGCTGTCAAAACAGTAAAAATGGAAAATACAGATTTATTATCATTTTTCGAGCGTCTAAGATGCATTTAATGGAGGGATTTTACCAGATTTGAGACCTTTTTGTCATTAATGGAGCCTCATTAATGCACAAGGAGTCGTTGAAGATGCGCCACAATTATAAATATGACCTATGGGGTCGCAATAGTTCCCTTTGCTTTCTGAATGAATTCTTTTCCTTAAGATCCTTGATTATCACTATGTATTTTGTGTCTATGTCTGGTTTGGATCCAGGGTTCGAGGATGCATTGTGCCAAGTAGGGCTAGGTTACGTTATTCCTAAAAAGATGACAGCCACAAGACCAGGTGATGACCCTACTATGCCTGAAGTTCCAATTATGGAAATGTCTGCGCCCTCTAATTCTAAAAAGGGGAAATATTTTGGAGCGTGCAAATCTCCACGAGAAAATACCCCAAGGCCACGCCCCTCAATGGGCAAGAAGATGAAAAGACCCATGTCAGAAGTCCCTGAAAATATTGAGGAGGAAGAAGAGGATGTGGTCGATGTGGCCCCATTATTGCAGCTACCAAGCTACATTGCATTGCACAAACCATATGTTAGAGTACCTAAGAACCTGGACAAGGTGCGCGCGGGTATTGAAATACCCCTAATCCCTAAGAATGTCTTGATGGAAGGGAACATATTCACAAAGAATCCACAACTCGGATTTGATGATTGGGACATCGTGATGTCGAGAAGTTCCCAGAGCTTGCGCTAGAGCTATACCTGGACCAGATTACCTATGACGGAGGCATTGTGTGCCTCGAGCCAAAAATATGGATCCTAGGTCTGCACAAGGCAGGGATGCTCAATTTGTGTTGGGGTCGTTGTTTTGAACAACACAATTTTGAGATGTGGAGGGTTAGGAGCAGAAATAACAGGTGTGAGAGCACAATCAAGGAAGGCAAGGAACTATTGTGGTTGTGGAAAACCTAAAGATATATGGTGGAACACAAGCAGGAGATGACACAGATGGCATGAACAAGAGACAATGAATATACAACAGAACTCCCAGAAATAGAGCCAATGGCAGAAAAGAGATGGGAAGCAACAGAGTGCAAGGGAAATTCTGAGCAAAAAAGGGGCAAATATTGACAGTGTAAGTTGGCACGAGTATATAAGCAAGGAAGGAGTGACTCCATAGGGGTTAGCAAGGGATAGAGGTTACTGAGCCTTGAGGGAGCTCTGCAGAGCCTATATGTATTGTGTTGTGGTATAATGAACTCTGTGGAGTATGTTATGTAATGTTTTGGCTGAATTAATAGAAACAAACTGATGTTGTGGTGTGAGTAATGGGATATATGACAATGGTTGATTGCTGCATGTTTTGGATATTTTAAATTTTATTTTTATGTTCAAATTGTTTATAGATGAATGACAACTTGTATCTCAAATAATATATGATGAACACGCTCTGTATAATGTAATGGATGAATTTCTGTTAATGACCTCCCCTCAGTATTAATGGTCTAGATTCTAATCTCATTAAGGTCACGACATGCCTCGGGTGAGAATTATTTCTCTCTTGGGCAAGGTGAAAGTTCCGACGTTTACCTAGAATACAACAGAATCTTGTTGGATCTGTTAGCCACCTATAAAATTTGTTATAGAAAAAGGTGGCTAAGAATTTTTGAGCCTTCAAGGAACAAATTCATTGCTAAAAATTGTTGGCTCTTGAAGACTCTGGAAGGCCTCATGCCTCTGTCCAAAATCTTCACTACTGTTCCCATTTTATACTCAAATTCTGTTGATTTCATGAGAAGAAACTGCTGCAAAAACCATCATTTTCCCCCTTCTCCCACTCAGAACTAACCTTCATCTTGCTCCCCTTTTTCTCCATAAAAATCCTTTGTTTTCATGATTCCTCTTCTTCCCCTCATGAAAATCACTTTTACAAAGTTAAAGACTCACTCTTTAACCTTATCGAAACACCCAAAACGATTGAAAAACTTGAAAAATTTCATGAAAAATACATATTTTTTCATAAAGGCTTAAGCCCCTTGGGCTAAGTCCTAACCACTTCCCCTCCATGTGCCTCAGCGTTAGAACCAAGCGCTAACCCTTCTCGGTGCTTATCGCATCGCAAAAATCCAACTGCGCAAGTCTTTGCCATGTTTCAAAAGTTCCGATGTGATTAGCCCATGCTTATAAACCCCGGTCGTATTATTCTCCATACACCCCAACGTCCCACAGTCGGGCGCCTAGCCTCTTCGTAAATAATATTTTAAACCTTGGTTTATATTAAAAAATCGTCGGCTTTATAATTATTTTTTTTAATAAAATTTCCGCTGATTCCAATTTTAAATCTGTTGGAAATATTGTCATTGATGGCAAAGAAGGCAGAAGATGCAGAGATAGGAAAAGAACAACAGCAGGTAATATTTACAGTGAAGGCAGAGGCAGAGCCGTTATCACAGAAAGGCAGAGGCAGAGGCAAAGCCGTTATTCCGAGAATCCCTACCCCAGCTGGTAGATACACTAAACATAAATTCCGGGAATCGTAACCCAAGCGGCAAGTATATATATACAAAAAAATTTCGTCAATATTAACCCAAGCGGAAAGTATATATAACAGGCGGGAGGATACATAAATTCTGGGAATCTTAACCCAAGTGGCAAGTATATATATATACAAACAAATTATGAGAATCACTACCCCTCGCTGGAAGATTCACTAAAGATCGAAGCAGAAGCAGACTTATATTATTCCGGGAATCATAATCTAGAAGGAAGCGGAAGCTTATATATATGCAGTGCATTACATATATTGCGCCTTATACACAAAGGTCCAAAGAATATATATTAATATATATGGAGCGCTTTATGATCGAAAGAACCAAAGTACCATAAGGTGGGACCCTTTCCCAATCGCATCGGAGAAAAACTGTGCAGCGGAACATGTAAACAAAGACTTGCGATTGCGATTGAAGCCCGGACCCGATGGGCTTTATAAACTATGATTCATGTATGGTTGAGTTCCGGTAAATAGTGAATCATCGAAATTGGAGGATCGGAGCATTGGAATGTCGATACATTCAAATGAAAATTGCGATTGCGATCAATCGCAATCGGAAGAAGTCGAGGAGTAATATATCGCATCGGAAAACGTGGCAAGTGGGCTTGAAAGGGGATTTTATATGTTTAAACAGGTTTTTACTATTACGCCGAGAGTTGATTTAAGTCGTATTAAAAAGGCAGTTTGTATGCTAAACTTATTTAAATCATGCCGAGAAATGAAGCTGTGTTATATATAAAAGGCGCTTCTTACAGATACACCACAGCAGAGCACATATTAAAATGCCTTATTATTACTGTGCCGAGAATTAATTAGCATAATATAAAAGCACAGTCACATATGTATGGCATACGGTAGTTACACTGCGATAGTGAACAAGGATACAAACAGAGCCGAAAGAAACAAAGACACAGTCAAAGAAAAGACAAATGCGCAGCGAGCCAAGAGGCTGAATGAGTGAGCTGGAGTTTTCATTATATGTGAATGTAAATATTGTAATTGAATTTTTTATTGTTTGTGATGCATTGGCAAGTCTCCGGAAGAAAACAAAATCCCACTGTAATATTAAAAATAATCACCTACAGTTACATTTTTCTGAGTGAGCTGAAAAAGAAATGAGAAGGCAGAAGACTAAGAGGTATGGCTATCCATTTTGAATTCCTTGAGGAATATAAGCAGTCATCAAGAATTCTCTATAAGTAATATCATCTTGATATGCATAGAGAGGTTAGAAAGAGGAAAAATATAGAGAATGAAAAGCATAGAAGATTGAGGCAGAGAAGATAAGGAAGAGAGGAGCAGAAAGAGATGCTACAGAACAGAGCTGATATCTGAGGTAAATCAACAAACATTCATTTTGATAAATTGAGGAAGTTGGAGCTTCCCTATCAAGTTGAAGCTTGATAGATTTCATTTGTAGCTGTCTGAGGTTGGACCCTCCTGTAGGTTGGTGCCTGCAGAAAATTGAAGGGAGTTGGAGCTTCCTTGCAAGTTGTAGCTTGCAGAATTGAGGCTGGAGCCTCCTGTAGGTTGGTGCTTGCAGAAAAAAGTGGTGAAAGGGAGTTGGAGCTTGCCTTTGCATCAAAACAATAATAATATGTGGTTTTCTCCCTTTATGGGTTTCCACTTAAATCTGCTGTCTCTATCTGTGTTGCCTGTGTGCTGAGATGATCTACCAAATCTGCTTAATGTTTGCTGCTCTCATAATAAGTTTGAAGTCACATTAATTTAATACTTGTTGCAACATATTAAGACTGTTCATATACTAAGATTTATTATAAAAGTAAGCTGTAAATTAGCTAATGAAAAATTTAAAAAGCTCATGTATGTGTTAAACTAATTCACCCCCCCCCTCTCGGTTTAACTAAGAATTCAACAAAATCGTTCCGCACCGTCTATTTGATTTGAAGATCAGACGACGCGGAGTCCATCTCTCCTGTGGTCCTCACATTCCACTCACCATTCTGAAAACCGCGTGGTATCTATCACACCGCCTTTGGGGCAAGGGTGGTTTTTCCTGATCGGCAGCGATTCCATACGCTGGTCGACGCATGTCTCGTGCACTATTTGAAAACCACCCCCCATCGCATGTTAAACATTAGACGTGGACCCCGCGCGATATTGGCATCCACCGTCCGATCTGGGGCGGGCCATCCAACGGCTATCGCTCACCGAAGATGCTCGAAAGTTAACCAGGCTACGGTGCAGCATCCAATTAATTTCCGCCGTCGATATGATCTGCAGATTGAAGGTTCATATTTCATCACCCAATCAAAATTTCCCGTTTTTGACTTTCCATTTTCCGCTCCCGACTGTCGATCTCTGCGCGATCGACGTCCCTGATTCAAAATTTTCCTCCGCCTTCACTACGCCTTCTCTCGATCAATACTGACCATTGGATGATGCCATCCAATGGCCACGCTTTCCCCCACATGTACTTCGCGGCAATAAACCTATACACGCAGGATTTTCTAATAGTTTTTGTATTGTGCAGGGTTTCTATGGTTGTTTTGCCATAACTCAGGAAATTTCAAAAGCAGAGAGTGACGATCCTCCTGCCCCCAATTCAGGAAAGAAAATCCTTCACAGGATCGAGATTCACGTTTTCATCAGTGTTTCTTTAGGCATTGATGCCATATCGCCCCTGCGCAGGCTTGTACATCAGCAAAAACCATGAATCGGGCACAGTCAGAGAGTATCAGTGATGAAGACCAAAATTTATCAGAATAGAGGATTAAAAGAGAGATTTTGCGGGGATTACGGCTATGAAAAATTATCAAAAGCCTAATCCCCAATTAAAACACAGTTTAAAGAAAACCTGAAGTTTTTTATCGACAAGAAAACCTCCACCGCCACAATTGAGGCAAATTGATCCCTTTAGCTACCACGATGCCACCTGTGCCTCAAAGTATTCAATCAGAGGCTGAATTTATTGATCAGGATCAGATATTTGTCTCAAAACGCAGCCAAAGAGGAAACTTTGCCAAGGAAATTAATGACAAACATCTGCAGAGTTACTTCGACGCCACACAGAGCCTCAAAGGTCAACAAAAGTTCCCACCGAGATTAAAATATATGTAAAACATTTAATACAGAGTGCACCCATGTAAGTTTCTTCATTGAGCCCCTCAAAGGCCAAGAAGCCATTAAGTCTCTATTAATTGTAATTGGAGATCTTTTATCAGATCTCACCTCCTCATTCTTCTATATATACTTCTGCAGAAGATGAGTGAGGGGTTGGTTGATTAGGTTGCTGAACATTGTAATGTAATTGAGCTTGAGACTTCTATCTGTAAATAGTGTTCACTGGCCCTTGAAGGTCTGTTTGTGTTAGATTATTTAGGCTGGATAGTGAAGATGATTGCTGAACTGAAACATTGGACCTGAGTACTGTAACTGGTTTGACATCAATAAACAAGCTGTTTCTTGGGATCCTGGTCTATATCACTGGTGATGTGCCCTGTTATTTTTTATTGTTTTCCTTCTATGTATGTCATATTGTTCACTATTCTCTGATAAAGAACAACATTTATAGAGTTAGGATCTACTGTACATTAGTAACCTTCTCTGATTGAAAAGCTTTATCTCAATGTTTTCCTCCAATTTGTTTATTTAAGAATGATTCAATACAATTTAAGCAGTTAGGAATGCTGAAGTTCCCTCGTCCTACTGTTTGGTTTAAACATTGTTATTGAAAGTTATTTTCCTAATTTTCTTATTAAAGTTAGACTAGAAAAGTGATGGTTTGCCCTGTTTCTAGCTTCTATTCTCCAAAGGCATATTCTGAAAGTTTCCTTTGGTGTTAACTAAAAGCAAACTAGGTTTAAAAGTACTTTATCTGATCTTAAGTTTACACTCTGTCTTCTCTTATATGTTTTCATACTTTCTGAAGGTAATTATGTGGATTACTGGATTGTTTTTCAATTAAGATGCTTTAATACAAACCTGCCCAAGAAGTCAATGGTTAGCCTTACCCTTGGTTGGTTTTTAAACAGTTACTTAAGAGGCTTTTCTTGTTTGGACTGACTATAAATCCTTTGTGAAATTATTATCAGTTTCCACCATCTCCAACACTTTATTGTTTCCATTCCATCATTATAATCTCAATAATCTTGTGATGTAGATGACTTGCCCCTTGGATCACTCTTGATGTTGTTGTTCAATTAAAGCCCTGTTATGACTCCATATCCCAATGGACTAAAAACCAGCGTGATATCTATCTTTTTAGCCTATTTTTTACATTCACTTGCAACTTCTCACCTTTGAAACTCTTTGCACTTAGGAATTTCCACCTCAAACAATATTCATGCTCAATCATCCAAAAACGAAACAAACCCTTGGCCTTCATAACTAGCCTAATATCATTACCCCAAACTTCAAAGAAAAATCCATCTTTGTACTTATTGGGGAGATCCATCTTCGGATTTAGGAGGGCTAGATCCTAGAATCCCAAAGTTGGTTGAAACGATGTTTCTCCCTGAGATCGGACTTTACCAATCTTGTTGATTACAGGGAGCTAACATTTCTGGTGACTCCGCTGGGGACTGAACCCAGAATCATTTTCATTTTTATAAAACCTTGAGTTAAAAGCAACCTTTTCAAGCACTACCAAAGAGAGGTAATCATGGTAAAACTTGTTTGAATCAGTGACAAGCTAGGTAAAACCTAGGATTCTCTTAAGACTTTATCTAACCTTGAAAGATCAGCTGGCTTAGCCATAAGAGTAAACTATCTTTGTCTCATAACCGTAGCTAAGTTTTGAAACAGAGTTAGGATATTCTTAAAAACCACACAACTTAAATATAACTTAGAAAATACCTAAAAATATTTCAGATTGGTATCCAATAAACGTGGTGGTGGACCATAAAACCTTTTACCTCCTTAGGGGCTAAAAAATTCCACTTGGCGACTCCACAATCCTTAACATAACTTAAGACTCCACTGGGGAGAACCCTTATCATTATAATATCTTTCAAACTCAGTCAGAAGACTGTAGGATTGAATTTCAAACAGACTAGTTAACCTTTTAAAAATTGTCATACCTGGTTGAACTTGTCTTGTTTATTTGGGTCTGAAAAACACAACATAGTGGCTCCTAGAAAGATTCACACTAGAGCCCATCCTGACCCTGATCCTCTTGAAGTAGTTGATAACCCAGAAGGTATCCTTAGGAAGTCTCCTAAGATTAAATTATCAACTATTTTTAGATCACCCTTGAGAGCTAATTCAGTTCCTGAAAATCTTTCAGCTCTACAACAATCTCAAGTTGACTTAGTTAATCAATTTAGAACTAGGTCTCTTGGTGATTTAGATCAGTTAGATTCTGAGTCTTCACTATCATATCCTGAAACAAGTGAACCTCTTGGTAGTAGAGAAACCACACCTCCTGATTTACATTTCCTTCACAACTTAGGTGTCTCTCATCCAAGATCAGCTCAGCAGTCTATTCCTGGTCCATTTACTTCTGCTCACCCTACATCCCCTGTTCAAACCACTACACCTCAGCCCACTTTTCCTGTTGTTAATCCACTCCTTGTGAATCCACCCCCACAACGTATCATGGCAGCATGGTATGCTCCCTTAGTCCTTCCTGCACCACTAGTCAATCTTCCACAGGACTATCAGTCCAAAATTCCATTATATGATGCTCGTAATGTTACAACTGCATCACAACCTGTGGATAATATGAATGACTACTTTGACATAAATGAAATTGATGATGATTCTGTCAAGCTTAGATTGTTTGCTCAGAGCTTAGGGGGAGAAGTAAGAAAGTGGTTCAAAGGTTTAGCCCCCCATAGTATTAATGATCTCCAAGCCTTCCATCAAACATTCTTAAACAAATGGGAAGTAAAGAAAAACCCTCTCCAAGTCCTTTCTGATTACAAGAACCTCCATAGAAACACTGGGGAAAGTGTGAAAGCTTATTGCACTAGATTCAATAGTGTGTATAATGCACTTTCCCTAGAACTAAAACCTCCACAGGGCTCAACTTTAAACAAGTTTCCTGAAGGGTTTGACTCTAAAATGACCTATCAGCTGAGAGAGAGAGATTTTGAAACTCTTGAAGATATGCAAAAATGTGCTCTTTCCGTGGAAGTCAACTTAATGGAGAAGAGAGCAAGAATGAAAACTGAAAAGACAGTATATTTTAGAGAGGAATCCACACCTTCTACTTCAAACTCAAATATGGAGAAAATGATGGAGGAGATGATGAAAGAGATGAGAATAATTAAGAGATCACAAGCAAGTCAAAACCAAACTGCTCCTCAAAATAGAAACCAGAACCAAAACCATAATTTTATAAGAAACCAACCTCCAAACAGGCCTAGGGAAGATGATCAGCTGATCACTCCTCCCTTTCATCAAAACTATGTAAGTGAGGTTGAGGAAACATATGAGATAATAGAGGAAGAAGATATCAACATGCTGGGGGTAGATAATGATGACTTTGAGATTCATTATGACAGAAAACAAGGCCTATACACACCTTATGATGACAAAAGAGATGATGATGAAAATTATTATCAAGACATGGAAAATGTCATCATAGAGTCTCAAAGAGAATATGACCTTAGAAGAAAAACCAATCAGAAAACCCCCGACACCAAGACCTCTGACAAATCTTCACAAAACATCACTACGACCAAGCCTAAAGTTGTCAAACAAAAGGACAAAGCAGTGGCTGTAAATTCTGATAATGGAAAAGAGGAAGGCACTCAAAACAATGAAAAACAGAGTGCAGACCTTAGTAGTACTAACACTTCAGCTAGTACTCCTGTGAAAACAAATTTTTCAAGTGTAAATAAAACAAATCAGCAAGCTGATATTGCTGATAGAATGACAGCTAATAAGGCTGAAACTAGTGTTATAGCATCATTTTTCACCCTTATGTGATTCATGATTGTCTCTTTGGCCTTGGGCACCCATTCCCACAGACTTGAATAAAGTTCATAAAAAATAGTGTTTGAAATCCCATACGCGGATATGCCCAAACTTTTCCGCGTGTATACGCGAGTCCAGAGATACTTTTCCGCGTATGCCATTAAAATCATTAAAAATATATATATAAAAATCCCTATTTTCGAGGCTGGGTTGATGGTTATTCCTGTAATTCAACCACCCCAACCCGTGGCCAACTGTTTCCAACTGATTGAAACTACTTTGAGGGAGTATAAAAGTCCCTCATATGCATGGCCTAAGGGAGAGAGGAAAATTATAGATATTATACTTTGTTGGAGCCCGATTCAAGTCTGATTTCCCGTGCCTCCTGCACTTCCCAAATTTTTATAGGAAACCCTTGTTTCCTAGAGATGTTCATCAACTTATATGTCATCTCATGTGCACAAGTCTTGAAAGAGTCCTAGCGAGGTAAGGGCGGGACGGATCTGGACGACGATCTATTCGAAGATCGTGGAAGGATTCAGGTGATCTCTCCACCTTTCTATTATTGTACATGCTATTTGTAATGAAGAAGAACCATCTTTTTTCCGAACTCACGTGTTAATATCTGCTTCCATATGTGAAAAGATTGTTAATTAAGCATTTATTATTGTTTTATATGTTGTTTCACATGGATTACACTGACATTTAGGAAAGATATATGCTGTACAACTAGATTTCCGTGCATGTCTCTTCTTGATTTCCAGGTTGAAGAGGAAGAAGAGTTGCTGGGGGTTTGGACCCCGCGGGATCTACATCAAACGTAGGATCTACGGGTGAGTTCCACAATCTGTAATATCTAGTCTTTAGCGTACAAGTTTGATTGTGTGAGTCCTTCTTGAATAGCATGCCCTGATCTGTGGAGGTTTTTGACCCAACGACCTCTAGGGAGTTATTTCCTGAAACAGTACTGGCGACTCCACTGGGGATCACATTCTTGTGATTCCCCTGTTGGGTGGTTTCAGCTGTTTTAAAGGTTTCCGACAATTTTAATCATTATTTCCAGTCCAGTTAGTTTTTTCTCAGTCAGACTAAACACCTGGTTCTTTAGCCATGCTTGATCATTTTTATTTTTCGTTATTTACTTTTCCATACGCTAGTTTTATTACACACAGTCGCATATACACGCAAGTTTTGTCAAAGGAAGTCGCGTATACGCGGGTTTCCTTTGCCACAGTCGCATATGCACGCCTGTTTTAAAACTTCTAAGTAGCGTATGCCTAAGAAAATTTTGAAAATTTTGACTTTTTGGTCTTGTCTGCCTGTGGTGACCTGTTCTTGAAGTGTCCCTTTGGTCTCTGGATTGTGTCGAAGGTGGTTATTGGTTTCTTTCTCTCTTGTTTGGTTGAATACTGGCTCATTTGGCAAATCTTGTTTTTTTAGTGCTTGCATTTCTGGTTTGAGTACCAAGATCTCTTTTTGGAGATTCCTGGTTGTTCTGCTTAATTAGGACAGAGAGCTCTTTCTCGTATTCTCTTTCCTAACGTTATGTCTTGCTTAGCATTTTGATGTTTGCCTGCTTTTTGGTTGGTTTTCTTGATTTCGTTTGACTAGGTCTTGTTGCAATTTTTTGAAGAGTCATTTTTGGTTCTTTGAAGTTTTGTTTGCTGCAAGATTGTGCTATTATACCGGGCTGATTTACTGAGTTTCTTGTCCTCCTTTTGCTCGTATAAGTCTTGATACCAAGTGGCATTATAATATTTGGAGCATTTTTGTTGGATTTTTTCTTGAAATTCGGAGATTGTTTGGCTTGGTAATTGGATAGTTTTCTTGGTCTATTTGAAGTCTTCTTTTTATAAAATTCAAAAACTCAAAAACATTTTTTTTTGCCATTGCTTTTGTTTTGCATTTTTGTTTTGGTTTCTTTTCAAATTTTGAAGCCTTGTTGATATTTTTTACCTTCGGTTTCTGACTTGATTTGGGAAGGGAATTTTCATTGGTTTCTTTCTCTTATTTCGAGCATATTTTGGCGTCTTTATACTGAGAGTTTCTGATTTGGGAACTAGCTTTGTGGACAGCCGGAAAAGTGATAGAACTGAGGGATTCTTGAAAATTTCTCTTTGCTTTATTAGATTTTGCATCTTAGAGTTGGCATGCTCTTAGTAATTTGCATTAGGTGCACTTGAACATTTGTAGTCTTTTTCATAAATTTTGCGAGTGTGAGGTTTGATATCTGAAAAGAAAAAATAGTCTCGTAGAACCTGTGTAGAAATTTCTTTTCATCGAAAGGCAATTACTGCATTTGCATGTAGTTTGGTTTTCATTAATTTATTTTCTGCATCATAAAACATCACGAGTTTCATTTCCATATTCCCTTGACTTAATATAACAGCCAACTAAAATAAGTGCAATAATTTAAAAAACAACTAGCAAGTTTTTTATTAAGTGTCATACATCAACTAGCTAGGTTGTAGGGCCTTGGATTAGGTGAGTGGAGAGGTAACTCTCCAAGGCCGCTCAAACTAAAACATAGAAGTTTATTAAATGAGCGAAATCCAACACCATTAGGTGGACCGGGAAAGCTCTCCTCTAGAGAGTTAAGCGCGAGGGAAAGTGAAGGCTAAGAAGAGAGATACCCCCTCTCTGATTTGCTGGATCTTGCCTTAAGACCGTTCCGCCCGGCTACTGACATGGATTGGTGCCCTTAGTTGCCATTCCTAGGTATCACACAGGTGACTGCGGGGGGGAATACTCGTGGTACCTGAGGCAGACATCGTATCACTTCCAGCAGTACTTCTGGAGGGTGCCCCGACAAGCTTGGGTACTTGCACTGGAAAAGGCTGTTGTTAGGAAGTCAGCGTAACTGTTTCTGTCACCTTCGCTAGTAGGCCTGGGCCGTCATTATCCCAGACTACTTTTGGGAGGTCCTATTTTTCGCTTTCTCATATTTTGGTGTCCGGTCCAAATCACCCGGAGCGGAAATACCTGAAGGCTACTTGCTTGGTTACATCTTAGGGATTTTTTGTAGTGAGTGCTCTTTGCTCCTAGCTTGCTTAGATTTATACTTTTTTGAGTCTAATTAATCTATTAAAGTGGCTGATCAAGCGCCTCGTCGATCGAGGAGAATCTGAGGGTTATCTCCCGAGAGTGCTGAGCCTTTTTCAAGAAGGCGTAGGAGTAATATAGCAGGTGAATATCACTCTGTGGTATTTGACACAGCGGAGAGAGATCCTCCGCTAGGGCTTGAAGGTTCTGTAGTTGGTTCTGGTGTTGGTTCCAAGAGGAGCACTCCACTCACCTCGAGAGTCTTATTTCCGCGAGAAGAAGAAGTAGAAGTAGAGGAAGTACCTCAGCCTCCTAAGTCATTTCCATCTCCTCTTCCTCCTAATTATCCATTTGTTGTTGAGTACATCGGACCTGAGTCTGCAAGACCAGAAAGTCCTTATTCATCTTATTCATACCTTTCGACGGCCACGATTGGGAACGCGGCTTCGGCTGTGAGTGCTGTAGGCATTCAGACTCCTGCTTCAGTAGAAGGAGGAGGCACAATTGCTATATCTTCAATTACTTCTAGTACTTCTGTTTTTGGCTCTGGCTCCACCCAAGCACAAGCTTCTCAATCTAGTCCCTTTTGTTTTGGAATACCCATTATTAGGATTCCTTCGTTCTCTTTTTCCACTGCTGCGGCTGCGGCTGCATCTGCACCCATGTCCTCTATGGCTAGTGGGTCAGCTTCTTTTCAAGGGTTCCCCTTCGGAAGTGGGCATATTCCTAGTTCAAATCCTTCCTTAGGTTCTTTTCCTTTTACATCCCAGACTCAGAGTTTTAACCCTTGGTCTGGAGGTCAGAGTTCGACTACCTTTATGGATTGGAACCCCATATTTACAGCAGTGGGGGCTGGGAATCAGTTTTTCACTAGTCAACAAGGGAATGGTCCATTCACTTCGTCGAGTACTTATCAGGCTTTTTCCCCTTTTTCTAATGCTTGGAACCCCTATCAGGGGGTTTCCTCTTCATTCACTACTTCAGTGGGGGGAACTGGTCTGGTCTATGGTAACTCTACATTGTGAGGGGGTCCTTCTCCAAATGCTGGGTCACAAGGATCATCCTATGGCCCAACATTTTCTACGAGCTCTTTATGGCAACCTGGTGCCTCATCAAATCCAGGTTATTCTTTTCAGAATGTTGGGAATCCATCCCACCAAAGATGGAACCCTCAGGCTCCTCCTCGTTTACCTTTTCTGGCAACTTTAAACTTGCCAGATTTATCGAAATTGATAAATGATCCAATCCGATATAGTCCGGGGTGGCCTCCGGTTCCTACCAAACTATCTTCAGACATTCCAAAGTTTGCAGGCAAGAATGGAGAGGACTCGACTGATCATATCACCACTTTCCATCTTTGGTGTTCATCTAACTCCCTAATCGAGGATTCGATTAGGTTGAGGTTGTTTCAACGCACCTTGACTGGAAATTCTGCCAAGTGGTACATTGAGTTAACTGGGGGAAGTTTTGCTACTTTTGGAGATCTGGCTACTATATTTCTAAATCATTTCCAGTTGCCTGTTCGTTATGATGCCGGGACGGAACTCATGGCCAATTTTAAGTAGGACAAGGAAACCCACATTTCTGATCATATTCAGGAATGGCGGAGAAGGAAGAGGCTCATCAAAGCTTATATTACGGGAGAATTCCTCTTGGAATGGTTTTTGAAATCTTTACAGCCAGATATTTCTAAGGATGTATCCCTGTTAAGGGTATTTTCTGAGGAACATGCTATTTTCAGGGCCCAACAGCTTGAATTGATATATTCTCAGTCTGGTGTCCTTCATAAATATTTGCCTGACGCTCGCCACTCCAAATTAGACTTGTCCAAGACTAAGCCTGGTCCTCATGGTGATGGAATTATTGGGTCGATCGATAGCGGTGCAGCTAACCTGCTTAGTCAATTGTAGCAGTTGTCTATACAATTTGCTTCCTCTGGTCAGGCTGTGCCTGCTGATTCATCACCTTCTCAATCTTTGTCGGTAAATTCCATCCAGACTTCCAACCCTAAAGGAAATCAACAATTTGAAGGGAAGAATAAGGGACAGAATAATAATAAATAAAAGGGCAAGGATGGGAAGGGTAATGCAAATAAATCCAACAAGCATGTTGGTGAGGGTTCAAAGGATAAAAAGAAAGTTAAGTTTCCATGCAAGTTATGTACTGGAGACCATCTTACTCACCTTTGCCCTAAAATTCAGGATGCGCAGCGCTTGTTAGCTCAGCAGGGTCCTACTAGTTCCCAGGCTGTGTTGACAAACCCTTTTCCCCAAGGGCAACAGCTAGTTGTTGGCGCAAATCAAAATTCTGGGGCTTCCTTTGGGGGCACCCAGGAAGGGGAAAATCCGTCAAACATATATATGATGAGTGCTCATGGAGATATCGCCACGAGATCCCGTGATTATGGCGAAACTGAGTCTTTGAAAGCTAAGGGTGCTCCTGATGGTATTGAGCCGCTTCATATTACAAGGCCTTCTGTTGAGCCTATACCTCAGATGCCAAAAGCATCTACTATGTGTACGAAGATTAATCCAAATGCTAGGGTCGCCCAGAACTACTCTATTGTAGAGGATTTGGCACAAAGCCCTTGTGCTATGTCTACTCTTGAGGTGCTCCAGTCTTGTCCAGCTCAGCGCAGTGCTTTGCTCACTGCTATTGGGGCTGTCGATCCAAAGAAATCTCTTGTGATTACATTCGATATGTCTAATTTTAAAAAGAGACTCCCCCATCATATGGATTTTCATATCAAATCGTCATTTCGGAAATTCAATATCTTTCGGACGGTCGTTGATGAGGGTGCTTCCACATGTGTGATGTCTCTCGCATGTTGGAAGGGAATTGGATCTCCCGCAGCTGTTCCATCTACTACTCTTCTGACTGCGTTTGATGGTCATTCTCACAGACCGCATGGAATTATCCTAGATTTTCCCATCTGTGTTGGGGGCAAAACTGTAAATATAGAGGTTGAGATAGTTTATGCAAGCTTGGACTACAACCTTCTGTTGGGGCGAAACTGGATTTATGAGATGGATGCTATTGCGTCCTCATTTTTTTGGATTATTTGTTTCCCTCACGAAGGGAGGATTGTTACAGATGACCAACTGGACTGTTCTCCTGTAGACTCGAATGCATCTACTGAATCAACTATCCCAAAGGTGGATGATGCCAAGCTGCCTGTTGAGAATTTAGGGGTTGGAATGTATTCCTCTTTGATGGGTACTTTCGATTTTTCACCTCCTACCGTTCATTTAAATGCAATTTCATCCTCGAGGGCTCCTATTCGAAGAGAGTTCTTCAAAACTAATTATTTTTCAGACCCTTGGACCTTACCTTCCCCTACCTCCACATTAGTGGAAGGTCAAATGGGTGGAATGGAATTTCCAATGTCTACAGCTGAGATTTCTTATCAATCTATTGTTGAATCTGCAGATTCCATTCCAGCTTCTCTTTCTCCAGAGGAGTTGGATGGCGATGTGGCTCCGGCTTGGATACTTAGTTCTTCTTCTGCCCAGGATTGCCTTGATACCACTCTTCCATCTGAAGAGGCCATCCTGGAAGCTATGACTGGTATAGATAGACCATGGGATGATTTGCATCATCAGTCTTACTTTTTACCTGATTTGAGCGAAGTTGAATCAAGTTTTCCAGGTCCTTTGTCTCCTGGTCCTGTTCACCCAGTCCTGAACCCTTTAGCACCAGAACAGGTATACGCTGAAGGGAACATGGCTGTGATTTCTTCGACTATCCTGGTGAACATTTCCAGGGATCCCAATGTTATAGAGAATGTCTTCATCGGAGCTGAATGTTCCACTGAAGAGATTCAGATTTACACCGATCTCTTTAAAGAGTTTAGGGATGTGTTCTCTTGGTCCTATCAAGAAATGCCTGGTATAGATCCATCTATTGTCCAGCATGAGATCAAGACTTACGAAAATGCTAAGCCTGTGAGGAAAAAGCTTCGTCCGGTCAATCCTAGGAAGGCAGCAGCTATCAAAGCCGAGGTGGAGAAGTTGCTTAAGGCGGGATTTATTTTCCCTGTTCCTTTGACTGAATGGGTTTCGAATCCTGTTCCCGTGGATAAAAAACAAGGAAAAATTCGAGTTTGCATTGATTTCAGAGACCTTAATAAAGCATGTCCCAAAGATAATTACCCCACACCATTTATAGATCAGATTATCGATGAGTGTGCCGGTAATGAGATTTTCTCCTTCATGGACAGTTTCTCCGGATATAATCAGATTACTATCCATCCTGAAGATCAGCACAAGACTGCCTTTATTTGTCCCTGGGGTAATTTTTCTTATAAGAAAATGCCTTTTGGTCTTAAAAATGTTGGGGCTAATTTTCAGCGGGCCATGTCATATGCCTTCCATGACATTAAACATATTATCGAGGCGTATTTGGATGATTTAGCTGCTCGTTCTCGAAAGAGAATGGATCATCCTGCTCACCTCCGTCAAGTATTTGAACGATGTCATTTCTACAAGATTAGGTTGAATCTGAACAAGTGTGTTTTCACGGTTACATCCGGTCGGTTATTGGGATTCATAGTGTCTTTGGAAGGGATTCGGGTAGATCCCTTCAAGGTAGAGGCAATACTTCTATTGCCTCCCCCATCGTCTATTCGTCAACTTCAAAGTCTACAAGGAAAAGCTAATTTCCTTCAGAGATTTATCGTAAATTATGCTGAAGTTACCAAAGGATTTATGAGATTATTGAAGAAGGGAGTTCCATTCTTTTGGGATGACTTCGCTCAGCGCTCATTTGATCCTTTGAAAAAAGCATTGACCTCTGCTCCTATATTGATTCCACCTGATTATAGCAGGGATTTTCTTTTGTATCTTGCAGTAGTAGAATCTACCATCGGTATGGTTCTGGTTCAGGAGGACGATGCTCTTGCAGAGCACGTTATATACTATCTTAGTCGAGGCTTGGTAGGACCTGAACTTCGGTATACTCCGATAGAAAAACTGGCTTTAGCAGCTGTTCATGCTGTACAGTGACTCAAACATTATATTCTTCTATGAAAAACTTATGTTTTGGTAGCAGCCAATCCATTTCAGTTTGTTCTCAGTAGGAAAGTGATTGGGGGAAAATACAATAGATGGATTGTGATTTTACAGGAATTTGATCTTGATTTTATGTTTTCCAAGTCCAAGAAATCATTGGTTTTCGCGGAATTAATCTCCGAGTTGCCCTGTGGAGAAGAGATAGTTTATGATGAATCCTTCCCGGACGAACATTTGTTTCTCATCTCTTCACAGGATCCTTGGTATGGGGATATCAATGTGTATCTTCAGACTGCGAATTTTCCCTCTACTTTCTCGAAAGATGAGCGCCGTAAATTGCGTCACTTGGCTAAAAATTACTTAATTATTGGTGATGCTTTGTACCATCGAGGGGTTGATTCAATCCTAAGACGTTGCTTAACTCTCGAAGAAGCTGAGGCTGTGCTGAATGATTGCCACAGTGGATCTTGTGGTGGTCATTTATCTGGGCTTGCTACAACCCAAAAAATCTTGCGTGCTGGATACTTTTGGCCTTCGATTTTCAAAGATTGTATGGAGCCGGTCAAAAAGTGTCATCCGTGTCAAGTCTATACTCGAAAAATGCGCACTCATCCAGCTCCGCTTTTTCCAGTCATTACTGTCGGTCCCTTTACAAAGTGGGGTATTGATTATACTACTTGTAACCCACCTTCGGCTAAAGGTCACAAATACATTATTGTAGCAGTAGACTACTTTACGAAGTGGGTCGAGGCTATGCCTACTTTTGGGAATGATGGTGAGACTGCAGCTCTTTTTCTTTTCAACCAGGCTATTGCTCGTTTTGGTATTCCTAGAGAGATTGTCACTGATCATGGCAGTCATTTTCAGAATAGCATGATGGCTGAGTTGGCTCTAAAATTAGGTTTCCGGCAGGAGCATTCGTCTCCTTATTATCCTCAGGCCAATGGGCAAGTGGAAGCCATGAAAAAATCCTTGAAGACCATTCTTCAAAGGACAATTGATAAAGCTCGATCCAACTAGCATATCATGTTGTATCCTACACTTTGGGCATACTAGACGTCAGTGAAAACTGCAACTGGATTTACTCCATTTCAACTAGCTTATGGGCTGGAATCCATATTTCCCATTGAATATGAGATTCCTTCTCTAAAGTTAGCTGTTGAGCTTCTTCCTGACACTTCTAGTCTTGAATAACGTCTCCTTCATTTGGAACATCTTGATGAGCAGCGTCGGGATGCCACCACGATGAATGAGGTGCGTAAGAAACGAGTCAAAGCTCAGTATTATAAGGCGGTCAAACCTAAGGTTTTCTCGGAAGGTGACCTCGTTTTGGTCTATGCCCAAGAGAAGGATGCCTTGGGTGCAGGAAAGTTTAAGTCTATGTGGTATGGCCCCTTCATCGTTAAAAGAGTCCTTAAAAAAGGAGCATATGCCTTGGCTGATTTTGAAGGAAATGAGTTGGCGGAGCCTAGAAATCGCCTCTATTTGAAAAGGTATTATGCCTAGGCTTCGGCCTGGAATTTTTCTTTTGTATATATAGTTAGTTTTTTTTTGTACATATCTGGTTTTTTTTTGGTCTTTGATGTGATGGTGATGTTTTTGATTTTCTTTGGCAGGTTGTGTCCAATGTCATGAGTCATTATGGTTTCGCTGATGGTGCTAGTAGACACACCCGGAACATGGCTTTCACGGCTTGGGTGCTTCATTATCCATCCGGTCAGCTATTAGTATCAAGAGGAGTCTGCATTAGTCCTACTTCCAATAATGTAGCAGAGTACACTGCAGTTATTTATCTACTCTCGGAGGCAATATCTTTGGGTGTTGATTCGTTGGTACTTTTCTTAGACTCCTAGCTGGTGCTGTCGCAGTTGAACAATACTTATCGGGTTCAAAATCCATTTTTACTCTGGTTTTTTTTTAGGGTACATTTGTTACAACGATAATTTCAGTTTTTAACATTCATTCATATTCCTCAAGCAAACAATTGGATGGAAGACTCATTAGCTAATCAAGCAATTGATTGGAAAATTAATCACTCCATACATTAAAATTTAATCATCAAAAACATCATGCATTTTTTATACATTTTTCACATCGCATCATAAATCGCTGTATATATATATCATTAGAGTGTTCAAAGAAAAAACTATACAAAATTTGGATCCATAAGTCATACAAAATTAGGGCTTATACCTGATCATGTTCAGCATCAAAAATATACAGCCATCTACTAATCATGTCTATCTACTCCTGTGGTCCCTGCCCAATATTTGTGTTCCTATAGAACACAATCGCAGTAGCGACACGGTGGAATAATCGCACCGAGTCACGTGGTACTCCCACTACCCATCTCTAGATAGCCTCAGGTAGATCTTCCACAGCAGCCATAGGCACTTGGCAAGTCAAACCCTCCAAGTTCCTCTGAATAGCATGGAGGGTCCTGCCTGGGTCTTCAGTATCTGCCTCGCCTCTGCAGCGCTTGTGCCATGGGTAGCCCTCAGGACAGACTGGTTCAATATCTGTATCATGGTCATCACAATATTGTAAGAAATTTTGAATCCAATCAAAAAACATGTCTTGTTTCCACATTTTTTCACATATATGGAAAAAATCATCAAAAAATCATATAAATTAAAAAATTGCAATCTCACCGATTGCACCCCATACCGCGCCAGGTGGAAGGATGAGGTCTGTATCACCGCAGAAATCCATTCCAGCATAGGGTTAGTCTTCCGCTGCTATGAATTGTTCCTCCCACCATTGGAAGAACTCGTCATCCCAGGTGGTTCGGGGAACTTCACTTCCCTCCAGTCTCTTCATCAGATCAGCCCATTGGGAAATTCTTGGGTCTCTTGGGCTGTTTATTGAAGATATCACTTTGGGTCGAAGCCCAGGAATCTTCTCAAAGAAGAATGTCATCAAAATGGTTCCATACCCGAAATGTTTTTTTTTTTCTTTCCTGATGGAAGTCATTTGTTGCTTCATGTTGATTAACAGAGCTGTACACCAATCATACAGGTGAACTAGGCATTCCAAAACTATGCTCATGTGGGTCCTGGATGCCTGATGCAAGGAAGCAGATCCTGCTACCCTACCGATGTTAAACAGGAGAATCTTCATGTGCAGATCTCTCAAGTCTTATTGGCAATCTGAGTCCCTACTTTTTTGGACCCCTCTACATCGTAGACCTAGACATAGTCATCCACCGTAAGCCCTCCCAAAGGATTTCTGTGCAAATCTACTGGGTCTCCCCTCCATGAGAGTCCAGTAATGAAGTATATGTCTTCCGCCTCTATGTGTATAGGCATTTGGTCTATCACGAAGCAATCTTCCTCCGGTTCCCAGTAATTTACCAGCATGTCAAGCAACAGGATGTTACTTTTCATGTTTGGCATTTTCAAAATTTTTAGCAATCCACAATTTCGAAGGATATTGAGCGATTGTTGATCTTGCATCACTTCATTATCAATTGCACTATGCTCACGTTCCCTCCAAGTGATGGTCATCCTGAAAAAATTCATTCACTTTTTCATTAGATGCATTTTTTCACATCACGGGTTGCGCATATGCGACTTACCCTGTAGACAGTCGTGTATCATACACGGTTTGGTCCATACGAACCTGCATATGCGTAGAGCGCTAAATAAAAAAAAATATTTTTTACGAGTGAAATTTCCAAGTTTTAACTCTATTAATGGACAAAATTGATAATAATGATGGATTAAGAGCTTACCTGACTGATTCAGCGAAGTTTGACCACTGATTGCTCTTGTTTTGACGAAAGAGGGTTTTTCTCCAGAGCTCTTTTTCCCAAATCAACAAGTAACAATGAACCGAATATGAGGTAACATGTGTATTTATGCCCAGAAATTGAAAATTTTTGCAAAAATTTGTTATGCCTATTTTTTCAATCTATCTTGAGCTGCATAACCTAGATTCTTGTAAGTGTCAATATTGGTATATTCTCAGGTACATTTTGATGAAGTTGAGATTGTTCCAGTTTTTGATCCATGACTGTTGACCTGTCATGGCAGGTATATGATCTTCACTAGCATATAGGTTAGGAAATCCATTTTTCATTGCATTTTGCATACTAACCTCCATTGTGATCACATGCCATAGGGTCGATCCCATCAAGTCATGAGTATTTCACCCATTTCACTCGCTGATTATTTAATCATGACTTGGTGGTAGAGCCTTCCTTTACATGGGTTTCCTAGTTAGTTCCTCACTAGCACTTGTTGCCCATGCTACGTTTCATGTAGGCTCGGGAGTCCTCTTTAGTCCCGCCATGACTTATGTGTTGAAGCTCCGTTCTTCTTCTTCTTCACTACCATTTTTTTTTTTTTTTTTTTTTTTTTTTTCTGGCTATTACCCTAGAGGCTCCCTGGTGTCATTAAGTTGTATTACTACATTGCATATTGGCTACTTGTTTATCCTAGCCTTTAGCCGGCTTCATTTGGACTCGATGTTTAGGCCATATTTTGACCTTGATTGTCTGTACAAGTTAACCATTGCATGCACTTAGCTATCGCGACTTGACACCCCTTTTAGCCATGGATGGAACATTCCTTTGAGTATCGCTTCCCAATTTCCGCCACCTTGCATTAAGCATAGGATCGTTCCTATCCCAGGAACTAGTGCATCTGTTTCCTGATACTTGTTCTATCCATTGTACCATATCATTATTTTATTCTTTTTCAAGCTTATTATATGAAAAAGACAAAAAAAAATTAAAAATGACAAAAGAGCGGGAACGGGATGTTACTTCATAATTTGATGGCAGTACAATATTAGTTTGTCGCCCTTGAACAAAGCACATACAGTCATATATTTCCTTCATTTGGGATGGTTTTAGTTTTGACCTAGGTTCAACTTTTTCCCTTGTTTCACTGGTCAGTCCTCCCCCGGTTGGTTATCTCTTCCAATCATATGGAGAGTTTGTTTTTGCCTCTTGCATAACAGACTTATACAGTGTCATTTTTACTGCCATGGTCATCATGAGTTGTGCTTTTGTTCAAGGGAAGTTTAGCCAGAGTCAGCCATTCTGCGGTGTCTCTTGACTCATTATTCAGTCGGCCTTCCCGGTATTGTCAGTATCTTGTTCTATCACATCAGATGTTCTGGTCTTCTGCTCGTGCTGGTTTGAGAATGTCTCCATTGACTTCTTGCTGGTGGGTTTGTCTCTTATCGACTACGACATATTGCTATGAGAGTAAACCTAGAGCCGCACCCTGGCCCTATTTCCATCATTGATAGGTGAACTTGTGCTCAACATTTGATCATCATTATGGGTCTTTGACTGAGTGGTTTTCCTTGTGTTCAACGTCAGCATACATTATAACACTTGGGATTCATGCAGTACCTTGATCTCCATTTGACCCTATCGGTGGATATCTCGCCTCTGTGTCAGCTTTCATTATTGGTTGGTTTAGAGGGTTTCTTTCGTGTGCTAACTTCATCTTGTGCATGTCAGAAATGTACTTCGGTTTGGTTCCGTCACTCTGCTTCGTCCGATTCCTTTCAAATCTTGGCCTGCGGGTTACACTCGTGCTGGAATGATGTGGGATGCCTTAATGCCTTCCTTCTAGCAGATATTTTCCCATCGAATCTGACTCATTGCTCTAGGAATAAGGTCTAGAGTCTTTTGTCAGTACCTTATGGTTTTCATTCATCAGTGGCAGACTCTTCGCTATCAACAGTGGGGATTCATTATTGCCTCCTGATTGGTGGATTCTTCCAAGTGTTCGACTTCAACTCATTCATTCGCACTTGTTAGATTTTACTGGGGCACCTTGACACTCATTATCATTATTGGTGGGTTGTCTCGCATTTGTTAACGGTATACATTATTGACCGGTAATCAAACAGTTTCTCACATGGTCGACTTCAACTCATTTTTTCCCATTGTGTAGAATTGTGCCATGAAGATCGGTGAAGACCTCGGGTTGCATCAAAATCTTTCGGTTCACTTTTGACAGTCCATTCAGTTTCTGCCAGTGATTCCGTCCTCCCTTATATGTTGCAGTGTCAGTATGGCAGGATCCTATATGTTGGCTTCCAAGTTGTGTGATTGTACCATGTGTTCCACCCCTTATGATTTGGTACCTGGAGATTCAGTTACTTTTGTGATTAGACATCTATTTTTAGCATCATTGATCAGTTTGATATATGTGATACTTAAACATTGATTCCGACTTGTACTTCCAGGCCATGTTCAGTTGATTCATTATGTACTTTCAGTTCAGCTATACTTGTATACATTCTGGATCTATTCTGTACTTTCTATATGGATATATTTTTGACTGAGCATGGGTATGCCTGCCTCAGACATGAGTTGATTCTCTGTTTTCTTTCATTGGTTTTTGGCAGGCTGAAATCTGGTGAAGTCCTCTCTTGTCCTTGTGAAGTTCTTTCTATGCACATAATACATTTCGGCCATCATGTACCCCTTCTGACCTCATATATTAGGGGTCATCTATTATAGCATCATTTTTCACCCTTGTGTGATTCATGATTGTCTCTTTGGCCTTGGGCACCCATTCCCACAGACTTGAATAAAGTTCATAAAAAACAATGTTTGAAATCCCATATGCGGATATGCCCAGAATTTTCCGCGTGTATACGCGAGTCCAGAGATACTTTTCTGCGTATGCCATTAAAATCATTAAAAAATATATAAAAATCCCTATTTTCGAGGCTGGGTTGATGGTTATTCCTGTAATTCAACCACCCCAACCCATGGCCAACTGTTTCCAATTGATTGAAACTACTTTGAGGGAGTATAAAATACCCTCATATGCATGGCCTAAGGGAGAGAGGAAAATTATAGATATTATACTCTGTTGGAGCCCGATTCAAGTCTGATTTCCCGTGCCTCCTGCACTTCCCAAATTTTTACAGGAAACCCTTGTTTCCTGGAGATGTTCAGCAGCTTATATGTCATCTCATGTGCACAAGTCTTGAAAGAGTCCTAGCGAGGTAAGGGCGGGACGGATCCGGACGACAGTCTGTTCGAAGATCGTGGAAGGATTCAGGTGATCTCTCCACCTTTCTATTATTGTACATGCTGTTCGTAATGAAGAAGAACCATCTTGTTTCCGAACTCACGTGTTAATATCTGCTTCCATATGTGAAAATATTTTTAATTAAGCATTTATTATTGTTTATATGTTGTTTCACATGGATTACACTGACATTTAGGAAATATATATGCTGTACAACTAGATTTCCGTGCATGTCTCTTCTTGATTTCAAGGTTGAAGAGGAAGAAGAGTTGCTGGGAGTTTGGACCCCGTGGGATCTACATCAAACGTAGGATCTACGGGTGAGTTCCACAATCTGTAATATCTAGTCTTTAGCGTACAAGTTTTATTGTGTGAGTCCTTCTTGAATAACATGCCCCGATCTGTGGAGGTTTTTGACCCAACGACCTCTAGGGAGTTATTTCCCAAAACAACTAGCACTTTAAAGAGTCAAATTCCTTTCAGCCTGGAGCAAGAAATTTCAAAGATCAAAATCTATGTTCCCTTGACTGAGTTAGCTGCCCAACATGTATATAGAACCCAAATTTTGAAGGCTTTAAAAATAGAAGAAAATGAGGACACAGTCAATCTTAATGATGACCATCCCGAGCTGATTTTTGGTCCTAAGATTGAAGGTAGATATCAGGAGGGACCTGTTCCTCCCTTTTATGTGAGTTTAGACGTTCATGACAAAATTTTGCACAATGCTATGCATGATTCCGGGGCTTCTCATAATTTAATGCCAAAAGCTGTAATGGAGAGCCTGGGTCTAGAAACCACTAGACCTTACAAAGACCTTTACTCCTTTGATTCCAGCAGAGTAAAATGTTTAGGATTAATCAAAGACCTCTATGTTAGCTTAGCCCAAATTCTAGCCAAATGTTTAGTCATGGATATTGTTGTGGCTGATGTGCCCCCAAAATATGGAATGTTATTATCAAGATCTTGGGGGGCTAAGTTACAAGGAAATATGAAAATAGACATGACCTATGCGACTATCCCTGTTTTCAATCAAACTAGAAGACTTTACAGGGAGTCCCATATGAAATTTATAGTTACAAGTCAAGACAGACCACAAAAATCTCCCCTGTATTATGTAAATAGAGGCCTTGATTATTTTATTATGTTTAATGATGAAACACTTGGTGAACAAGTCACTTTAACAGGATTAACGGCCGACAGGGAGGAAGAACAACACAACGTAGAAATGTTAAAACAGTTTGCTGCATTTGAAAACATTAGCAAACTAAACAAAGGTCTTGAACTACAGGTCATGCGTCCTTTGATTTTAAACCTGGACACTAAAGAAGACGACCCTCAAATGAACGCAAATCTTGGGGAATCAAAACAAATACAACTAAGTGTTGAGTTTCCACAACAACCTTTGAGCACGTTAGTTGAAGAGGAAAGTAACCAGGATGAAACTAAGAAATTTCCTCTATGGAGTATGTATTTTGATGGATCCTGCACGAAAAACAATGCTGGTGCAGGTTTTTGGATTACTAACACTGAAAACAACCACATAGAAAGCATTTCCTGCAAACTAAACTTTCAGTGTTCCAATAACATAGCGGAATACGAATCCCTTCTCTTAGGATTACATCTATTGAAAAGGTTAGAAGCCAGAAGTATTAACGTACACGGGGATTCAGAGTTAGTTATTAGGAAAGTAAATGGGGAGTATAACGCAAATCATCCCAGACTTAGGGCCTACCGAAACGATGTCATGGACCTTTTGAAAACATTCGAGGAGTCCAAACTATTTTTTGTCCCAAGAAAAAGAAATATCACGACCCACAATTTAGCCTTTGTAGCTAGAACATGCTTAATGCCATATAGCACCAAAGAATGCACAACTCAAATAAAATTTAGACCAGCTGTGCCTGATAATGAGAAGTATTGGCAGGTGTTTGACAATGAAAAACAAATAGAAGACTTCATGCAATTCAGAAATGAATTCAAACTAAAAAGTTCGGACTAAGACTATGAAACAGACTGCAAGGAAGAAAATTTTCTTGATGAAGAAGAACTGTCTCTTGAACTTGCTAATATAAGCATGTTATCTAGAAAACTTGAAAGCGAAACAGAAATGAACGTAGAGTTTGAAACAGAGGAGTTAGAAACTCTGCACTCTAAAGATGAAAGTTTTCCAAAGGGTCTGGCCCCTTTAGAAGAGTTGTTCGATTTTAACGATGTGGCGAATAAACCAAAACTGGTACCTGTAGAGACTGAAGTGGAAGAGTGTAATATTGGCAGCGAAATTAAGCCGAAAATGATTAAACTGTCCAAGACTTTACCAGCTCACATTAAACTCAAATACATTGAGCTGTTTAAAGAGTTTTTTGATGTTTTTGCATGGAGTTACAAAGATCTTAAATCCTATGACACTGAAATAATACAACACAAAATTCCCCTCAAAGAAAACCAAAAACCATTCAAACAGAAACTGCGCAGAATAAACCCTATCCAGTTACCTTTGGTTCAGAAGGAGATCATGAAAATGTACAATGCTGGTATTATTGTCCCTATTAGATATTCTGAGTGGGTATCTAATCTGGTGTCTGTAAGGAAGAAAACTGGAGATATCAGGCTTTGTATAGACTTTAGAGACTTAAACAAAGCTTCATTAAAAGACAACTACCCTTTACCCAAGATGGATCACATTTTACAAAGGGTGGTAGGGTCTAAAAGAATTTCTTTGATGGCTATTCAGGGTACAATAAGATTTTAGTTCACCCTGCCGATTAATTAAAGACAACCTTTACTACACCATGGGGAACCTTCATGTATGTGAAAATTCCCTTTGGTTTAATGAATGTTGGAGAAAATTTTCAAAGAGCCATGGACATAACATTTTTGGAGGAACTGGGCTTCTTCATCATTATCTATCTGGACGATGTTACCGTGTTTTCAAAAATAGATGAAGAGCACTTAGAACATTTAAGAAAGGTTCTCGAGAAATGCATAAAGTTTGGAATATATTTAAACCCTAAGAAGACACTATTTGGTCTCCAAGAAGGTAAAATTCTTAGACACATTATTTCAGAAGAGGCTACAAAGATAGATCCAAAGAGGATTGAGGCCATATAGCAAATCTCTCATCCTCGGAACATCAAGGAGTTGCAATCCTTCATTGGAAAGATTAACTTTTTGAGAAGGTTCATCCCCAACTTGGCTGAGCTCCTTAGGAATATCACAAACATGTTAAAAAGGAGCAAGGGGTAAAATGGACCTCGGAAGCAAAGAAGTCCTTTGAACTGGTGAAACAAGCGTTAAAAAAAACACCGGTTCTTATAAGTCCTGATTTTTCAAAATATTTTTATATTTTTTCATTTGCATCAGAACATACCATAGCTGCTGTCCTTTTGCAGAAAAATCCACAAGAACAAGAGAAACCTATTGCATTCTTTAGTAAGGCATTGAGGGATGCCCCTTTGAAGTATAACATTATAGACAAGCAAGCTTTTTCTTTGGTTAAAGCTTTGAAAGACTTCAGGGTGTACATCCTTCACTCACACATCGTTGCCTTTGTACCAAACTCAGTTGTTAAAGACATTTTGACGTAGGACCCAGATGGTAAGAGAGGTAAGTGGATTTCTATTATCCTTGAGTATGATTTAGAGATAAAACCCACTAAACTCATCAATGGCCAAGGTCTAGCTAGATTAATGGCTGAATCAAATTTTGAAGTTCTTGATATTAATATGATTAATGCTTTGGATGACCAAGAAGAATTCTCAACTCCTATACTTGACGATCATTTTATGAATTCTCCTTGGTATGTTGATATTATTTATGTTTTTCTTAAATCGAATACACCTCATGGTTTGAAAAAAACAAAGGCAAGGTTCCTGAATTTAAAAGATGTAAACTATTGCATTATAGATAGATGTATTTATTGGAAAAATGCAAGTGGTGTATTGCTTAAATGTTTTCCTGAGTTTGATGCAGAGAAGATCAAATACCAGTTCCATGAAGGAGAGTGTGGAGGTCATTTGTATTGGAAGACAACAACCAACAAAGTTTTGAGGGTTGGTTTCTATTGGCCTACTCTTTTCCATGATGTGCATAAGACGATCATATCCTGCCATAAATGTCAACTTTTTGAAGGCAAAATAAAATTGTTACCCCTACCTCTACATCCAATCACTGTTGAAGCCCCTTTTCAACAGTGGGGACTTGAATTTATAGGAGAAATCCATCCAGCATCTTCTGCCCAGCATAGATGGATTCTCACTGCCACTGACTATTTCACTAAGTGGATAGAAGCCATACCTTGTAGGCAGGCCAATGACTCAGTTATTATAAAATTTATGGAGACTAATATTCTCTCCAGATTTGACTGTCCTACCAAGATTATCACTGATAATGCAGCAGCATTTGGATCAAAGAATATGGTTGAGTTCTGTCATAGATATCAGATAACATTGGGGCATTCCACGGCTTATTACCCACAGGGTAATGGCCTTGTGGAATCCTCAAATAAAATTTTAGTGAACATAATCAAGAAACTGTTGGAGGACAATAAGAAGTCTTGGCACACAAAGCTGGTTCATGCACTTTGGGCTGACAGATTGAATTTGAAGAAATTTATTGGTATGTCACCTTTCCAGCTTGTGTATGGTACTGATGCAATTTTCCAAACAGCCTTGGTGTACCAGTAATAAAGTTGATTCAAGAGTTACAAACTGAAGAAAATGACATGATCAAAAGAATAAATCAGACCATTCATCTTCAGCAAACCAGAAAGGAAGTTTATAACAAAGCATTGCAGAAACATGACAACATTAAAAAGCTTTTTGACAGAAGAACAAAGGCCAACAATTTCAAAATTGGGGACAAAATTTTAAAATGGGAGTCAAGAAGGGAAGAAAAGGGCAAGCATGGAAAATTTGACAACTTATGGCTTGGCCCTTACTCTATTCATTCAACTGCTAGTAACAATGCATTTTTCTTGCAGGAGTTGAATGGAGCAGAATTGTTTGGGGGTCCTGTCAATGGCAGGATGCTTAAACATTACTTCTCTTGATCCATGATATGTTTTAAAGCCTTTTATATTTTTTCCATTATAAATATTTCATCCACCATTGCATTCAAAGTTAGAAAAGTCAAAATTACAAAAACAATAGAAAAGAGAAAAGAGGGAAGATTGTGAAAAACAAGAAAGGTATAGCTCCATACCCAAAAAAGAGAAACAAATCTGAAAGTGTGCAAGATAAAATGCCACTCTTGCAAAACACACTTCTAGTTACTCAAACAGCCTAATCTTGACTAATTAGTTTTAAATTTTCTGCTGATAGGATAGTAAATTTGATTTGCCAAACTGTTTAATCTTGGCTTATCAGTAGATAGATTAGGATAGAAATTAAAGGTTCAAACATGATCAAAATCTGAACCTAAGTTTCCAAAAAGAGATGACTCAAATCTGTTTCATTTTTTGAGTCAAGAAAGATGTAAATCTGGTTCAAATCAACTCAAAATCTGAACCAGAGAACAAGGAAAAATAGCTCAAACAAATTCAAAACATAGCTGTAAAAGGATGAAGGAAGTGCTTCGAATTTTCAGATCTTAAGCCTTCCATTTTTGTTTTTGTACAAAATATGTCTATGTGCAGCTTGTTTTTATGCCATAGACCAGCATCCAGTTATACTGTTCAATCATGACTTGAATGATTTTGAATTTATGTTGTAGAAATTAGAGAATAAAAATCTGTTAGACTGTTTAATCCTGACAGATTGATAGAATAGGTAGAGAATCATATGGGCTCAACTGTTTAATCTGAGTCCATGGAGAAATAAGGAGTAGAAATAGATTATATTTCCTTCTTTCAAAAGAATAAAATGTTGTGAAAAGAGTTTGCCAATCCAAGTGCACTCTAATGAAGAAAAAATGTTAGACCAGTAGGATTGGGTAGGTAGAAAGTTTGTATTGATGAAGGTCCATTGTTTTCATGGCTGCTAATATGTTTTCAGAGAAGATCATCCCAAAAAAGGAAGGGTAGCCCAATGGATCAAGCATAGGTCAGCCTCCCAGAGAACATAATGGATGTGGCACAGGTCAGCCTCCCAGAGAATGCAAGTCTGAAGTTCTTGATGCCTTCAAGAAGGCATCATCCCCAAGTGGAGCCACTGTTAGCCACCTATAAAATTTGTTATAGCAAAAGGTGGCTAAGAATTTTTGAGCCTTCAAGGAACAAATTTCATTGCTAAAAATTGTTGGCTCTTGAAGACTCTGGAAGGCCTCATGCCTCTGTCCAAAATCTTCACTACTGTTCTCATTTTATACTCAAATTCTGTTGATTTCATGAGAAGAAACTACTGCAAAAACCATCATTTTCCTCCTTCTCCCACTCAGAACTAACCTTCATATTGCTCCCCTTTTTCTCCATAAAACTCATTTGTTTTCATGATTCCTCTTCTTCCCCTAATGAAAATCACTTTTACAAAGTTAAAGACTCACTCTTTAACCTTATCAAAACCCCCAAAACCATTGAAAAACATGAAAAATTTCATGAAAAATACATATTTTTGCATAAAGGCTTAAGCCCCTTGGGCTAAGTCCTAACCACTTCCCCTCCATGTGCCTCAGCGTTAGAACCAAGCGCTAACTCTTCTTGGCGCTTATCACATCGCAAAAATCCAACTGCACAAGTCTTTGCCATGTTTCAAAAGTTCCGATGCGATTAGCCCATACTTATAAACCCCGGTCGTATTATTCTCCATACACCCCAAGGTCCCGTAGTCGGGCGCCGAGCCGCTTTGTAAATAATATTTTAAACCTTGGTTTATATTAAAAAATCGTCGGCTTTATTATTATTATTTTTTATAAAATTTCCGTCGGTTCCAATTTTAAATCATTCCGCACCGTCGATCTAATCTGAAGATCGGATGACGTGGAGTCCATCTCTCCTGTGGTCCCCACATTCCACTCACCATTCTGAAAACTGTGTGGTATCTATCGCACTGCCTTTGGGGCGAGGGTGGTTTTTCCAGATCGACAACGATTCCATACGCTGGCCGACGCGTGTCCCGTGCACTATTTGAAAACCGCCCCCCATCGCGCGTTAAACATCAGACGTGGACCCCGCGCGATATTGGCATCCACCGTCTGATCTAGGGGGGGCCATCCAACGGCTATCACTCACCGAAGATGCCCGATAGTTAACCAGGCTACGGCACGACATCCAATTAATTTCTGCCGTCGATCTGATCTGCAGATCAACGGTTCATATTTCATCGCCCACTTTCGTCGCCCAGTCAACCTTTCCCATTTTTGACTTTCCATTTTCTGCTCCTGACCGTCGATCTCTGCGCGATCGACGACCCTGATTCAAAATTTTCCTTCGCCTTCACTATGCCTTCTCCTGATCAATCCTAACCATTGGATGATGCCATCCAACGGCCACACTTTCCCCCACATGTCCTCCACGGCAATAAACCTATATATGTAGGATTTTCTAATAGTTTTTGTATTGTGCAGGGTTTCTATGGTTTTTTTGCCATAACTCAGGAAATTTCAAAAGCGGAGAGTGACGATCCTCCCGCCCCCAATTCATCAAATAAAATCCTTCACAGGATCGAGATTCACGTTTTCATCAGTGTTTCTTCAGGCATTGATGCCATATCGCCCCTGCACAGCCTTGTACATAAGAAAAAACCATGAATCAGGTGCAGTCAGAGAGTATCAGTGACGAAGACCAAAATTTATCAGAACAGAGGATTAAAAGACAAATTTTGCGGGGATTACGACTAAGAAAATTTATCAAAAGCCTAATCCCCAATTAAAACACAGTTTAAAGAAAGCATGAAGTGTTTTATCGACAAGAAAACATCCACCGCCACAATTGAGGCAAATTGATCCCTTTAGCTACCACGATGCCGCCTGTGCCTCAAAGTATTCAATCAGAGGTCGAATTTATTGATCAGGCTCAGATATTTGTCTCAAAACGCAGCCAAAGAGGAAACTCTATGAAGGAAATTAATGACAAACATCTGCAGAGTTACTTCGACACCACACAAAGCCTCAAAGGTCAAAAAAAGTTCCCACCGAGCTTAAAATTTATGTAAAACATTTAATGCAGAGTGCACCCATGTAAGTTTCTTCATTGAGCCCCTCAAAGGCCAAGAAGCCATTAAGTCTGTATTAATTGTAATTGGAGATATTTTATCAGATCTCACCTCCTCATTCTTCTATATATACTTCTGCAGAAGATGAGTGAGGGGTTGGTTGATTAGGTTGCTGAAAATTGTAATGTAATTGAGCTTGAGACTTCTATCTGTAAATAGTGTTCACTGGCCCTTGAAGCTCTGTTTGTGTTAGATTAGTTAGGCTGGATAGTGAAGATGATTGCTGAACTGAAACATTGGACCTGAGTACTGTAACTGGTTTGACATCAATAAACAAGCTGTTTCTTGGGATCCTGGTCTATATCACTGGTGAAGTGCCCCGTTCTTTGTTATTGTTTTCCTTCTATGTATGTCATATTGTTCACTATTCTCTGATAAAGAACAACATTTATAGAGTTAGGATCTACTGTACATCAATAACCTTCTCTGACTGAAAAGCTTTATCTCAATGTTTTCCTCCAATTTGTTTATTTAAGAATGATTCAATACAATTTAAGCAGTTAGGAATGCTGGAGTTCTCTCATCCTACTGTTTGCTTTAAACATTGTTCTTGAAAGCTATTTTCCTTATTTTCTTATTAAAGTTAGACTAGAAAAGTGATGGTTTTCCCTGTTTCTAGCATCTATTCTCCAAAGGCAGATTCTGAAAGTTTCCCTTGGTGTTAACTAAAAGCAGACTAGGTTTAAAAGTACTTTATCTGATCTTAAGTTTACACTCTGTCTTCTATTATATTTTTTCATACTTTCTGAAGGTAATTATGTGCATTACTAGATTGTTTGTCAATTAAGCCGCTTTAATACAAACCTGCCCAAGAAGTCAATGGTTAGCTCTGCCCTTGGTTGGTTTTTAAACAGTTACTTAAGAGGCTTTTCTTGTTTGGACTGACTATAAATCCTTTGTGAAATTATTATCAGTTTCCACCATCTCCAAAACTTTATTGTTTCCATTCCATCATTATAATCTCCATAATCTTGTGATGTAGATGACTTGCCCCTTGGATCACTCTTGATGTTGTTGTTCAATTAAAGCCCTGTTATGACTCCATAGCCCAATGGACTAAAAACCAACGTTATATATATATTTTTAGCCTATTTTTTCCATTCACTTGCAACTTCTCACCTTTGAAACTCTTTGCACTTAGGAATTTCCACCTCAAACAGTATTCATGCTCAACCATCCAAAAATGAAACAAACCCTTGGCCTTCATAACTAGCCTAATATCATTACCCCAAACTTCAAAGACAAATCCATCTTTGTACTTATTGGAGAGATCCCTCTCAGGATTCAGGAGGGCTAGATCCTATAATCCCAAAGTTGGTTGAAACGATGTTTCTCCCTGAGATTGGACTTTGCCAATCTTGCTGATTACAGGGAGCTAACAGGATTTGAGCCTGAACCTGGGTCTTGCCCAGAGACCTCCTTTTTCGCCAACAAATGGTTCCGTTTCCAAGACCCAAAAACTTATCTAGAAGCTAGAACATGGTATCGAGGATCTATGAGAGAGAATTGCGTAATTGATGGGACAATCATGTAGATCAGTTCATATCGCAACAAGCGAAGCTTCGACAAAAAAGGGAAAAGACTGTCAAGGACCAAGTTCTATTTTCTGACTCGACGAGTGATTTGTATGAAATTTTCTGGGGAAAATTTCCTGAAGAGCTCCATGACTGGTTGCGAAGACTCCAGGTCAAGTCACTTCTTGGAGGATTGTGTCGATCCCGTCGCAGTTGGACGCATACAGATTTAACAACACCACACTGGTTAGATACATAATTAACCTGAGCAGTAGAGTTTTGGGTACAAACTACCTTGGAGGGGTAAATTGTAGAGTTTGCAGTCGAGTGCTATCAATATTTTAAAAAAGTAGAAGATATATTTAAATCTAGGTTGTGGGGAAAGTTGTTGAAGGAAGTCCCATTGTGGATTAAATCTTTAATGGTGGACAAGGGGCTAATGCTGTTACAAAGTCCCGAAATGGAGACTTAAACCTCCGGTACTATGGGAAGGAGCGGAGGGAAAGATGCCATGAACAAGGAAAAAGGGGAATAGGGATATGGACGCTGGAACTTCCAGTAGGTTGAGAGAGCTGAGAGCACATCAAAGGGCACAGATCGCTAAGAAGTGGCAGGAAAGGGCGATACGAGAGTTTGAGAAGCAAGAAAGGAATAGAAGGAGCAAGGAAGAGGTGCCACAGATGACAGAAGGAAGAGAATGATAGGTGGGACCCAAAGGAATGGACGGGTCCGTCAAATAAGTTAGGAAAATTCGTAGGATCCCATCCTGAAGAGATAAGGGAAAGAAGTCCAGTGAAGAGGAGGATGCGCGCCCTGAGGAGGAGTCCAATGTGGAGCTGCATGTTGCGATGGAGCAACTGTTCCAAGAGAGGCCGGAAACCATAACGCAAGGTAATCCTATTCCCAAAGTTTCAAGTAGCACTAGTCCTAACCTTCCCCTGTTACTTTACCATCCACCTGATAAGTTATTGATAAAGTTTCGAGAGTCTAGGAAGTTGTGTAGTATTCAGTCCACAGTGCAGATAGTAGCTAGTAGTAGTGCTAGCAACAGGATCTCTCATCCTAGAAGTATAGGTTTCATATTAGTACCACCGACGCAAGTAAATATGGCAGATCATTTACCCGATACCCGAAATGTTCTAGAAAAGGTAATGATGATGTGGAGCAACATTGGTATCTGTGTGAAGCAATTTGGAGGGCTTGACATATGCCAGATGCAGTTAAATTAATCGAGTTTCAAAATAAATTAAGAGAAAGAGCTTTACGCTGGTTCATCAAATGGTCATAGGTACACCAGAACCCAACAATAGATGATGTTAGGAGAGAATTTGTCCAAGAATTCAAGCTACCTCAGACAAATCAACAAGGATTATCTGAACTATGAGAAATTAAATAGAGGGAAGGAGAAACAACTTGGGATTTGATGAGAAGTTTTAAAGATGCAATTGGGAAACTAAGCTACCCAATTGATCCAAACCACCAACAGGACTGGTTCATTAAAGTGCTTCTACCTTTAACAAGAACACCTTTGACCCAACAAAAGATTGATACCCTTTAAGATGAACTGGAGCAAGGAATGAAAATAGAAGAAATGATTGTACACTCGCAAGAGTTTAGAGGGGGAGTAACCACACAAGATCCATCCATACTGGGACTGCAACATCAAATAGCCAGTTTCACGGAGAAGCTAAAATATATGCAGCCGGTGTGACCCGCACGACCCAATGTATGGTGTACACATTGTTTGATGGAAGGACGTGTAGTTACAGAATGCTCAAGGTTGCGTGGAACTAATGTTGGGACTTCGGCAGCCAGAGCGCAGGGGGCCTAGCCAGTCGGAGGAGTTGAGCAAGTAAACACTCAAGGTTTATACCAACTGCAACCCAATTTCCCAGGATTTGCTAATCAACAGAATCAGACAACAGCAGAATGCTGTGAAATATGCAAGGGGATTGGTCATCGTCCATAATTGTGCCCAATTCTACAAAAGTATTCAAATGTTCCAAGCAATGTCTATTGTGAGTTTTGTGCCTCAAAAAATCATCATACAGAATAATGCAGAGCCCTGGATGCATTAGCAGATTGATTGCATAGATCGTCCTACAGAGTAAATGAGACTCCAAGAGGAGGAGGAGGAGGAGGAGGAGGAATTAGAGTTAGCAGTACTGCAGGAAGAGGACCTTTAAGATGTTATAATTGTGATCAATAAGGTCACGTAGTGAGGGAGTGTCTGCTACCAAGGTGACCATGGTGTTCCCAATGCAGAGTGAATGCACTGTTGGGTGTGGAGCCTGATTATATTGTTTATTTTGTATCACAATGTTGGACCCCTGTACCTTAATGGGGCGACAATGCCGCCCGTAATTAAACACTGCCTAGGGGGTCCAGGGGGGGGGGGCTAACCCCATAGAGCCCCCCCCTGGTGGGGGGTTTTGGGTACAGCGCCCCCGAAGCTAAAAACAGATGTAAAATTGCCTTGTAAAAGTATAGTAATTTCTAGTCAATCTAGGCCGTTCAATAGGCGGATGATCTGACGGTAGAAGTTATGTTTAGTTTAGGGTTTTTTTCCCTAGAAGGAAACCCCTCACTTTTATGAGGGAATTTTATTGCGGCTGTGCATTTTATATGTGTATTCTCAGAGAAAGAAACAGACAGGGAGATTGTGAGGGAGAACAAAGGATATTACAATAGATCGGTTGTAGGTTGTGTCTCTTCATTTTGCTGGATAATAGAAAGGAAGGATTGGCTGTTCGGGGTGGGCGTAGCCCAAAATGCGTGAACCATGTATATCTATGTCTCTCTATTTTTATGTGTTTTGTGTGCTTGCACTTTCCGCATATTTTATGTGTTGCATTTCTCTGTAATATATAATTTTCTAACAACTGGTATTAGAGCCGAAGGTCTATTTGGCTGACAAACTCGCAGGAAATAAGGGTTCCTAGTTCGAGTGGGAGCAATGGTGGAAGATGGTAAGTTTAGGGTCGAGAAATTTAACGGAAAAAACTTCCCTCTGTGGAAGATGCAGATGGAAGATTATCTGTATTAGAAAGATCTATACCTACCATTGAGCAGAAAAACAAAGAAGCCGACGGCTATGAAAGACATAGAATGGGAGATTCTCGATAGAAAGGCACTCGGAACAGTACGGTTGTGCCTCGCAGCATCGGTAGCCGTCAATATTTCGAAGGAAACAACAAAAAAGGGTTTGATTAAGGCGTTGGCAAAATTATATGAAAAAATCCTCGGCCTCAAACAAGGTATTTCTTATGAAACATTTATTTAATATGAAGATGTCAGAAGGTGGATCTGTTGCATACCATTTAAATTATTTTAATATAGTTACCTTTTAGTTAAGTTATGTAGGGGTAAAATTTGATGATGATGTTAGGGCTCTTTTATTTCTGTGCTCATTGCCAGAAAGCTGGAATGGTCTAGTTATGGCCATTAGTAACTCTGTCTTTGGTTCTAGTACTTTAAAGTTTGATGATGTTGTCGGTTCTATCCTTAGCAAGGAAATGCGACAGAAAAGCTCCAGTGAGACATCGGGTAATGCTTTGAGTGCGGAGTCTACGGGAAGAAAAATGGAAAGAGCTCAGGATATTGCAGTAAATCAAGGAAAGGTAGATCCAAGTCCAGATCGGGGATAGTGTGCTGGAAATGTGGAAAGAAAGGACACCTGAAGAAAGACTGTATATCTCGAAAGGGAAAAGAATGAGGCGCACAACAAGAAAACAATCATGAAGCAAATGTGACAGGTGATGTGTTACAAGATGCTTTGATTCTTTCTTTCGAAAATGTTACTAATTCCTGGGTGGTAGATTCAGGGGCCTCATTCCATGCCACACCTGATAAGAAATATTTTCATGGCTATGTTCAAGGAGTTTTCAGACAAGTCCGTTTTGGTGATGATAAACCTTGTAAAATTGTTGGAATGGGTAAAGTCCTTGTAAAACAATAGAATGGAAACCAATGGATATTAAAGGAGGTAAGGCATGTTCCAGATCTAAAGAAAAATATGATTTCAACAGGGCAGTTAGGTGGTGAAGTTTGTGTGACAACTTTCACAGATAAAACTTGGAAGGTCACCAACTTTCACAGGTGTTCCATAATGTTGCATCTGCTCCTTTGGAAGTTAAAGCATTAACAGAGTTAGAAATACCATTACATAAATACAATGTACTCTGTTAATGCTTTAACTTCCAAAGGAGCAGATGCAACATTATGGCATCATAGGCTCAGACACATGAGTGAGAAGGGGATGGAGATTCTTCACTCAAGAAATTTGTTGTCGGGTTTGAAGAATGTTGATTTGGATTTTTGTGAGAAATGTTTTTACGGAAAATAGAAGAGAGTCAGATTTCTCAGAGTTGGGAAAGAAAAGAAGAGTGAAAAATTAGAGCTTGTGCATACAGATGTATGGGGACCTGCTCAGGTATCATCTCTTGGTGGCTCTCGTTATTATGTTACTTTTATTGATGATGCAACTAGAAAAACATGGATTTATTGTATTCAGAATAAATCTGATGTATTTGATACTTTCAAGAAATGGAAAGCTTTGTTGAGATTGAGACAAGAAAGAAGTTGAAGCGTCTCAGATCAGACAATGGAGGTGAATATTGTAGCAAAGAGTTTGATAGGTACTGTTCAGAGCATGGAATTCGCAGAGAGAAGACAATTCCAAGAACACCACAAGAAAATGGTGTGTCAAAAAGGATGAACAGAACAATCATGGAGCGTGCAAGGTGCATGAGATTGCATGCAGGATTGCCTTTACAATTTTGGGAAAATGTTGTAGATACTACTGTTTATCTAATAAACAGAGGGCCTTCAAGTTCCTTGGATGGTGGTATTCCAGAGGAAGCATGGACAGGTAAAAAGGTAAACTACTCTTTTTTAAAGCCTTTTGGTTGTGAGGCCTTTGTCCATATTAATAAATAAAATAGAAAAAAGCTTGAAGAAAAATCAAAGAAATGTACCTTTATTGGATATGGTGTTAATGATTTTGGTTATCACTTATATGATTATGAAAATCAAAAAATTATTAGGAGCAGAGATGTAATATTCAATGAAAAGGTATTGTATAAGAATCAGTTGCAAGAAAATAAACAGGAAAAAGAAAACAAATAATACACAGTTCTTGATGAGATCACTAAAAAAGTAAAGGTGCCTAAAAATAATAATAATCAATAGCCACAACAACATCAACCACCACAATAGCAACATGCACCTCAAACACCTGAAAGTGGTGTTAGAATATCTACTAGGATAAGCAGACCCCCTGAACGATACTCTCCTTCATTATTTTATTTATTGTTGACTGAATCTGGTGAACCTGAATGTTATGAAGAAGAAATGTAGGTTGAAACCAGGAAGAAGTGGGAGCTAGCCATGGAAGAAGAGATGGACTCCTTAATGCATAACCAGACTTGGGACTTAGTCAGGTTGCCTGCAGGTAAAACTACACGTAGAGCCAAAAGCTGGATGGTGCTGAAGGAAGAAGGATGAGGAAAACAGAGGTACAAAACTAGACTTGTGGTGAAGGGGTTTTCACAAAAGAAAGGTATTGATTTTGATGAAATATTTTCTCCTGTTGTTAAGATGACTTCAATCAGAACTATCTTAAGTCTTGTAGCAGCGGAATATTTACATCTTGAACAGTTATATGTAAAGGCAAATTTTCTCCATGGATATTTGGAGGAAGAGATCTTTATGGAGCAACCAGAAGGATATGAAGTCAAAGGGAAAGAAAAATTAGTGTGCAGGTTAAAGAAGAGTTTGTATGGCTTAAAACAGGCTCCAAGGCAGTGGTATCTAAAATTTGACAAGTTTATGTCTGAACAAGGTTATACTAGATGTCACTCTGATCATTGTGTTTATCTGTAAAAGAAAAATGATGGCAACTGTATTATATTTTTTTGTATGTAGATGACATGCTTGTTGCAGGGTCTAACATGCAGGAAATAAATGTGCTCAAAAGAAAATAAAAATTCAAATTCATTTGCAATGAGGGATTTGGGAGTTGCAAAACAAATCCTTGGTATGAGAATAAGTAGAGACAAGAAAAATCGCAAATTAACACTGTATCAGAATGAGTACATACAAAAGGTGTTGAAAATATTTAATATGCAGAATGAAAAACCAGTTAGTACAAATTTTGCTAGTCATTTCAAACTTAGTAAGGAGATGTGCCCCAAGACCTAAGAAGAAATGGACTATATGTCTAAAGCTCCATATGCATTAGCAGTTGGAAGCTTAATGTATGCAATGGTTTGCACAAGGCCTGATATTGCACATGCAGTGGGAGTTGTAAGCAGGTACATGAACAATCTAGGGAAAGAACATTGGATGGCAGTGAAATGGATTCTCAGATATTTGAGAGGTACCAAAAATCAATCATTATGCTTTGGTGGTTCAAACAATTCTCTACATGGATATGTTGATGCAAATATGGTAGATGACAGAGATAACAGGAGTAGCACTACAGAATATGTATTTACTGTAGGTGGAGCAACTGTCAGTTGGGTTTCAAAAATCCAAAGTGTTGTTGCACTTTCAACAAAAGACGCAGAGTATGTTGCTGCTACAGAGGCCAGTAAAGAAATGATTTAGTTACAAAGGTTTATGGATGAATTGGGTAAGAAGCATGATATGGGCACGTTATACAATGATAGCCAAAGTGCCATTCATCTTGCAAATAACTCTCATTCCAAGACTAAACACATACAGCTAAAGTACCATTTCATACGATTAGTATTGGAAGATGGACAATTGAAGCTGGAAAAGATACACACTAGCCATAATCCTGTAGATATGCTAACCAAAGTTGTAACCAGGGAGAAACTAAGAATATGCTCAGTTTCAATTGGTATTCAAGGATGACGATGAAGATGAGAAACAACCAGGTCCAAATAGGATTCATTGTCCAGCAAATGAAGCAGCGGTGCAGTTGCTACAATCAGTTTCCGAGTGGGAAATTGTTGGGTGTGGAGCCTGATTCTCTTGTTTATTTTGCATCACAGCGTTGGACCTGTTATCACTCAGGCCTTCCTTGAAGTTGTAATAAAAGGAAAGAAACCCGAGGTAACCACTAACCAACCTTCCGATACAGAATCTAGCCAATCTGTATCCAGAGAGGGCTCTCTCTTTAAAATTTAGCTTTGTTCGTAGAAAATATTAGGCTAGTTATAAGTCCAAGAGTTTTGTTTGAATTTAAATGGTGAAATCCGCCAACTGAGGGAAAGATGGAGTATTTCAGGCCATTGGGATATGGAGTCGAAAATATGACTTTACTGGATTAATTTTTTACACAAAAGATGGCTTTGCAGGGCAAGATAGCCAAAACAAAGAACAATTTTAGAAATTAAAGTGAATGGAATGGATTTTTAAATGGATGAAAGGAAATTAAGAATCTTTCAACATGTTTAAACGAGGGAAAATGAGTGATCACCAATAAAGAGCAATTAAGAATTCTTTACTAAGTAATCAAATGCTTAAACCAGAGAAACAAGAACAATTAAGAATTCATTGTTTATAACCGGTTTAGAAGAAAACATTTAGAATAATAACAATTGAAATCAGAGTACACTCAAGCAATTTCTGATTTAATCCTTTTTTTTTAATTATTCAGACATGAAACACAGTGATATAGTAAACATATATAAAACTTAAAACACAAGATAGAAATGACTTATTGAACTGTAGTCTGACACATGAATCCTGCAAAAAGTCTTGAGCTTCAATTCATCATCTAGCAAGCCACAAAGAAATTTCTCCAAAAAGCACTTTATTCCAAAAGTCAATGTTACAGCAAAGTAGAATAATCCACCCAAAATACTTCTGAGAGTGAAGTATTTATACAAATTCTAAACTAAAATATCTTGAAAAAATATCAAGATTAGTTCACAAATCTCTCCAACTATTTTACATAAATAGAACTTAAGTAAATGACACTCAAACTAATGCACTATTTGGCACTATTTTGTATGGATAGGTGATGACAAAGAGGAGAATTCGAATTTGATTCAACTCTTAGTTGATGATAAGGCATCCAAGTCACTTACTGCTTCCTTTCTTTGTGCATTCTGCTCCAACAATTCTGCAAACTTGGGGTTAAATGATATCCTTTTATTTCTCAATCCGTAATAGATATGTAAAAAGTGAAAGAGGTTATTGTGGATCAATATGTTGGTGAGATAAAACTCTTTCAGTTTCCTAAAATTCCTCTCCAGCTTTGCACAATAGGCTCTGCAAAAATATGTTTAAAACAAAGTTTTACAGAGTTTGAAAAATAGCCTGTAGAGATGTGCATGTATCTCTCAATCATAAATCACTGTACAAAAATTGAGATAGGTTTTTGTATATGGGTCTCTTAGGAACAAAAACCTCCTTCAGTTTTGTAAGATGTATTTCTGATTGGCCGAAATATTCTCTGAAAAATGATGAATTAATAGGAATTTTCTGCAAAAAGTGCTTTCCAACATTGTTTAATATTTCCAAAACCATAACAGCTGTTAGAAAAGTGAGAGAGGTTTTTGTAGATGGTCCTCTTAAGAACATAAAGCTCCTTAATTTTTTCAAAATTCATCTTGGGTTGATCACAATAGTGTCTGCAAAACAATGACTAAAACATGCAATTTCTGCAAAAATATTCCTTCTTGTTGTGTTTTTCATCTTTTCACTTTTTTGTTTTTTTGACTATTTTACTTTCACTTTAGACAAACTTCAATGTTGGTGAAATTATTTTCATTTCCTCTTTTTACCATTTTACTGTCTCTGTAATTACTTTTACTGTTTACCTTTGACTGCTCTTTAACTTCATTTTAACTTTCATTCTGACTTTTACCTGATACACTTTAACCACTGATACTTTTTAGCTGTTATGCTTTCTAACCTCTGTTTGAATAGATTTGATAACACTCTTGGAGTAAAAAAGTCTTATGACTATTATTAAGACTGTTTATCCAAGGATGTGGTCTTCTGATCACCTGTAAAACAAAACAAATTGTTAAGAAAGCATTGGTTTGCAGGGGAGGTCGAAAATGTTTCATTTGATTTTGAGATGTCTGTGGAGTGAATCTAGAATGATTTTTGGGAGGTAAACCATGCTCGAATTGGTTAACAGAGGCTTCAGGTGGCACAGCTGGGTTACAAAGGTTTTTACTGCACAATCAGGTGAAAATGAGCAACACTAGGGTGTTTGTGTTTAAACGGGTAAACGGTTGATATTGGCGGGTAAGCTTTGAATGAACAGTGATTTGAACAGGTACTGGTTGAGGTGGAAGAACACTGGAATCCTTGACTTTAGATTCTCTTTAGCAAAGTAACGGTCGGCAGGTTTCAACAGTTGGTTTTTTTGAAATTTGCTGCATAGAAGACTGGTGAATGCACGAGAAAATGAAAACGACGCGGGCTGACTTGTTTTATTCACAAAATCAAAAGGTGGCAGATTTTTTATTATTTTAATAAATGACGTCAGTATGTACGACAGATGAGTCACGGGGGGGGGGAGGTGGTAAGCGGTTTATTCCGCACCACTTTTGAGGGAAGGCGTTTTTGGGCGGAGAGGCAGCGAATCCACAGAACGGTCGACGCGTGGCCATCGCACTGTTTGGAAACCGCTGTCATTTCGCGCGTTAACTTTCGGATCGGAGATGGCGAGCGGAATTGACAAGAGCTGTTGATCTTGGAGTGGGCGATCGCACGGTGGACGGGACAGGGAGTTGATAGGGTTTTAATGGCGCGGGCCTGACGTGTTTATTTATCAATTAATTGCTTCGAGAATGTTTTGATTGGTGGGTTGTTTTTTTTTTAAACACGTAAAACATGTTTAAATTTTTTTCCATATATATATATATATTTTATTATACAGTAATTAAATCAATGTGATTTATTTACCATAGGGGGGCGGGAATAATATTTAAAGTTATATTTTAGCCAAAAGGGGTATAATGTGGGTTTTTGATTTGAATAAGTGAGAATAAAATATTTTTGGCTAAAATAGTTATAATACATGGGTTTTGGGGATATTATTATAAAAGGAATTATATATAATAGGACAAGATCATTTTTTATGGGAGTTAATACATAAGTTAGAGTTAATATGACAAGGGGATAGGGTGAACTCAAAATTCTTTAATATAACCAAGAAAGTGAAGATTTTTAAAGCAAATTGCATTATACTAACTTCATCACTTAAACTTAGAATAAAAAGTGATTTTGAGGGCTTTTCATGAAATATTGAAGGATTTTCCTAAGTAAAATGAGATTTTACTTAGGAAAATATTTTGAGAGGTGAATGAATGTGATAATGGATAACTTCAAGTACTTAGGTCTTTTCAATTATTGGGCCGAGGGTCCGGTCCCTCCAAAAGTCAAGGAAATGCCTTGAGCCCCTTTAATTTTCAAATACCTTAGCACTTAGGGGAAATTAGTGAAATCTTTAGGGAAAATGAGAGGGGAAATTAATAATTTTGACTTTGCTCTGCTGTGAACTTTTTCCAATGTAGTATCTTCCTTTACACTTGTGATGAAAGTAAAATTGAACACATTTAGAACCATCATTCATCACAGGTAATTCTACAACAACATCTACCTACCCTACTTACTTTACCCTACCATTTTCTCTTCTTTATTAGGGTGCACTTAGACTGGCAAACCCTTATCAATCTTCTTTTTCTTTACATGGCAAACCTATATAAATCTACACTTATTACATCCAAGGGCTCAGATTAAACTGTTGAGCTCCTTTTATTCACTCTACCTATCTACTTATCTGCCAAGATTAAACTGTTTGGTCAGATTTTATTCTTTGTCTCTAAAACATAAAAATTGAAAGATGAATGAGTCAAGTTTAAACAGTTTGACTCTTCATAAATTGTGACAAAAGTTTGACAAGCTGCACACAATTTTTTTTATTACATCAGAGCAAAAAAGTAGTGGCATTTAGACTTACACACTTTCCTTGGCCTTTCTTTTGGTGCAGTTCATTTTCTTTCACTTTTTTAGCCAATTTTATTCTTTTCACCCTTTGATTTTTCTTTTAGGGTATACCCTCTTTACATTTTTTAAATTTTTTTATTTTTTAAGAATATGGAACACCTTTGCAACAAGAAAAAGGTTTGACATATTGCATAGTTCAACAAGTCAATCATGAAAAATGACACCTATTGGTAGAGGAGTCTAACAGGACCCCTGTACCTTAATGGGGTGGAAACGCTGCCCGTAATTAAACGCTGCCTGGGGGGCCAAGGGGGGGCAGCTGCAACTTTATGAAGCCCCCCTTGGTGGGAAGTTTTGGGGGCAACACCCTCGAAGCTAAAAATAGATGTAAAATTTCATTGTAAAAGTATAAGAATTTCTAGTCAATCTAGGACGTTCATTAGGCGGATGATCTGACGCTATAAGTTATGTTTAGTTTATGGTTTTTTGCCCTAGAATACAACCCCTCACTTGTATGAGGGCATTGTATTGCGGCTGTGCATTTTGTATGTGTATTCTCAGAGCGAGAAACAGACAGGGAGAATATGAGGGAGAACAAAGGATATTACAGCGGACCTGTTGTAGGTTGTGTCTCTTCATTTTGCTGGATAATAGAAAGGAAGGACTGGCTATTTGGGGTGGATGTAGCCCAAAATGGGTGAACCACGTATATCTGTGTCTCTCTAGTTTTATGTGTTTTGTGTGCTTATGTTTTCCACATATTTTATGTGTTGCATTGCTCTGTAATATATAATTTTCTAACATGCACATGCTACTGAAGACTGTCTAGAGCTGATCAAGAGATGGGAAGAAAGAACTAGGCAACGAGGAGCCAACTTAGTCAATGTAGAATGAAGGATAGTAGAGACACAACCTCTGCCAAGTGTAGCTATAATAACCCAAGGAGGGAAGAAAACATGGGAGGATGCATGAGAAACAGACCCGATAAAGTTAGTTAAACCTGCATCCCCAAAGAATATTTTCAATCCAGACCAAGAGAAGCAATAATTTAAAGAAGCAATGGAAACATTCTCAAAGCTGGGGATTCATAAGAGTATGGAGCTACTGCAACCATCCAAGGAAGGATAAATTATGATTACTACAGGGATACTTATATAAGAATGGTTCCGACTGTTCCTGAAGATTTTGAATAATGGAAATATGCTGGAGCAGCTGAAGAAAAATATAGAAATGGTAGTCCAAGGAGGAGCAGGACATGTGGACTTAGGTAACAATGACCCTCCGAAAGATATATAAGAAGGGTAAAAAGAAACAAGACGAGAATTGGAAAATAATTTTGTATAAATTCTCAAGTTATGGGATTCCAGATAAGGGACACAATGTTATATCTCGGATCAGATGTCATTCTGCCTAGAAAGACATAGGAAGCATTGGGAAAGCCATAGTTGTCATACTCACCCGTACAGCTAAGAATGGGAAACCAATACTTCATTGTACCAATAGGGAGGTTGGAAGAAGTCACAAGTTGATGTTGTAGGAGAAAAAACTTATACGGATTTTGAAGTAATAGATATTATGGGGGACAAGGACCCCTATCTAGTCTTGTTGGGAATAGATTGGGCCTTCGAAAATTATGCAGTTATTGATTTGAAGAAGGAGCTTATGATATTTGAATATGGTGAAGTCAGAGTGGTCCAACCACTGGATCCATATTAGGGACCCCGATACACAGAAACTATTGAAAACAGAGAAGACACAGAACTTCTCGATCAACTCTACCAAATGACAATAGAGAAAAGAGAAGATTAAAGTAATCCTACAAGAGGAGGAACAATAATTTGGAGGAGTGTTTAGAGTTCCGACGTGGGATCGGAAGTGGCCTGGGATGACTGGCAGCAAAGAGGATACGAAATCAACACCAGAAGATGTGCCACAGTTCGTGGAGTTAACTAGATTGGGACAGAGGTAAGGGGTTACCCAACTCTTACAAATATGAAAACTGTGAATACATTCATTAACAAAATTGAAGACAAGGTGCCGGAAGAGCATAGAGTTCCTCTCATGGATGTAACATTACAATCTGCTTCAGCGAGATGGTGGGAAACCCATCGCAACTCTCTAGGTAGGTGGGAGGATGTAGCTAAAACATTAAAAAAAATATTTTAGGTGGCTTCAGGACCGCAACTAGAGGAAAAGTACCAAGGATATTCAGATCCCTTAGTGCACCTAAATATCTATGAATATAAGTGAAGAAAAAAGGAATACCCGAAATATTTATGGGTACATAACTTCATACATTCACTAGACACTATTCCACAATCTTGGCACCTGACATAAGAAAATAAGAGAGAGAAAGACACCTTGGAAACAATTGCGGAAATATTTACTAAGAGTTTTTATTTCAAAGGAGATACAGAGAAAGTTACAGAGACCCTACAAGCAATTAAAAGAATATTGTTTTTCCAAGAGCTTGAGGAAACTGAGGAGATGTTCATGTAAGATCAGAAAGCCAAGGAATCACTAACATGAAAAAATATAGACTGGGAGATAGATGACGATGATTTAGAAAACCTTCGACATTTATATTTTGAAGAAAAGGAAGGGGAACGAGAGATACAGGAGGAACCTACTACTGAAGAACTACACCTGTTACCCTTGAATAAAAAGAAACAAAACATTGGGAGCGAAGAAAAGCCCAAGATCGCATCTATAGGAGATTATTGGGATACAAAAGCCACAAAAGAAATTTTTGATTTGCTACAAGAATACGAAGATATATTCCCATCTTTAGTAGCAGAACTAAAAGGAGTTAAAGGAGATTTGGGGGAGATGCGCATAATACTGAAACATTATTCCAAGTCAGTAAAACATAGACCTTACCGCCTGAATCCAAGAGTAAAAGAAAAGGTCAAAGAAGAAATAGACAATATGTTGAATGCAGGCTTGATCTTTCTAGTTGAGGAGGCAAAATGGGTAAGCCCAATAGTAATACAAAGTAAAAAGGAAAAATAAAAAATTAGAGTATGTGTAGACTACAGAAGTCTAAATAATGCATGTACCCCTGACCCTTTCCCAACACTATTTAGTGACGAAGTTTTGGATAATGTGGTGGTAAACGAAGCTTACTCATTCACATATGGTTTCTCAAGATATCATCAAGTACAAATAGCAGAAGAGGATAAAAGAAAAACCACTTTCACAACATAATGGGGATCATATTCTTATCATGTCATGCCTATTGGGTTAAATAATGCACTAGTTTTATTTTCAAGGATAGTGATAGCAGCCTTCAGAGACTACATTCATAAATTTCTAGAAGTATACATGGATTTTTGATATTCAACAAGATGAAGAGCTTAGTGAAAATTAAGCACCTTCAATAAGTGGGGCCCACAGGCTATTTTTAGGTGTATGTCTATTTTTAGACATGGTGAGAATATTCTATAAGTAGCACAAGGCTATTTGTTTGATCGAGTTTGAAAAATATATGAAGTTATATTTTTAAAGAATTGGGCGAAGTTTATTTATAGATCGCTAATCTAAAAATAGATGCATGTCAATTATTATTAGCCCTTAATAATAATCCGACAATAAATATCAACTTATTCTCTTGGAGCACCTTATTTCAATGAACAGATTTGGAAAAATAGTGGGCTGAAGGAATCACGCAGTTCCTAGGGTGGTTGGCGACTCATATATGGAGGACTCAGTTATAACTGATAGAGGCAAGTTGTGACAGAGTTGGAAGAGTAGTTATGTGAGCTATTATTTAGTTTAACTCAGTTAAGTGAGTTAAAATCAGTTGTGCTAGTTGTATCTATTTCTAACTGAAGATACACTAGTGAGAGTTTATTGAATTAATTATTTAATTAATTCACAACTAGAGACTCACTTGCAACTGAACAAATACAACAGTTAACTACTTGCATGTCAATTCATGTGGAGACCCAATGGAGAGATAGGTGAAAAGGTGAGATGGACTATTTGTTGTGAATATTGTGATGCATTCTATGCATCCAACACACATTGGAGATGCCAATGAGGATTGAATAGCCAAGTCAAGGCAAGGTCGAATTCATTCAGGGGTCTTATTCAACAGGGATTGTGCAGTGGAGGCAGGCTGTCAGGAGGCAAGAAATTGGTGCATAGATATGCAAATTTCTACATGACAGTGTGTAATGGTTTTTGATTGTACTGAGAGATTGATGTACTAATATTTGTATTATATTGTTACGTGTTCCATTGATATAAATAATATATGATAGTTGGGGCTTTTAGCTTTAAGCTTTCCCATTAAACAACTCTGTTTATGTGCAATTGATTTTCTTCATATGTATTTGCAATTGGCGATTTAATTTCCGCAAAGAATTAAGTGGAAGGATTCTGTATTTAACATAAGATTAATTTTTTAGACCAGGGGAGTCTGGTAATATACATGCATCTTGTATAATTTATACATGGTATCGGAGCAATTTTAATCACTGGAGATTGCAATATTGAAACGGTGCTGAGTTTTGTGCTGGTGGACAATTCGAATTTGCTACAAAAATTTCTTGGTGCGACAGTTGAGTATTCATTGAAATGGCTTTGAATGGGTTGCGGTTGGAGTATGCCCTTGAGGGTAGCTCAAAATACATAGCTTGGAAGGACATGATGGAGGCGGTTCTTGAAGATAATGGTCTGAAGGAGTTCATTGATAACAATGTTCCTAAGCCCACTTCGGCAGATGTTGCAGTACTTGACGCCTGGAAAAATAAGGTAGCGAAGACAAGAATAATTCTGTTGGAAGGTGTGAAGGAAAATATTGTGTCAAGACTTCACGGGAAAGCCAATCCATTTGCAATGTGGAAGGCTTTGACATATCTTTCCCAAAGCAGCAACGACCATAGGAAGTTGGCACTGAAAGATAAGCTCAAAAAAATCAAAATTGAGAAGGGCACAAGTATTCCAAAATATCTCATGAATTTTTTCCAATGTAGGGATGAGCTAGGGAGTGTGGGAATCATAGTTTCTGATGATAAATTGGTGAGCTTGGCTCATCTTGGGCTTTCAAAGAGTTGGCACAGTTATCAGTACTCTGTCAATGGACGAGAGAAACTACTGGATTGGGGGCAAATTTGGTCGGATCTAGTGCAGGAGGAGATAAGGCGAAGTACCAAGGATGGCTCTTCATCAAAGAATAATGATGAAGATAATTGCACTTTGGTTGCCAAAGCAAGGAAAGGGAAGGGGAAGAAATCTGTAGAAAATTTGAATAACTGATATGTTATCCACCAAGATTCTCCTGATCACACACTATTTTAGCTTCATGCACAATACATAATCTCTTCTACCATTGATCATTACATGCGGAAATAAAATCAATTGCATGCACACATTAAAACCATAAACAATCACACATATGAACACAGTATTTCATGGGAAAGCTTAAAGCTGAAAACCCCCAACTATCTGTATATTATATTTCATGGAGATCATGTAACAATCATAGTACAAAGCTCCTCACAAGCTCTCAGCACCACCTCCAATTGCTACACACTATCAAGCTAGATCTAGCAAAACACATGCTCCAATCTTTTGCCACTTGATAGCCAGCCTCTATTGCGTAATCAATGCTATGGGATGGCTCATTAAATAACATAAACCACTTGGCTTGTACTGCGCAATCCTCATGGGCTTCACCAATCACTGGTTGTTGCAAATATGCAACAGTATAGTCACAACTGATAGTTAACCTGCTCTTTCACCTATTTCTGCACTGGTCTCCACTGAAACTGTCCATGCACTGAAGTTAACTGATGTATTCTTTAGTTTATTAATGAGTTTATAATTAGTGAATTAATTAATAATTAATTCACACCACTCTCACTAATTGTATCAATCAGTTAAACTAGATACAAATAGCTCAATTATGTTTAGATTAGTTAAACTGAATACAACTCCACTAACTTCCTCAATCAACTCCACCAAACTCTGTCACATGAGTTCTAACTGAAGTATCCATGCAATAGCTCCACTTAACCCTCAGGAATAGCGTAATTCCTTCTGTCAGCTTCTGTGCCACATCTATGCACTTAACTGAAGTGCTCCAAGAGAATAAGATAACGTTTAGAGTCTAAATATTATTAAGAGCTAATAATATTTGACATATCTATTTTTAGACTGGCAATCTAAAAATAGATTCTGCCCAATATGTCTAAAAATAGAAGTCCATATTTTTTTCCCGACTTGACCAACCATCCACAAATAGCATCCTGCAACTCATAGAACATGATCCATATGTCTAAAAATAGACATAGTCTAAAATAGACTTTGCGCCAAAAAAAGCCTGCGGGCCCACTTAGTGAAGGCGAATCTTTTCACTAAGCTCATCATATTGTTGCAATCTCAACAAAATCCCATCCAAAATCTGAGGCTAAAGGAAAGAAGCTGGATTTGTCCAAGGTGAAGTGTTTTCACAGTCATGAACATGGGCATCTCGCCAATAACTTCCCACAGAAAAAGAATAAAAAGAAGGATGTTGGAGCTGCAGCTGGTGAGGCCCTTGCCTCACAATTTGAACTTGATTAATCCTTGATCGCATGCTTGGTTTCAAGCGCAATGGGATTAGTGTGGTATATTTATAGTGATGCTTCCTTCCACATGACGGGAGACAAGGAGTTGTTTAGTGACTTGGAGGAGAAAGATCTCCAAATGCATATAGAGATGGGCGATGATGGTAGATACAGTGTGACCAACATTGGAAACATTACCTTTGAGAGGGAGTCAGGTAAACCATTTATGTTGAAAGATGTTATGCATGTTCCAGGTCTGAAGAAGAACTTGGTCTCGATCGCGATGTTGGAGGACAAAGGTTATGACGTTGTTTTTAGCGAGGGAAAATATTTCCTGCGACATAAAACAATGGGTCAAACCAAGGGGATAGGGATTTGAGTTAAGAATCTCTACAAGCTAGAGGTAGATGGCTTCCATGCAATGATGGGCAAAGCAAAAGAAGTGGTGAGCCGGGATGAGTGCGAATTATGGCACAGGAGATTGGGCCATCTTCACCATGGCGCCTTGAAGATTTTGCACCAGGATTCTATTGGACTTCCCAAGGGTACTCTTGTGTAGTCAAATTAGTGCAAGGGATGTACTATGGATAAGTTTCTGAAGACCACCTTTCATGAGAAGGATAACCATGCTTCAGTGATCCTGGAGAGAATTCACATAGACGTGTGTGGACCTTTCTCGGTTGCTTCAACAAAAAAACACATGTATTATGTTATATTTGTTGATGACTATTATTGTAGATGCTAGATCTTATTTATGCAGAATAAGAGTGAAACATTCTCAAATCTATGTGAGTTTAAAGCATTGGTGGAGAAGGAGTCAGGGAAGCAAGCGAAGGCTCTGCAGAGCGATAATGGTGGTGAATATATCTCAAACGAATTCAAAGACTTCTGTAGCAAAGAAGGAATTCGAAGAGAACTCATAGCACCTCATAACCCACAGTAGAATGGGGTCACGAAGAGGAAGAACAAAATGATCGTGGGTGCTACACGAGCTATGCTGCATGACCAGGGCCCACCAATGCACTTGTGGGCGGAAACATGTAACACTGCGGTTTATGTGCAAAAATATTGTCCTCATAGGGTACTTGGCATGAGTACACCTGAAGAAGCTTTTACTGGTAAGAAGCTTGATATTTCTCATTTGAAGATTTTTGGCTCATTTTTTTACATTCATGTGAAAAAGGACGCCAGGAAGAAGCTGGAGCCAACTTCAGAAGCTAGGATATTTGTGGGGTACACAGAAACACCCCATAATTATTGTGTGTATTTTCCAAACAATTGTATGACTGTGGTGCGATGGGATATAAAATTCAATGAGGAGAAAGCCATGGAGTTGTCGCTTGAGAGGGAGCCACACTTGCATGCAAAGGAGGAACATATTGTTCCCAAATATGAGCCCCAATATGTGGATCAACCACAAGAGGAGGATCATGGAGTGGAGGATTCCACTCACACAGATCCAAACATCAGAACGGGCAGAAAGCATACCACAGAAGTTGAGAGGCTGAAGCTTGATGCGGCACAGAATGTAGGAGTCCCTACATCACAGATCAGATAGAGACAGTCACCTGATCGATTCAATGGATACATGGCTCTCATGAGAAAGTGTATCGTGATAGAGCCATCTTCCTTTGAGGAAGTAGTGCAAGAGCCCACATGGGTAGATTCCATGGCGGAGTATGACTCCATTGTCAGAAACAATGCCTGGGAGATTGTTCCAAGGCTTGTTGGTAAATCAGTGGTAGGTTCAAGATGGATCTACAAGGTAAATCAAGCTACTGATGGGAGCGTCGAGAAGTATAAGGCAAGATTTTTTTCCTGGGGCTTCTCACAGATGGAGGGGATTGATTTTGAAGAAACCTTTGCACCCGTTGCACGTTATTCTTCCATAAGGACCATCCTTGCTCTCTCAGTGCAGATGGGTTGGCACATTCATCAGATGGATGTGAAGAATGCTTTCCTTAATGGGATCATTGAGGAAGAAGTGTACATTGAGCAGCTTGAAGGATTTGAGATCTTCAACAGCGAGTTGCATGTGTGCAGACTCAGAAGAGCGTTGTATGGGCTGAAGAAAGCACCCCATGCTTGGTACAAACATATTGACAACTATTTAACTGGACTTGGCTTCACCAAGAGTGAGGCAGATGCAAACCTATACGAAATTGTGGTGGAGGGTAAGATTTTAATAATTGTTCTTTATGTTGATGATTTAATACTAACGGGTGATGAGCAGTTGATACACTCATGCAAGGAAGGTCTTACAAAGGAGTTTGAGATGAAGGATTTGGGCCTCCTTCATTATTTCCTTGGATTGGAAATATGGCAGCGAGAAGGTGAACTGTTTGTGTCTCAAGGCAAGTATGCTCGAGAGATACTTGGTAAGTTTCACATGCAGGACTACAAGCCCATGGATACTCCTCTTCCAGGAAATTGGGGGAAAGAGGATGTTACATCGGCAGAGGTAGTGGATGCTACTGTCTATCGATAGTTGGTGGGTTCACTCATGTATTTAGTTAATACAAGACTAGACATATTCTATGCAGTTAACCAGCTTATTCAAGAGATGGTTAAGCCTACCAATCTCTTTTGGAAGGCAGGAAAGCACGTCCTGAGATATCTTAGGGGCACATCTGAGTAGGCTTATGGTACAGACAGATGGATGAGGTGAAGTTGCATGGCTTCATGGATGCAGATTGGGCAGGCAGCCCAACAGACATAAAGAGCACATAAGGAGGGGTTTTCAGTGTCAAATCTACAATATTTTCTTAGTACAATAGGAAAAAAATATTCGTGGCACTCAGTTTAGCAGAAGTAGAATACATGGCAGCAAGTTAAGCTACATGTGAGGCTATCTGGATGAGGAAGATCCTGGTCGGTTTGTTCGGTTCTCATTTATATTCTACAGTGATAGATTGTGATAATCACAGTTGCATTAAAATCTCAATTAATCCTATGTTTCATGATAGATCCAAACATATAAATATCCGGTATCATCATATCAGATATTGTGTGCAGCGGAAGATCATGTTGCTTCAGTACATTCCTACGGAAGATCAGGATGCAGATATTTTGACGAAGGCGCTCACCTGGAGCAAATTCGAATACCATAGAGGCAGGATCGGCGTGAAGGATAATCCATATCTTGTTAAGAGGGAGTGTTGAGATTCAATAAGATGATGAGCTTAGTGAAAATTAAGCACCTTCACTAAGTGGGGCCCGCAGGCTATTTTTAGGTGTATGTCTATTTTTAGACATGGTGAGCATATTATATAAGTAGAAGGAGGCTATTTGTAGATGGTTGATCAAGTTGGAAAAATAGATGAGATTATATTTTTAGAAGATTGGGCAAAGTCTATTTATAGATCGCTAATCCAAAAATAGATGCATGTAGATTATTGTTAGCCCTTAATAATAATCTGACAATAAATATCAACTTATTCTCTTGGAGCACTTTATTTCAGTGAACAGATTTGGAAAATTAGCGGGCTAAAGGAATTACAGAATTCCTAGGGTGGTTGGTGACTCATGGATGGAGGACTCAATTATAACTGATAGTGGCAAGTTGTGACAGAGTTGGAAGAGTATTTATGTGAGCTATTATTTAGTTTAACTCAATTAAGTGAGTTAAACTTAGTTGTGCTAGTTGTATCTAGTTCTAACTAAAGATACACTAGTGAGAGTTTCGTGAATTAATTATTTAATTAATTCACAACTAGAGACTTGGTTGCAACTGAACAAATACAACAATTAACTACTTGCATGTCAGTTCTAGTGGAGACCCAGTGGAGAGATAGGTTAAAGGGTGAGATGGAGTATCTGTTGTGACTATAGTGATGCATTCAATGCATCCAACACACATTGGAGATGCCAATGAGGATTGCGCAGTCAAGGCAAGGCAAGATCAAATTCATTCAGGGGTCGTCTTCAACAGGGATTGCTTGTGGTTATCGTAGAATTTGTTAGGAGGCAGAAATTGGTGCATAGATATGAAAATTTCTGCACAGTGTGTAATGATTATTGATTGTACTGAGAACTTGATGTACTAAGCTTTGTATGAGATTGTTACATGCTCCATTGATATACATAATATATTATAGTTGGGGTTTTTAGCTTTAAGATTTCGCGTTAAACAACTGTGTTTATGTGCGATTGATTTGCTTCATATGTGTTTGCAATTGGCGATTTAATTTCCGCAGATAATTAAGTGGAAGGATTCTGTATTTAACATAAGATTAATTTGTTAGATCAGGGGAGTCCAGTAATATACATGCATCTTGTGTAATTTCTACATGGATGATTGGACAATGTATAGTTTACTAAAAAACCATGCAAGTGTTTTAAGTATAACGTTTGATAGGTGCAGACAACTTCAAATTTCATTGAATCTCAGAAAGTGCATTTTTGCAGTACCATTTGGAACACTATTGGGACATGTTGTCTGTAAACAGGGAGTATGTGTGGACCCCGCAAAGGTGGTGGTAATTGTGAATATGGATGCCCCAGAAAATTTTAAGCAGTTGAGATCACTATTTGGACACATAGGGTACTACATGAGGTTTATCCACAACTATGCTAGAATCAGAACACCACTGGAAAAGCTGTTGTGGAAAATAGAACAGTTCATATGGAATGATGAATGCACCAAAGCATTGGACACACTAAAGGAGAAACTAGCAAGTGCACCTATTTTAGCTCATCTGAACTGGGATAAACAGTTCCATGCGCACATCGACGCTCCAAGTATTTCTTTGGGAGCGGTGCTAGCTCAGCCAGGAGAAACATCCATAGACCACTCGTTGTATTTCTCAAGCAGAAAATTATCAACGATAGAAAGGAACTACACAACCACGGAGAGGTAAGCTCTTGAGATGGTCTATTATTTAAAAAATTCTTCTACTACTTATTGGGAGGTGTTGTCGCATAGATTGTCTAGGCATCGCGACAGCGGCTCAGATCGGGGGCTGTCACCCTGATCCCCAATCTCTCTATCTAAGCTATCTCCTTGCAAGCTAAGGGAGGTAGACCCTATTATAAATGAAGAAGAGAAATCTAGGAGACACAGCTAAAACACCAAATACTTGATAAAATTAACAAGATTTCACGGATTGATTATGTTAAAACCAATGCCTTATGGAGTCAAACAAGATCCTGTTATGCAATTAAAGATAAGTATTGGATGTATAACTGCTGCTAAATGACCACAATGATATTCAATTGAAAAAACCACAACCATGAATTAAATAGCTGAAACAAAGCTATCATGAAACGATCATTAAGATAAATGGCAGATGCTTGAAAGATTTCCGAAATTATGATATTTCCAATATAACCCAATTCGAAAATTCAAAAGCTCCACAGTCAAACTTCAGATAAAAATTTGAGGCTCATTTGACTTTAAGACTTGGAAGATTTTTTAGAATTTAGAATTTTTTAGAATTTTTTAGTTATTATTTTTATTTTTATTTTTAAATCCTAAAACAAAAATGAGACTTCTAAAAAAAATAAAATAAAAAAAAAAACTGAGATTTAAAATCTAAACTAAAACATTGAACTTAACCAAAAAAACTAAACTATGAGCTAAATAAAATCTAAAATTCAATTAAAAAAAAAACAAAACTAACTCTAATTAAAATCGAAAACAAATGTCTAAAGCTAGATTATACCTACGCTAAATTTAGAACAATACAAATAAATCTAAAACCTACGCTATCGTAAACTAACACTATCCAAAACCTTATTATTTTTTTTAAAAAATCGAACCAAATAAAATCTAACACTAAATTACATTATACAAAAGAAACAAAATTAAAACCTAACAACGAAAACCCAAAATGGATATAAGCCGAAGTTTTTGTTTGACTCAGATTTTTTATGTGTGCGTTTGTCGTTGTATTGTGTATTCACAGGTGGACTGGACAGCGGGGAGAGGTCGAAGAGCTAGGGTATAGATGCCGACGACAGACATAGAGAGTGAAGGTTTTGAATATATGTATGCGTTTATCGTTTCTTTCATTTGCAGGTGAGAAGGAGCAGACAGAGCCACGACGACGGATTGATGCAGGTCGATGGAATGGTCAGAATGATAAATCGATGGCTAAGGAAAGTGAAAGTAGAAAAATTGAAGCGTAGGAGCAATGGCTTGGACGACACGTAGAGTGGAGAGCAGAATGATGCAGGAAGGTTTGCAGAGAACGTGAAGAGGGTAAGAAGGTTGAGCGATGGTGAAATTGACGTGCAGAAAAAGGCTGAGGAGGCTCTGATGCAAAGAAAGGGAAGGCATTGACAGGGGCAGCGAGGCAGCAGCCAAAGATAGTGAATAAACCCTATCCAGAAATCTAAATTTTTTTCTTGAAACCCTGATCTCATACACTTTTTCAATCAAATGACGCTCAAATTTTCCCACAGAGGTGCTTTGAGGCCAGATCTGGCTCAAATCTTTAAAAAAAATTCTGAGTAGACCTGTAACCTGCAAAACCAGTCGGATCCCGAAACATATATACACCAAAAAATATTATTAAACCCTCACTTCCCTAATAAAAATACAAATTTACAAAGCTAATATACAATTTGGGAGGCTCTCATAGCCAGATTTAAATTTATTTCAGCGCAATTTTTTAGAGATTTAAAAATTTAGTGAGAGGCACAAGCCCTAGAAAACCTTGCAAAACCACCAATTTCATAAGATAGATTTGGAGTTCAACAAATAATGAGCTTTTCAGATTTATGTTATATGAGAGTCGGCTGGTCCAAGCGAAGACTTCCCCAGACGCTCAACTTAAAAAAAATTCCCCGCACACTTAGATCTGAATCTTAGATTGATAGAGATTTAATAAAATAAGATGAGATCCCTAAGAAAAAACGAAAATGTCATTTTATGAACCCAGAAAAATGCACAAGATACCTGTATGCAGATTAATCCATGAAGGTCATTAACCATAAAAATCCAAACAAATTAGTAGAGTTTAGAGACAATTCACCACATAGATCCGAGAAGGAACATCAAAATTTGTAACCCCAAAGTCTTTATGCTTTATTCCTCAAAAAATTACAAGAGCTTTTAAGAACAAGTGCTCGATCCTCAGATCGGATGATTAAGACTGACAAAGACCTCTAAATTTATAGGACAAAATCTCCAACGGATAGTTCGGTTGATCCTTGTCAAAATAATCTCAACCACCAAAAAGATTTCATCATCTTTAATCAGAGCGTTGAAATTATAAATTTGGGGAAAAAACGAATTTATCATTTAATTCAATTTTAATTAACTAAAAAATATTAATTTTGAGTTAATTACCCCAAAATTTTGACTTTGACTTAATCACTAAGGCCCAAAGGTCCAAAATTTCTTAAAATTCTCAAAATTCCCTTGGCCCGGGGCTTTTAAAAATAATTTTCCAAGGACCCACAAGTTTTTCCTTTGACAGATTTAATCCTAAGTTAGGACCCTAAATTAATTAAATTTCTGGTTTAAGATTTTTTTAAATTAATTGACCAAAAAATTTAATTATTTGATTGAGAGGGGATTTTAATTATTTTTCCGACCCTCTTTACATAAGATAATACATTTAGACACATGAAGGTTGAATACCTCATATACATCGCATTTTTACATGTTAGTGATGACTATATCTACAGCTGAGTTTTCTAGAAACTGATTTCCTTATGTCAATATGTCATCCAGAAAACCCTCCTAAAACTTTTTTTCACCTTTCTACCTTTCCAGTTCGCCCATGTCGAATATCAAAACCTCATATCACAATCCTATCTAGCTTCAGCCTTATTGGTCTGCCCATCAGCCTTAAAAGGCAAATCCACATCTGTTTCAATAGTCTCCCCTATGTTAGGAAGTGGCGTTTTAGGACATTTCACCTTTGGCAATCATCAAAAAGCCAAAAAGCCTCCATCTGCAACAGACCTACCATGACTGATCCCTTACTTTGCAAATGAAATTGACAAACAGCCTTAAGTCGCGCCACTCATATTCCTTAGGTCTCAGCACTGCATAAAGCCCAATCTCAAGCTGGCTAGTAGGTTTTTCACAGTGTTCTATGGTTTCTACAAGGGCAGGAAATATAACTTCATCTCTGGAGGAAATGCTTGATCTACAGTTAGAGGAACAGCTGCTTCTAAATGTATTGTGAGCCTGAGATGAAGCTGCAAAACAAAAGTCACTCATCAGGACCTTACAGCTCTTTCCAGCATGAAAATCACAGTAAGAAAGGGTCGCCACTGTCTCAGCAAAAGGGTAAATTGTCAAGGCCCAGAACCTCCTTCATTTACAAGCAGAGGGTTAGGGCGCCTCCTTCATCCATAAGCAGAGGGCGCAGGCCAGTGTTGACTCAGAAGGTTGCAAAAGTCCAGGTTTGCCTTTACTGAAACAATGAAACAATATCTTCAGGTTTCATGAATGTAATTGATGATCATAACAGGAATAGAGCTTGCAATATGCTAGCTCAAAAGAAAGGAAAGTCTGATTTGATAAAGGAGCTCATCTCAAACTTTCAGAATCATGTGAATTGATGAAATGAAGAAAGGCATGTCATTGGTGAAAATTCCAAAGCATAAGTACCCTGTCTATCCACAAGATCAAATAGAACAGATGATAACCAATGCCATTACACAGGCAAGAGAAAGTTCTTGGTTTTTCAAGAAAGCACTAACCTTCATAGTCACAAAGGTTATTTGTCAAGTAAATCAATCATGAGATGAACAAGCCACATATCTAAATCACCCTTAGGACAGTGCAGGGAGACAGTATTACTCTGGCTAGGGTTTCTGCTGACACACAATGATGCTTGCAAGAGAAGGTGCTAAGACTGATGTTTTCCAAGTAGTTTACTTACCATCACCTTCAGAAAAAGGCTGTCTTGAAAAGAATTGTTTAAAAACCTTCAAGTACCTTACCTGATGAAGAGCCTCCTCCATGTATGAGCAGATGGCCAAAGCTACTGCAGGCTGCTGAAACTGATTGATACAAGAAAGCAGTGGAAGGATACCAAAAAGGAATAAAGGCCATCACACAGATGAATGATAGTGCTGAATATGCAAAGGTATTGGTACTCCTATTTCAAAGAACTATCTGACAGACTATACCTACAGTAGGAAAGAGACAATATTGAATATATGTGTGCCACTGATACCAAAAAGAAGACTTTCTCCTTGAGAAAAAGGTCAAGCAACAAAACAATATCATATACCAAAGGTCCAAAGAGGCGCCTTTCAAGAAATGGTGTTTACATCTTTCAAATGTTTTTGGTGCATTATGAATAGCCCTTCCTTGCTAACAATCGCCAAGAGAGGAAAACAGTGAACATAGTTCAGTCATGAAATGGTTCTATTGACAAAAAAAGGGTTTAACACACTGATCAAAACAAAATAAGGACTGTGTATCAAAAAGCCCTGTTTTCATATTCTACAGGCTTGTCTTTTCAGATGGGGGAGGCAAATGGGTATATGATCTTATGATTAGGCAGAAGGAATTTGTTTTGATGAATTATCACTGTTTATATGTCTTATAACAAACACACTTGTTATCATTCCAAAGGGCAGGTGTAGCACAGAACTGCATGGAAAAAGGACCTGCAGACAAGACCTTTTAAAATTTTGTCACCAAGAAGATTTCCCCTTTAAATTTATTATTCACTGTGTTCCAAAGGTCTTTCAGCCTGTGATCATTGTTGGATAGTTTAAAAGGAAGAAAGCACAACCTTTATTTTGAGGGAAAAAAGGGTACTGTATACTACACCTACAAACAGAGATTTGAAAACCCACTATAGGTAAAAGATGAAGGAGTTGTCAAAGCAAAGTGACAAATCACCTGTGTTATTGAAACACCGTAGCAGAAGTGGTGGAGTTGGTCGACTTAAATTGATCAGAGTTCAGAGCTCGGGGTCAGAATCAAAGGGCGGTATATATATATTCAAATAACAAACCCACTGTTTGAAAAAACAAACAGAGTTAAAAATCAATGTTAATTCCGAAAGGGTAAGTGACCGTTGGAGAGTTATGGTGATATAGTATCAAAGAGTAATTATGGTGTAAATTTTTCATTTTCAAAAATCTGAAGAAGAGCCCACGCCTCTCCAACATCAAGACAAAGAGAATCTGGTCGGAAATTCACAGGTTTGCCCTAGAAAAAGCAGCGCGACGTGCCTGGGATTTGGCGCGACGTGCCTGGGCAGCAAAATACACGGGGCCCCTTCGTCGGCGCGACGTGCCTGTAGGTTGGCGCGACGTGCCTGTACAAGGTCGCCCGACCACACGACAGGCCGACCCGACAAGCTTTTCCTGCGCGACGGGTTTTCTCCAAAGGTTGCCGCGCAGCTATCCAGAGTGTCCAGTGCTTCTTTCATCCTTTCAAGCGGGCATCCATCAAAATTTGAGGTATTTTTATGAACTCCCCATCGATTGCAAGGTGTTGATAAATGACAAGAATGTTTGAAAACCCCGGACCTTGCCATTATTGTTAAAAACAAAAGCAGTTTTTCCTACACAGTGAGATGAGGTAATTGCATTGTGAATATACGGGGTTTTATGGTTAGGAACCAATTTGTGTCGTTTTCAAATCATGTATTGATTGACATCAGAAATTTCAAGAACAGAGTGACTGTTGCCATTATCTCACAAGCACACCTTTGTAGCAATCTGCCCCTATTTCACTATATTTCACTACTGTAAGTTTGTTAACAGAGAGCTTCCAAAGATGACAGTACATTAAAAAGGTAGAGGTTGTTGATGAGAAGTTAAACCTTGGAGGCAGGGGTATAGAGTGTGTTGGTGTATCTCTCAAAACTCACAAGCAAAGAGTGTATTGTCTAAACTACTGTGTGCACTGATTTTACACCCAACCTAGGTCTACTTTTTCTTTTACACTACCTTGTATCATATTGAAGATTTGTTAACAGGGATTCTGAGGGTGAAACAAGGCCATTTTCTAGAAGGCAGGGTTGTTGGTGATTAAATCTAAACTTTGAAGGCAGAAGTATACAGGTGATGTTTGATTTCTTAACTTCACAAGAGAAAGTGTCCCTCATAAAGCACTGTGTATTGTTAATCTAGGTCTGCCCTCTTTTTTATCACATTATCATGTTGAAAAACTGATTGACAAAGAGACTCTAAGGATAAATGTTACATTGAAGGGCAGATTTCATTGATGTGTTTCTAACTTTGGAGGCAGAAGTACAAAAGCAGTGTTTTGTTTTCTTAAAACTTCACAAAGGAAAGGGGCCTTTTTCTGAAGAACAGAGTTGTTAGTGTTTGAAGTTAATATTGGAAACAGGGGTACAGGTATTTTGGTGGATCTCTTAAACTCACAAGCAGAAAGTATGTTTCCTAAAACCACTGTGCATTGGTTATACATCTAACTTGGGTCTGCCTTTACCAAAATCGTATTGTATCATCTGAAGATTGTTGAACAGAGTTTTTCTGAAGGTGAACAGAGCCACTTTCTAAAGGGCATAGTTGTTGATGGTTGAAACTTTAAACATTGAAACCAGAGGCACAAAGGTCTCCTTTCTTTCCACTGTGTGGTCTCTACAGAAATCTGTTGACAGAGGTATTTTTCAAGGTGAATGACCTGAAGAGCAGGGTTTTTATATTCAAGTTTTGTTTGAAAACACAAATAACAGTGTAGGTTGGCCTCTAACAAAGTCACAAGAGGGGTGATTGTTCAAAACTGTGCACAGGGAATCTACGAAGCAGCTACCCCATCTTTTACACATGGTACCATTGTTAAGAAGGTTACATAGCTGAACTGTATCCAGATTTGAAGGACTGTTGTTAATAAGTGCAGAGGTGGCTTATTCCAAGAAACATTGTTGCATTTTATTCAAAATCACAGGGTCCATATCTGTCCAAGCAGTGTAGTGGCCAGTTTCAATCCAGCAGAACATTTTTCATACAGTGAAGGCAGTTTGCCTCTTCCAAAGCTTGTTTCAAGTCAGAATGCCTCCAAAACGAGATCACAAAGGCGGACCACATAAGAGATATGAGCCTATCTCCATAGAAGAAATCAATGCTCACCCATCAGTGCTTTTAAATTTCCATGAAGTAGGCTGTCTTGATTTCTGTCAGAGGATAGAAGAAGTCAAGAGTTTCTCGCCACTTACACATTTGTGCGCTTTGAGATTCAAGGACAAACACTTCCGGTTAGCAGGTCTTGACTTCAAAATCTCTCCAAGGTATGTATCCAAAGCTACCAAGATCTCGTATCATGGTGAAAAGTGGTTTAAACAAGCGCATCTTGATCTGGAGGATTATAAACCTTTCATCAAGCCTGAACATAGGGAAACCATCACTGCTATTTTCCCTTTCTCCTATCTTCTTGACAGTTATGCTCCACTGATGAAGGCCATAATGAGATATTTCACTTGTGAAGGGAGGTTTAGCCAAATTTTTGCCTATCATGTTTGCTTGTTGATGCATTTTACTAGAAGCAGGAAATTAAACCTTCCATACTTTTTGTCCAAAAGCATAGAGAAAATGGCAGCTACAGTCCAAAAGAAAGCTCCACCTCAGCAAATCCCTTCTCTCTTTCACCATTCCTTGATCAAAATCATCTTCTTACACCAGCTGGAGAAGAAAGGAGTTTCATGGGATTCATTCATTAGCCATGCCGATTTCGCCACTGTCCCTCCTATTCATGTGTCTCCTACTCAGCCTATCCATCGCCCAGTGCCTTTATCTAGTAAGCCTACCCCTAAAAAACTCAAGATGACCACTGGGCAGCCAAGTAAACAGGGAGAAGGAGAGGGCAGTGAGCCACAGGGAGAAAAGGAGGATGATGAACATCAGCAACCAGATTTTGAGGGACAACAGCAGTTGGAAATCAGTGGACAACAGCTAGAGGTTGACAAACAGCAGCAAATTCAGGAAGAGGGACAGCAGCTAGAGGTTGATGAACAGCAACAAATTCAGGAAGAGGGACAGCAGCTAGAGGTTGATGAACAACAGCAAGTACAGGAAGAGGAACAGCAGCAGACAGAGATTGAAGAGCAGCAGGTTGAGCAAACAATTGAAGCATCTTTTGAGCCACAAGCTGGACAGGATGTTGAGGAAGGACAGCAAGCTGAAGCTGCCTCCTTGACAGTGACGAAAACTGTTCCTAAAAAGAGGAAATTGCCCAAAAAGGCAACTTCTAGCTTGCCAAGGAGAAAAAGCGCTAGATTGGCCTTCAAAGGCAAAAGTGCAATTGGAGAAAGTGCCAAGCATGGAGGTAAATCAGCTGTCATCCCTATACCAAGCGATGACAGTGACAATGAGGCCCGCATCCTTGAAAACCTCCTCATTCACAAAGAAGGGCAAATTGAGGTGTTACAAGAAGATCTTCAAAGGGCGAGGAATTTCAACCATTTCTTGGAGGTTGAAAACAAACAAATGAAGTATCATGCAGCCATTCATGAGGCAAGGGCGATCAAGTATAAGAAAGAGGCAGAAAAGGCGCAAGTAAGAATTAAAGAGCTCATTGGCGAGTTTGATGATGAAGAGGAGGAAGACCAGCATAGGCGAAAGAGGCCTAGGACCATCGGGCTTAGAAGAGCCTTGGAGAAACAGAGAGCAGAAGAACAAGCTCAATTCGAAGCCTTTCCTCTCACTGCCCTCTTTGAGCAGGAAATTGAGGAAAACAAGGAAGCATGGCTTGAGAGAGCTAACCAGCATTTGGAAACAAAGCTTGAGAAGGCAAACAGGGATCTTGAGCTACAGAGAAAAAGGACCCTTCACTTTTAGAAGCTAAATCAGTTTGCCAGGCGAAAATTGAAGGTAGCACAAGAAAAATTGAAGAAGTTGAAGGAGAGGCGCCTAGCACGGAAAGAAGCAAAAAGCATATCAGCCCTTGATATTTTGGCTTCAGCTTCGGAGCATGTTTCTATGGAACCTTGAGGGTCATGCATGCCAATTTTGGGCCTGTTTCGGAAACTTTTTGTTTTTTGGCATTTTTGGGGTTTTTCGCCAAAAACTCATAAATGCGCCATTTCCGTTTGATGAGTTGTCAAGGGAGGAGGATGATCCCAATGGGTTCCATAATTCCATGAGCAGGTCTCCAGCGATTTTCAGGGCATTTGAAGATCATTCGCCCCTCCAAATTGGCGAAAAACAGCCTCATTTTGCACATTCTGCCCGCCATATCAGCAACCTGCTATTTTCTGGGTTTTTGCACACAGGTACAGTTTTGAGGGACTTTCAGAGATCAGATTGAGATGATTCCACTTGCATTGGAAAGAAGACACAGAGAGATTTCCAACGAGCCATCATGAGCCTCATTTCGACATCGGGAAGGCTTCCATTTGCATCCAGCAAATCAGGGGACCTTTTTCAGGCATAAATATGAAGTATTTTTGTAATTTTTGAACTCCAAAAATCTGCTTTTCCCAAATGTGCGTTAAGCTATTTTTATCATTGAGAAATGATGTAAAGTCAATATAATTTCCGTTTTTAGTAGTTTTTTAGATATTTTATGGGATATTTTGTGCCTTGGGCTTTGCAAAGCCTCAAGGACAAGCTTAGATATTTTGACTTGGCCAATGGGATAGCTAGTTGCTCCATGAGGTTTTCCTCCCTCAAGCCTATTTATCCCATGGTTCTCATTGTAAATCAAGAGGCTGAACTTGAAAGAAGAATTAATGCATTGGTCATATGAGCTTTGAAGAATACACTTGAGTTATGATGTTTGGACTGCCTCTTGGATGCTTTTGAGGAATGTTGAAGGCTTGTTGATGGATTCCTTGACATGGTAGAATGGTATAGTGCTTCTTAATGTGTTTTGTCTTCTAGTTTTCACTCATAATTCATTTTTCTTGCTGCTATAGATCAGTAAAGATTGATTTTGAGACATGCCCATGGAGGCACCTCAAAATCCCCGAATCTTCATAGCTTGATGTTTTCTTCTCCCTTAGTTATGCTAAAGAATTCTTAGCTGCTCTTTAGTAACCTAAGGTGTTGTTGCTAAGTTTTATTCATCAGCTCCATGTATGTTGAGTAGGATGTATGGTTTTCCCTATCTACCTATCAGCTGCCCATAGTTATGTCCATAAAACTTTCTCTTTGACTGATTTGTTGATCATTTTGTTGAACCAAGGAGGCCTAGTCCCGATCTAGCCCTTTGCCTAAAACTATGAAAACTTATTTGTCCAAGTGCCCAATGATTTAGAGACTATGTTTAGGCGTTCCGTCATAGTTTATGAGTTGTTAGTTTGTCTCATGTGTTTTTCCCAAAGTCTGATAGCCTTTTCCCGAAGTTAGAGGGTCATATACCTCTATGTATGGCTTGGATGTTTGATTTCTATGTATTGATTAGCTTATAGTTATTCCTAGCATGATTAATGGCTTGCTATTACATGTTTATGTCTGCTATTAACTAGTTTGCACTTGAAATCCCTTGTTTTTCACCAACTTATTGTTCATTTAATCCATTTTGCCCGGAGATCCCTTCTATTGTGAATCAAATCGGCCCTACAACAGCTTTACATCATCGCCTCATTAGCTTCCTTGATCTGTTTGACCCCATAGCCCAATTTATCTACATCTTGTCATCCAGTTTATGTATTTGATCAGTTTCATCCCTCACAAACTTAAAAACTAAAAAAAAACCAAAAACACACTTCATAACTAGCCTAATATCAGAACATCGCAAGTAAACACACCGACATCTTTTGCACTTATAGAGAGAGCCCTCTCTGAGTCCAGGAAGGCTAGGTCCTTGGGCTCCAAAGCTTGGTTTGATGTTACATCGTCATTTGGCTAGCCAATCCGCCAAATCACGGGACTCTAACAATACTCACCCAAAAGCAACCAGCACAACCATGCTTCTTGTTGGCCTATATCATAGATCTGCAAGGGGTTTGGAAACCTCTTGCTCCATACTGTTATCCAGTCATCCCAATGTGGGTGATGGATCTCATTCTACAAATATTTGGTATCCTCCCATGGTAGGACACCAATCTCTTCAAATATTTGAAGAACTTTGCACTTCATGAAATGTTGAAGTGCACCTCCAATGGGATCTCCTGATGATACCTCCTCCTCATGCAAGGCCTTCCAAAACCAAAGAGGCCTTGGATCTACTGCAAGTATAAGTCTCTCTTTGAGCTGTGGCATGCTCATTGAGAGAGTGTCATCTAGAGAGGAGAAAAATTTTCTCATCTCAAGATGTCTACCCTTTGACATCTCTTTCTCCATGGCTTCCTGAATGAAACTATTATCTGAATGCTCACATGAGGAATGGATCCTCCTTTCTTTACTGTTGCTCTTGGATATCGCAGTGCAATCTTGCTACTCTAAATTATCAGTAAGTGATGATCCTGGGTCATACAACAGTAGATCTCCACAATCTTCTGAAATATTTTCTGCAATAATAGAAAGTGGAAATGCAATCATACCTTGTTTTCCTTTGGTAACACCTTGCATGGCTGCAAGATTTCTTCCTTCCACTATGCTGGCTCCCTCAACTGCTGATGTTGAAGGCTCCTCCTCCAAGGTTGTGATAGTGTTGATACAAGTATCCTCAAGAGATGGTGATGAATTCTCTTCCTCTGATCTCTCTTTATCAAATCTTTATCACCCTTTGAGTGAATTCTACAAAAGAAGATACCTTTGCATGTCTCACATTGCTAAACCACCAATTTCTTGCTTCACCCTCAAGGTGCAACGCTGCAATCTCTACTGCTTCTTTTTCTACCACTAGATCTAGTAGGAAGAAGGCACTGAGTCTTCTTGCCCAAGGTTTTGCTGTAGATGTCCCATCAAAAGTGGACAATAGAAACCTATTTCCCTTGATTTCTCCCTTGCTGCAGGGTCTCCTCTCTTCCTCCAGTTGAATTCACTGTGGGAAGGCTAGAGTCTCCTTAAAGGCTCTAGGTTGAGACTTGTACTCAACAAGGTATTCACTTAGGATCATGTGATCCAAGTGTCCTCCATGCTTCTGGTCTTCTTCTTTGTGAGAATAGGAAGTGCATGGTCCTTCCTCTTCTTGAAACCCTCTAGGAGTTTCTCGGCATCTCTTCTCCTTCATCAGCTTAACCTCCTGGGAGAGGTTATTTTTGGATCTGAAAAGTGATGAGAGTAAACTCATCCTCTCCATCATTCTAATATTTCTCCTTCAGATAGTTAGATCTCACAGGCTGAGCCAAATATCATGCTTTGATACCACTGTAATATCCCAAAATAGGGAAATTCTACAACAATGAGAATATCTTAATATATTCTAAAGTTGGAGCTTTAGCAACACATGAATACAATAATGGATGTTCAATGATGAATAGACTCATATGATGTGTTATACTACAGCTCTACATAGATGGGCTGAATAATACAAAGAACAGAAGAAGAATGATGTACAAAGCCTCCTGGGAGAAGGGTTGGCCCTTCCTCCAAGGAATGAGCTCACAAGCAAGGGTTCAAACCCTGGTACTGCAACACTCTGAAAAATGACGCAGTTTCTGAAAATTACTGTGTTGTAGAAGATGGGAAATGATTTGGCCACATGCCAAGATGTAAAATATGCTCCAAGACCTTCCTCACAGATCTTGCAAAGAAAGGGAAGCTCCCTCTTATGAAAGATAAGCTCAGAAGTGGTGTTGTGATCTTCCCACTACAACACCCTACAACATAGCATTTCCTGCTACAAGAATAATGGTGTAGTTGAAGGAGGATGCCTGGCCTCAAGCCTGAATGTGGAAAAATGAAGAACAATGCTCCTCCAAGAGACCTCTCAAGGAAGGATAAGGAATCCCTAAGCAGGAATGCCTTGTGCTAAACAGCACTGTATACTCAACTCAACAGCTGAAGAATGCTCAATAGTCTAAGCAGACCAAAATCAATAATCCATAAGCTAACCCAAAATGGATGCCATCTCTTCCCTCATAAGCTTTGTGAGCCTCGTCACCTTGGGTCCCACCCATTAGGGTTTCCAACATCACATGATCACTTTCCCTCAAAAACTATGTTGTAGCTCCATCAAGGCTACTCCTCCATACTGCGTTGTTGACTTAGTCAACTTGACTGAATCAACATGATTTTCTTCCTGTTCATACATGGAAAGTGCAAAATCCAGCTACTAGAATGTCCCCTTTTCATACCAAGAGGGCTTTTATGCTAATACAAGGCAAGTATGGGTCTTTTTCCCCCATTTATTCATCTACTAAGTGCAAATATCAAAAATTTAATATTCCCCTTAGCTGCTTGCTAAAGTAGGAATATTACACGAAAAGTGAAATTTCTCAGTGTATTTCACCATGAAACTGTGGTTTCTTGGCTAAAACCACCATTTCGGTACTAAAACTTTGGAAAATGAAATCTGTCAGAAAATTATGAGTGATGTGACATGAGGGGATTTAAAATTGAGTGGGTTTAGACCTTAGGGTAAGCTTAAATAAGAAAAATTTAAAATTTTCCTTGACCAAGTAATGAAAAATGAACTCTACAACCCTACCTTTGACACATGAACCCATATGACTTTTTCAAATGATGTTGCATTTTTCTGAGTGACAACAGTGGCTCCACTTGGTATGGTGTGCCCCAGTGGTACACCAAAGAACCTGTAGTTCCAGTGCTACTATCCATCTTCTTGAAAACAAAAAACTCTGAATTTTTCCAAGATTTTTCTTCAAACTCTAATGGCATTCACCTTGGCCTCAAGCTTGATTATCAACTTGTCATTATTAGCAGAAAAACATATAAAATAGAATATATACAATGGAATTAATGATTAGCATAAATTAATAAGAGTAGTGCTTCAAAAACCTGCCATTGACAGGCCCTTCAGCACAAGGTTTTCCATCCATCTCCTGCAGAATGTATGTGTTGTTCCCATGAAATGCAGCTACTCTGAATTGACCTTTCCAAATGTTCTCAAATTTTCCATGTTTCCCCTTCTCTTCAATCCTAGCCTCCCATTTCAAAACCACATCTTGGAATTGAAAATTTTCCTCTTTGACCTTCTTGTCAAATGTCTTCTTGATTCTGTTTTGAGATTGATGATTATTGTTATAGACTTCCTCCCTTTTCTCTTGAAAATTTATCAACTGATTGATCCTCCTCTAAATTGCATGTGGCTCCTCCTCCAATCCTTGCAGCAGCTTCATGATAGGCACTCCTAAGGATATGGGAAAAATGGCTTCAGCTCCATATACCAGCTCATAAGGTGAATTTCCAATTGATCTCTTTGTGCACACTCTATCAGCCCACAGAGCATACTTCAGCTTCAAATTCCATGACTTCTTATTCTCCTGCAACACCTTCTTAATAATCCTCACTATGCTCTTGTTAGAAGGTTCAGCAAGACCATTACCTTGTGGATAATATGCAGTAGAATGCCCAAGAGTAATGTGATATTGATGACAAAAACTAATCAGCCTCTTAGATTTAAATGCTTGTGCATTATCAGTTATGATCTTCATAGGCCAGGAAAATCTAGACAATATATTATTTTCCAAAAATGAAATGATAACTAAATCATTTGCTTACCTAGTTGGGATTACTTCAATCCACTTGGTGAAATAGTCAGTTGCTGTCAGAATCTAGCGATGCTGACCTGAAGATGATGGATGAATCTCACCAATAAAATCTAGCCCCCACTGCTAAAATGGTGCCTCAACATAAATAGGTATCAAAGGTAAAGGTACAAGCTTCTTCTTACCATCAAAAATATGGCATTCATGGCAGACAGCAATCTTTTTGTATACATCTTTAAACATTGTAGGCCAATAATACCCTGCTCTGAGAATCTTGTTTGCTATAGCCTTCCAATAATGATGACCTCCACAATATTTTTTTTGAAACTCCTCAATCACTTTTTCAGCCTCCTCTTCCAACAAACAATTCAACAAAACACCACTGGTATCCTTCCAATACAAATTTTTCTCAATAATGCAGTACCTCAAAGACTTTAACTTCACAAACCTCACCTTGGACTTTGTCAGCGCAGCAGGTGCTCTATCATGATGTAAGACAAAAACAAGGTCTTTGTACCAATCTGAAATGATATAATTTTCTTCAATGGGGATCATCTCTTCCTCTTCATATGAAATTTCTGAAATTTGTACAATTGAGTTCATGTCAAGGCAGTCAAAGTTTGATTGTGCCATCATCTTTTCTAGGCCTTGACCTTTGACCAATTTTGTGGGCTTGATCTCTATATCATATTCCAACAAGTTATCAATCCATTTCACCCTCTTACCATCAGGATCAGCTTGAGTTAGGATGTCTTTCACAACAACATTAGGAACAAAAGCTAAAACATGTGAATGCAGAATCTAAATTATGAAATCTTTGACGACCTTTACCAAGGCATAAGCTTGCTTCTGTAAGATATTGTACTTCAGCTCAGATTTAGCTAATATCCTACTAAAAAATGAAATGGGCTGCTCAGTACCTTGTTGTCCTTTCTGCAACAAAACTCCAGCAATTGTATTTTCTGATGCAAATGTAAAAACCAGAAATTCTTTTGAGAAATCCAGGTCGATCAACATTGGTGCTTGGGTGAGTGCCTTTTTGATCTCCTCAAATGAGTGCTTTGCTTCTGTTGTCCACTTGATGTCAACTCCTTTCTTAAACATCTTTGTTATGTCCTTTACAATCTCAGCAAAATTAGGAATGAACCTCCTCACAAAATTTACCTTTCCAAGGAAAGACTGAATCTCCTTTTTGCTTCTAGGCATATCAACTTTCAAAATTGCATTGACCCTGTTTGGATCAATCGTAATCCCATATTTAGAAATAATGTGTCCAAGTAATTTACTTGAAGTTAAAGCAAAAATGCTTTTAGTGGGATTGAGAGAAATGCCAAACCTTCTACACTTCAGCAGAATCTTTTCTAGGTGCTTCAAGTGATCTTCTTCCCTCCTTGAGAAGACTGTTATGTCATCAAGATAGACAACCACCATCTTGTCCTTCTCCTCATAAAAAGAAATATCCATTGATCTCTGAAAGGTAGCTCACGCATTCATCAGACCAAAGGGCATCTTGGCATACATGAATGTGCCCCATGGTGTGGTAAAGGTTGTTTTTTCCTAATCTTCCAGATGCACAAGAATCTGATTTTATCCTGAAAAACCATCAAGCATAGACATCCTTTGGGAACCAACAATTTTCTGCAAAATTTGGTCCATCTTTGGGAGAGGGTAGTTGTCTTTCAGAAAGGCTTTATTCAAATTTCTGAAGTCAATGCATATTCTGATTTTTCCCCTCTTTTTTCTGACTAGAACCAAGTTTACAAACCACTTTGAGAATCTGATTGGAACGATTATTTTGGCATCAAAGAGTTTATTAATTTCCTTCTCAATTAGAGGCATGAGAAGTGGATTAATCCTCCTCAACTTCTGCTTGAAAGGCTTTTCATTTTCTTTAATGGGAATGGTATGCTAAATGATGGAAGGATCATACTTCTTCAAATCAACATAACTCCAATAAAAAACATCTATGAACTTTTTCATCATCTCAATATATTTATGTCTCATATCAACTGAAAGAAACTTTGAAATTTTAATCATTTTTTGCATAGCTATTGTATCAAGGTTACAACTCTCTACCTCTTCATCATCAACTTGTATCCTAGGAGACTTGAACACATCATTCTAATCAAAAAGCTTCTCAAGGGGTATGAGGCCTTTTGGTATAGAGTTATTCTTCAGCTGTAACACTTCAGAATTTCTCTTTGTTTCAGCAAGCATGTTTTACTAATCTACTTGTGTACTTTTAAACTCTTCTTTCAGCTCAATAAATTTTTTTGCTTGTTGGTCATCCTCAAAGACTTTCCAATGAATAATTTTATCAGGGATATCAGGTATATGGAGAACTTCAACCTCATATCTTTCAGTAGAATGTATAGGAATGATAAATAGACTTGCAGAGATGGCTAAGGAGCCAGCTACTGAGCTTTGGTCTGTGGTCTTAACAATGAATGAATATTCTTGGAAATTTTCCAACATGTCCATGATTAAATTTCTGTATGCCCTCATTCTTATATCTTTAGTTTGATACACACCCTCAACTTGCTTAATGACAAATTCAGAATCTCCACAAACAGAAATCTTTTGGGCACCCATTCTTTTCAAAATTTCTAGGCCCAAAAATAAAGATTCATATTCAGCCATGTTATTTGTGCAATCAAAATTAAGTTTTTAAGAAAAAAACTTACTTTCATCATCTGGACTTTTTATCCAAATTGTTGCTCCTGCCCCCTCTCTTCCTTTTGATCCATCAAAGTGCAACAACCACCAACCTTCTGCCTTGTCCTCACTGATTTGCTAATTTTCTGTTTGTTGATTTACAATCTACTGATTTACAGTTTGCTGATTTTCTGCCTTCTTTTCATCCTCTGCTTCATCATTCAAGTCATTGAAAAGAATATCAGATCCCAGTTTAGTATCAAAATCATAAATTGGAAAGTTCTAATGTTTGTCTTTACTACTTACCATGTAAGCCATTATTGTTTCTCTATAAAGTCTCCTTTTCTCACCAAAAACATGAATGGTGGCATAAGTTAGGTCCATCTGCATTATACCTTTTATCTTTTCTACCCATGACCTTGACAATAGCATGCCAAACTTAGGTGGAATGTTTGCTACCATAATGTCCATAACCATTGTCTTGGAAGGGACTTGTGTAAGACCAACAACAACATCTTTTATTAAACCAATGCACTGAACTCTTTTTGAATCAAAGGAAAAAAAATCCTTATATGGTCTAGTAATTTCCAACCCCATCCTCTCCATGATTAATTTGGGCATAATATTGTGAGAGGCTCCTGAATCCAACATGGCATTATGCAATGTCATGTCATGAATAATAAGGCTAACATAAAAAGGAGACACCTCCTCATTCTGCTCATCCTCTAATCTTGGACCCAAGTATATGGTTGGATGATCTTCTTAAACATTTAGAATATCAGCAGCTCCTGGTTGTGAATTTATCATTTTCACAATCCTACGTCTGTATTCATTCACCTTAATAATTTCTCCAAAAGGTACTGGGATTTTGATTTTAGAGATATCACTCTCCAAAATAAAAACAGAAGAAGATTTTTCAGTCTCTTTGATAGGAGGAGGAGGTGGTGTTTCTTTCCTAACCTCAACAGCCTTGGGGGCATCTTTCTTGGGTTGTGTTTTTTTTGTAGTAATTGGCACATTTCTGTTTCTGAGGTTGTATTATTTCTGCATCTCAAATATTGCATGTTGATACCATTTAAAATAATCAGATGGTTCCTCACCCTTGTTTACTTCATGATTTGACTCATCATGTTCCTCCTTAGTTAAAAACATCCCCGACATGTTCTCATCTAAGCAATGAATTGAGTCTTATTGTATTCCAGGCTTATCTTCTTCATCAACTAAGTTATGTTGAAAAGGAGGCCTTACTTGAGGGTCAGGTGGCTGATTTTTGTTTTCCCTTAGTCTCTGCTGATTTTGAGGTCTTCTGAATTGAGGATTTCTAAACTGAGGTTCATGTTGTGTAGGAGGAGCAGAGGTATTCCCAAGGGCAAACTTATCCATCATTTTTTCCATTGTCTTCATCATGGAATCAAATTTTTCATCAAAGGTGGAAGGCCTATCTTCTTCTTTCAACTTAGTCTTACTCGTCTTGGACTTTTTTGCTGCTATCATATTGACCTCCACCTTCACTACATCATTTTTCATTTCAGCAAGTGAAGGGGATTCTCTTTCTCTCAGTAGTATAGAAAATTCATAATCAAAATCTTCAGCATATCTCAGTTGAGCTACTCCTGGAGGAGTTTTTAGATGGGAAAGGATTGAGTCATATAATTTGTTAAATCTATTTGAAAAGTTTTGAACAGTTTCATCAACAACTCTTCTCAAACTATTGTACTCAGTGAGGGCTTGTACATGATTAGTTCTATTTCCCCACTTCCTCAAGAAACTATCTTCAAATTCATTCCAATTACGTATGCTTCCTAGAGCAAGGGCTTTGAACCACTTCCTAATTTCACCAGTAAATTTTTGAGCAAACAATCTCAACTTGACATCCTCGTGATCAACCTCCTCCCTGTCTATAAATTCATTAAACTGGTCTACATGCTCTTCAACTGTAATCTCTTCATCACTTCCCCAAGTTTTGATTCTAGCAGAGTATTTTCTAGGAAGGGAATTTAAGACAGCTAGAAGGGAAAGAGGAGCATACCTAGCAGGTGCAGCAGGTGGAGGAGGCACATTTCCTTCCATGATGAAAGGGACTATGGTAGTTTTATGGATAGTAGTAGTAGAGGAACATGAACTGTTAGGAGGAGGGTTGTTTGGTCTTTGTTGTCCAGTGAAAATTGAACTCCAATCAGGAAGAGGAAAACCAGTTTTACTTCTCAACAAAATTTCAAAAGGGTCAAGCTCCTTCAACCTATCCAAATACTCTTTTTCTAACAGTAACTCTAAAGTGACTGCTTCCCAAAACTCTTCTTTATCTTTTTGTGTCACTAAGGCTGAGGTATCAATACCTCTTCTATGTAGGTCAAAGAAAATTTCAATTAATTATTTTTCACTTTCAGGCCTAAACAAGACTTCCTGAATTTTATCATCAAATGTTTTATCTTTGGGACTTCTTAAAACTTCAGAGGACAAGGATTTTGTACGTAATGGAGTACCTGAAATTGCAAAAATGCCTTGATTGCCTTTGGAGATGGTGTTTGGATTGTCCACAGTGGTAGGTGGATCTGGGTCAATATTACTCCTCGTGTATCTCCTTCTTGAAGCCACCTTTGATCATATGAATTTTGAATGGTGTCACCAAGGTAGATGCAACCTTGAAAAGCTTCCTGAGCTCTTGCTACCTTCAGAAGTTCAGCTTCAAAATTTCAGGAAATATAATCTTCGAGCTCTCGGAAGACGCACCAAAATGTTATCACAAAATTGTTCTTGATAGGCTGCTTAATCAAACAACTTCATGTAATTGTTTCAGACCAACTTGTAACTGAAGCTCAGCCTCTTCAGTCTGAGAGGGCTCTCTCAAAGGGTTAATGATATTTGATAAAGATAAATCTAGATGGCTAACTCTACTTGGAAAACAACTTCTTTGTGATGTGTATAGGTTGAAAATAGTATCAGTCTGCAAACATTGGTCTTATGGAGTCAAAAATTTCAATGATTCAGTAGTAAGTTCACTTGACATGGAAGCTGAGGCAGGTAAAAGTTTTTAGCAAAGGTAAACACACATGAAACAGGAAATAACACAGTCAATTCATCTATAAAGGAAGTTAGAGCATTACATGAATGAATTCTGAGTATTAAAGATGAAAACCAATGAAAATGGTACACATAGAAAATATAGATAAGATAAGCACTAAATACTCAATCAGAATCTCAGGTTGGTCAAGAAACAAGTCTCTGTATTACTAAAAACAGACAATTTACATAAAGCTACAATATTGCCAAAAAATCTCCAACCCTTGACAAATTCGAATCTCTGCCCTTCAATAGACTTGTTACATGATGAGATGATCTGCCTCCTGGCTAGATTCATCGAACTTTCCCTAATGACACATTGCATAACAATAAAGCATCTACTTTAATGAGAAAATGACAGTTATTCTACTTGACGGTCCTTTTCCTAATAGGACTCAAACTGTTCATTATTACATTGACAACCTTATCTCCTAGAAACAGTTACATCTTTAACATTTATTCCTTCACATGTTCTAATTGGTGTGATGGGACTCATCACTACATGACATCTTAATTAACGTACTCTAAACCTGGAAACAAACCCTGCTTTTTAGGAAAACTATGCCTTATCTTCAACGAATGGTTTGTTTTATGAGTTGTCTTCATCTCGTGGTCCTTAAGTCTTGGATGATTGCTAGAAAAAGTCCCTTAAAACTTTGAAAGTATCCACCTATCCATATCTGCACAAAAACCTGCTCATAAAGCATCAAAACAGCACACTACAAAAGTATGACAGTTTCGTAGTGTACTTTCATAGCGTTACAAAAATGCCTTTTGCCATCAACTTTTCTGATTCTTTCCTTCTGCATGATGTTCATTATGCCTTGATACATCTTCCATACCATTTTCACCTCTTAGAATCTCCCAAAAATATTTCAAAATGAAAAAAAATAAAGCTACAGTAGTTTCGTAGAGTTTTCCTGGTCTTCAAGCCTAGGAACACTACGGAACTGTTGAAAATAGTGAAATTTCCAGATTTTTGTCTAGCTTAAAAGATGTGTCTTCCAACTGTAAAAACCTTGTTTCCAACATGCCATTAACCTTTAAAATCATAAATCAGCTTAAACTATGAGTCTAGAGGTGTTTCTTCCTCATTGATGATGACTTGAGCAATTGACTCCTCAACTACTGTCATTTTAAGGCCCTTTTTCTCCAACTCCTCATGGATTAGTTCAAGCTGTTCCTGGAGGTATATAACCTGATTTTTCAACTTTTTTTTGGTGGCTTTAAAATTTAGGTTCATTCTCCTAACCTGTTTGACCTCTTTCCTCAATGGAATGGTCCATTTGATTAATTGTTGTGTATTATCCAAGGTCTTGGAAACACTATCAACTTGTTCTTCCCAAACCTCTTTCATCTTTTCAAACTGAATCTTCTAAATATTGTGTTTCCTTTCTTCGTTTTTTATAATATCTATTTCATGATTGGCCAATTTCAATTGGTCTTCAAGGAGTTCAATCTCTGTTTTTTCCATTACTTTCTCTTTTCCTTTCTTTGGTTTGCTAACTGTATCTTTCTCTGCATGTGATGAAAGATCAATGATGTCTGGTGGTGGCTGGACTGTGTCAGTGAGTGGATGAGCCTCTTTACTGCTCTCCAACAACTTTCTAGCATGCCTTGTCATGGGCTTTCTTGCCTGGAACATAAAACCTGCATCCTGTCCTTCAAATTCCAGTTTCTTTGCATATTTAGCCTTTTTTAGTTTCTGTCCACCTTCCTCTATATCCTCATCCTGGACTATAGGAGTCTCTTCAATGTCAATGGCATGTAGTATGTCTTTTAAATTTCCTTTAGCTACTGTTTTGTCTTCTACAGCCACTGTTTGACTCCTTGTCATCCTTCTGCTTCCTTGTTTACTCACAACTTGTTTTGTTTTTGAATTTTTGACCACTTTTGATTTTTTTTTGTAGGTGGGACATTGGGTGTATCAAAACTCTGCAATTGCTCTATTCCATCATGACTGGTTCACTTGGTTCTACTCTTGCTGGTTCACTTGGTTTTGCCACCAATGGTTCATTTTGTTCTGCCACTAAGGGTGATGAGATACTCCTAGGTTTAGGAGTTCTTGTAGGAGTAAGAGTATCCAACTCAAAACCACTAACAAAAAAAATGAAGACCAGTCTCTGCCTAGTATTTGGAGCTCATCTAAAACCAGGAATTTAATTAAAACATGATGAAACAATGAAGTTTCACTTCCTTCAGATTTTTCTTGTACCTTATCTACCATTTTTGCTAGACTTCTGTGTAAATAGAAAGGCAAATCAAGATATATAATACAAGCAAAGTGTAGGAGGAGCTTGAAATGGCAAGAGTAGACTTTATGGTATCTCCCTTCATAAGTAAAATATTTTTGGATGATGAGCAACAACTTTGAGTAGTTATCCTTCATGCAGCTCCTTGGAATGGCATTACTAAGGTCCATTTCACTATTTTCTAGCTTCATAAACTCTTTGCACTACTCCATGTTGAATTTGAACCCTTTGAACCACTTCCCTTGTCCCCTTGGAATCCATGTTCTTGCTGCATTGAATTCTGGTGTAATGGAAATATTAAGCATCCCCACTTTGGTAGTTGTTCCATTGAAGTTTAAAGCAAATTCTTTGGAAACCTGTACATGGCAGCCTTGTAATCTTTCACAAAACTATAAACATCCTGTCCATCTTGTTGGCAATATGATGCTGAGTGTTGTCCTTGATGGCAACCCACTTGATGAAGATGATGGCAACCTACTTGATGAAGTTGTGCTTGATAGAATATGTCTTGATGAACTTGTTAAATGATGTAAATCTGATGTATCTACAGTAAGTACAAAAGGTAATGAAGAAAGGAATTCAGTATGTGCTAGATCTATGATGAAAAGAGTATGTCTCAAGGAATACGCGGATTTTTCTAGGAGAAGTCGCGTATGCGCGCGGGAAATAACATGACAAGTCGCGTATGGGAAAAAGTGCTCATAATGTGCAAAACCAGGGGTAACCACCATGGTATTGACCCATTGTATTGAGTATTGATTCGTCTTTGTGACCCCGCCCAGGAATACCATCGGAAGTAATGTAGTTTTGGCTCATGGTATTGAAAAAAGAGTAAACCTATATAAAGAGAAGAAATTCATTGTACATATCAGGGGTGTGGTGCAGGTTTTTGGGCTTTAATGAATACTTCACTCTGAAGTATATCTGCATGGTTAAACTCTGCTCTTAATTGATAGACCTGAATATATGATGCATCTATGAACATAATGAAGGTTCAAGATCTCTAGATCTTGAAATGGTGAATCTCTTGGATGATCTGAAAAGAAGTGATGAAGACCTGGCGCAAATCTGTTGAAGAAGTTGAAGGAATCTGGGTAAGTTCATAGATCTGATCTGTTGTGCAAATTTATCTTTTATAGATCCATACGCAGGTTCGTTTCGTGAAAAACGCGTGTATACGCGGCTCTGTTCAGGGAAAAGCGCGTATGGGAAGTTAGGGTTTATTTGAAGAAATTACTGACGTATACGCGGGTTCGTCCTATGAAACACGTGTACATACGCGGATCTGATATACTAAAAGTGCGTATGGAATCTGAATTAATGAGGTCTCAAAGTTGAATGTGTTTCTGAATGTCTGTTCTGAAGTCTGGGTTAACTCTGATATTTTGGTTACAGTGGGTGCACTGTTCTGTTTGTAGCATTGAACAAAGTATGTTTGTTGAAAAGTGAAGGGTTATGTTGGAGCTGTTGGATCCAGTTTGAAAATTGATGAAACGTGGTCTGCAGTGGATCTAAGGGTTGAAGCCTTCAGTCTGAAAGTAGAAGCTTTCTGCCAGCAGAGGCTGGTGCTAAGATCAGGGGTAGTAGCTCCCTTCCAAGTGAGGCTGGTAAACGAGAGCAGGGGGTTGTTGCTCCCTTCCAGGTGAGGCTGGTAAACGAGAGAAGGTTGTAGCCTTCTACAGGTGGGTGCCTGTGTGCTGGTATAAGTCTGCACCAGTACATGATTGTAAGATGTTTTCTCTATAATAAAATATTGAAGGCTGAGACAACGGCAGCGGTGGTTTTCTCCCAACTTGGGTTTCCACCTAAAAATCATGGTGTTCATGTGTGATGCTTTTGTGTGATGTTTCATTTTGTTATTACTGCACATGTCTACTGCTATATAAACATCTGATGAATGATTAAATGCAAGGATCTAAGTGAAGAATTGATTGTTTATTAATATCTCTGTGCATACGCGAGTTCTGTAAAGGGTACCCGCGTATATACACGAGTCTGTTTCATTAAAGTAGCGTATGGGTTATTAAAGAATGGAAAAAGAAAAAGATCTAAGTAAATCCTAAATACTGATTCACCCCCCCCCCCCCCCTCTCAGTATTTTTCCAACAATTGGTATCAGAGCAGGTCCTTCTGAAAAATCTTAGCTGCTAGAAGGAATATCAAGCAAGATGAGAAATCATGAGGGAACAGCATCTATCAAGCCCCCTCTCTTCAATGGAAGCAATTTAATATTCTGGAAAGTAAGAATGAGATCCTATCTTCAGTCTATGGGAGCTGATGTATGGGCCATCGTTGAACAAGGATATCAATATCTAGCCGCTACTCCAACAGATCCAACTGAAAGGAAGAATTATGAATCAAATGCAAAAGTAGTCAATGCTATAACCAGAAGTCTAACTGAATCATAATTTGTCAAAGTCATGCAGCTGAATACAGCAAAGGAAATATGGGACAAAATCATTCTAAGTTATGAAGGCGATGCAAAGGTAAAAAGTGCAAAACTCCAAACTCTCAGAATTGAATATGAAAATTTAAAGATGCATAGTGATGAGAGTATTGCCAGTTTCTTTTTACGTATTGATGATGTTGTGAATCGTATGAGAAATCTGGGGGAAACAATATCCGACACTACTTTGGTTGAGAAAATTTTACGGTCGCTAACGGCAAAATTTGAATCAAAAGTTTCTGCCCTTGAAGAAAAACAGGATATTCAAAATATTTCCATGGTGCAACTTCATGGCATATTGACTGCATATGAAATGAGGAGAGGAGGACCATCTGAAGTCAAAGAAGTTGTTTTTAAAGCTTCTACAAAAGGGAAAGAAGTTCAAAAACCGGAAGGGTCAGGATATATCTCAGAAGAAGATGAGGCAAACTTTGTGAAAAAACTCCAACTAGGAACCGGAAGATTCAAAGGTAAGCTTCCTTTCAAATGTTTTAATTGTGGAAGAGTTGGTCATTATGCTGCAAAATGTCCTTATAGAGAAACATCTGCTAAAGAGAGAGAAGTAGCAAGAAGGAATAAGAACCGATCTAGCACTAAGAAAAGCTACTATACAAATGAAGACAGTGATGGGTTATCTGATAGTGAGGAAGAATGTGAACAAGATCTTAGACTTCTCATGGCATTTGAAAATAATTCTAGAGACGATAAGGATGCTTTTATGGATGCTCTAGATGACAATGATTTTCTTGATCAAAAAAATCAACTCAAAATATGCTTGGAAGAAAGTAAAATAATCATAGAGACTCTGAAAAGGCAGAATGAAGAAGCAAAGAAACATAATGAAAAATTAGAATGTGAAGTAGTAAGTCTAAGAAAAGAACTTGAGAAAGTAAATATTCTGAATCTTAGATTTGCTAAAGGATATAAAACCTTAGATGAGATTATCAAGGTTCAACGATCTCCTCTGATTAAGACAGGTCTTGGATATACCGGAGAATCTTCTCAGGCTTCAGCACCAAATTATCTAAAAGCAGCTACAACTGGTTTACTACATTCAGCCACTCAACAAGGGAATAAAGAATCTTTACAGGTAAGGCATGACCATCACAATACAAGGAACACTAACAGGGATATCTCTCAAAGAAGCAACAATCAACAGGTAAATTCAAATAGAAGATTTCATGATCACAGAAATTTCTACTTCAATGGACAATGTTTCTCATGTCACAATTTTGGTCATAAAGTTGTTCAATGTGTTGCATATAAAACCATCATGACAAGAGAAGCAAGAAAGAAAAAGATGGATATTGAACCAAAAAAGAACACCTATAACAACTTTTCTCCTCTTCAAAATGAAGTTGAATGTGCTTATTGCAATAACTTTGGCCATGAAGAATCTGAATGCAGGAGCAAAGTCCAGCCAAAACAACATATTCCTTCAAGTTCCAAAGTATGGAAAAAGAAGGAATTACAGGTTGAAAATTGTGGGATAGAGTTATTTGCAAAAGGTGAAGAAAATCAATGGTATATTGATAGTGGGTGCTCAAGACACATGACAGGTGACAAAGGCAAACTTCTTGCATATAGTGCTCTAGAAAAGGAAAATAAAGTTACTTTTGGAAATGATAATCCTGTTGTAATTAAAGGAAAAGGGTCTGTGTTTCTAAAAGAAAAGGTGAAGGCTAATGATGTTATGTATGTGGATGGATTAAGGCATAACCTGTTAAGTGTAAGTCAAATGTGTGATCAAGGTACAGAAGTTGTCTTTAGTTCAAAAGAATGTGTGGTTCGTGATCTGGATACAGGTAGAACTATTATAAAAGGGAAAAGAACTCCAAGCAACCTGTATGTATTGAAGAACTGCAAAGATCAATGTTACTTGAGCAAATCTTCAGAAAATTGGCTATGGCATAGAAGACTCGGGTATCTAAGCTTCTCTCAAATCAAAAAAGCAAGCAGAGTTCAAGTCGTTCGTGGTCTTCCCAATATCACTCTACCAGAGAGTATCATATGCAAATCCTACCAATTTGGTAAGCAGACCAGAGTACAATTTAATGCCAAAGAAGGATCATCAAGTAGGCCTCTTGAACTTGTTCATACTGACATTTGTGGACCTATGAGGAAAAAGTCACCACGTGGAGAAGAATACTATATCTTATTTATTGATGATTTCTCTAGAATGTGTTGGATTGGATTGCTTAAACACAAAGATGAAGCATTTGAGAAATTTCAGATCTTCAAAGCACTGGTTGAAAATGAATTGGATCTAAAAATCAAATGTCTTATATCTGATCGAGGAGGAGAATATACATCAAATGAATTCTTTGAATTTTGTGAACAACATGGCATAAAGAGACAGTTCTCTGTAGCAGGCACTCCACACAAAAATGGCGTAGCGGAAAGAATGAATAGAAAAATTCAACAAATGGCTAGAGCTATGCTTGATGATTCTAGAACTCCTAATATGTTCTGGGGAGAAGCAACACATACAGCAGCAAATATTCTCAACAAGGCACATGTTCGAGTAAATAGTGACAAAACTCCATATGAACTCTGGTATGGTAATTCTCCCTCTGTAAAGCATTTTAGAATTTTTGGAAGTAAATGCTTTATCAAAAATAATGATGAAAAGCTTGGCAAGTTTTAACCTAGATCAGATGAAGGGATACTTCTTGGTTACTCATCTACAAGCAGAGCATACAAATGTTACAATAAAAGGCTTCGAAATATTGTTGAATGTATTGATGTTGTCATTGATGAGTCTCCTGCAGCTCCTAAAGAAGAAAAACAAGCAACAGAAGAAGATGATGGTGATTTTTGTCCTTCTACATCAAATAGAAATGATATAGACAGTGGATCCAATGAAGAACCTGAAGATGATTTATCATAAAAAGCTCCATCCAGATATGTTCAAAAGAATCATCCTGAATCTCAAATTTTGGGAAACAAGGAATCGGGTGTACAAACAAGGAGGACTCTTGTGGGATCTTCTAACTATCTGGCATTCCTATCCACAATTGAACCCCAAAATGTCAATCAAGCTAGCAAAGATGAATGTTGGATTCAAGCCATGAATGAAGAGCTTGATCAAATTGAAAAGAATCACACTTGGGAATTGGTACCAAGACCATATGATAAAAATGTCATTGGAACCAAATGGATATTCAAGAACAAGTTAAATGAAAATGGGGATGTTATAAGAAACAAAGCCAGATTGGTTTGCAAAGGGTACACTCAACAAGAAGGTATAGACTTTGAAGAAACTTTTTCTCCTGTAGCTAGACTTGAAGCCATAAGAATGTTTCTTGCTTTTTCAAGTTCTCAACAAATCAAAGTCTATCAAATGGATGTCAAATTTGCTTTCCTCAATGGTGATCTAGAAGAAGAAGTTTATATAGAAAAACCAGAGGGATTCATTTTGGGAAATGATAAGAATCTTGTTTGTAAACTTAAAAAGGCTCTATATGGTCTCAAACAAGCTCCAAGGGCATGGTACTCTCGTCTTGACAAATATCTCCATCAACAAGGTTTTTCAAAGGGGTCTGTTGATAGCAACTTATACACAAAAATTGAACATGAAAAACTTTTGATTGTGATTGTATATGTTGATGATATCATTTTTGGGAGTAATGAAGAATCCTTGAGTCAAAAATTTGCTTCTGTTATGCAGCAAGAATTTGAGATGTCTTTACTTGGGGAACTAACATTCTTTCTTGGCTTGCAAGTAAATCAAACTACAGATGGCATATTCCTATCACAAGCAAAATATCTTAAGCAAATTTTGAAGAAGTATGGCATGGAAGAATGCAAGCCTGTAAGTACACCAATGATAATCGGATGCAATCTCAGTTCTCATGATGATTCTCCCATGGTGAATCAACCAGAATACAGATCAATGATAGGAAGTCTACTTTATCTCACCGGGACTAGACCAGAAATTATGCATGCTGTTGGGATTGTTGGACGATTCCAAGCTAATCCAAAAGAGTCTCATCTTTAGGCTGTCAAAATAATATTCAAATATCTGCAAGGAACTCAAGACTTTGGACTATGGTATCCAAAGAATGCTGATCTTACTCTTCATGCTTACTCTGATGCAGATTGGGCTGGAAATGTTGATGATCGAAAAAGCACAAGTGGTGGTGCATTCTATATGGGGCCTCGATTGGTATCTTGGTTCAGTAAGAAGAAAAGTTCTATTGCCTTATCTACTGCTGAAGTAGAATATGTGGCTGCCGCATCTTGTTGCACTCAACTCCTTTGGATGATGCAAACCTTGGGAGATTTTCAAATCAAACGTACTTCTCCTATCTCCATTATGTGTGATAATACAAGTGCCATCAGTATCTCAAAGAATACTGTTATGCATTCAAAGACCAAGCACATTCCCCTCAAGTATCACTTCTTACGTGAACAAGTGCTTGAACAAAAGGTGAAGTTGGAGTATGTTCCCTCCAAAGAACAAGTTGCTGATATCTTTACCAAACCTCTGCCCAGGGAAGCGTTCGAGTATCAAAGACAGAAGCTGGGAGTATTCTCTGCCAGTCAAAAGAACAAATCTGCATAAATTCAGAAGATTAAATAGGATACGTGGATTTCCTTAAACACAGTCGCGTATATACGCGAGTATATGAGCAGAAAGTCGTGTATGGATAGTTGCTGACTTTTTTTGGTTGGGGTCAGCATTTTGCAGTACTGTTTAGTTTTTCTGGTTATGTTTATTTTTGACAAAGCATTTTATGAAAAGAAGACAGGTACAGGAAGGACAAAATTCAGGGGGAGATGAAGGAATGTGAATTTTTTCATGTTTCACTTTCATATGCGGGTTATGTGAATAAAAGCCGCGTATACCCGCAATTTCCAGCAGACACAGTCGCGTATGCATTGATGCTGAGGAAATTTTTACAGCAACTGAAGTTCAGGAGTACCAGTTCAGGGGGAGCATCAGTCTGACTACTGATGATTGTATTATTGGCACTATATCTGCTTGTTTCTCAATTCTAAATAATGATGTAAATCTTGTTGAGACCCATGATGTAAAATTGTAATATTCAGTCATGTAAGGACTTGTTAATTGTAAACCCACTTGGTTGGGTAGTTGAGACTCTTATGTAAATTCACTTGGTTGGATCTTTGATTTAAGTATGAGTCCTTGGTGATAGGAAGGTCATAAAGTCAAGTACTTCATTGTAAAATATGTGTGCAGACGCAGCATGAAATCAGGGGGAGCATGATACCTTCAGTACACATTAGATCTGCAAAGCACTTCCTTCTTTTGATCCGCCCTTTGCCCTTGATGTCAAAGGGGGAGAATGACATGGTGTTTGAATAAGGGGAGAGTATCATGGTGTTATTCAATTCAATGTATCTATCTGTTGTAGTGATCAAACACCATCGTGGTTGCCATAAAGTCCAAAGGGGGAGATTTTTGGCAATATGATGCTGAGTGTTGTCCTTGATGGCAACCCACTTTATGAAGATGATGGCAACCTACTTGATGAAGTTGTGCTTGATAGAATATGTCTTGATGAACTTGTTAAATGATGTAAATATGATGTATCTACAGTGAGTACAGAAGGTAATGAAGAAAGGAATTCAGTATGTGCTAGATCTATGATGAAATGAGTATGTCTCAAGGAATACGCGGATTTATCTAGAAGAAGTCACGTATGCACGCGGGAAATAACGTGCCAAGTCGCGTATGGGAAAAAGCGCTCATAAAGTGCAAAAATAGGGGTAACAACCATGGTATTGACCCATTGTATTGAGTAATGATTCGTCTATGTGACCCCATCCAGGAATACCATCGAAAGTAATGTAGTTTTGGCTCATGGTATTGAAAAAGGGTAAACCTATATAAAGAGAAGAAATTCATTGTGCAGATCATGGGCGTGGCTGGATGCGTCTGGGCTTGAATGAATACTTCAATCTGAAGTATATCTGCATGGTTAAACTCTGCTCTTAATTGATAGACCTGAATCTATAATGCATCTATGAACATAATGAAGGTTCAAGATCTCTAGATCTTGAAATGGTGAATCTCTTGGATAATTTGAAAAGAAGTGATGAAGACTTGGCGCAAATCAGTTGAAGAAGTTGAAGAAATCTGGGTAAGTTCATAGATCTGATCTGTTGTGCAAAGTTATCTTTTATAGATCCATACACAGGTTCGTTTCGTGAAAATCGCGTGTATACGCGTCTTTGTTCAGGGAAAAGCGTGTATGGGCAGTTAGGGTTTATTTGAAGAATTTACTGAAGTATACGCAGGTTCGTCTTATGAAACACGCGTACATACATGGGTCTGATATACTAAAAGCGCGTATGGAATCTGAATTAATGGGGTCTCAAAGTTGAATGTGTTTCTGAATGTCTGTTCTGAAGTCTGGGTTAACTCTGATATTCTGGTTACAGTGGGTTCACTGTTCTGTTTGAAGCGTTGGGAAAAGTATGTTTGTTGAAGAGTGAAGGGTTGTGTTGGAGCTGTTGGATCCAGTTTGAAAAATTGATGAAACGTGGTCTGCAGTGGATCTGAGGGTTGAAGCCTTCAGTCTGAAAGTAGAAGCTTTCTTCCAGTAGAGGCTGGTGCTAAGATCAGGGGTAGTAGCTCCCTTCCAGGTGAGGCTGGTAAACGAGAGCAGGGGGTTTTTGCTCCCTTCCAGGTGAGGCTGGTAAACGAGAGAAGGTTGTAGACTTCTACAGGTGGGTGCCTGCATGCTGGTATAAGTCTGCACCAGTACATGATTGTAAGATGTTTTCTCTATAATAAAATATTGAAGGCTGAGACAACGGCAGCGGTGGTTTTCTCCCGACTTGGGTTTCCACCTAAAAATCATGGTGTTCATGTGTGATGCTTTTATGTGATGTTTCATTCTGTTATTACTGCACATGTCTACTGCTATATAAACATCTGATGAATGATTAAATGCAAGGATCTAAGTGAAGAATTGATTGTTTATTAATATCTCTGTGCATACGCGAGTTCTATAAAGGGTACCCGCGTATATACGCGAGTCTGTTTCATTAAAGTAGCGTATGGGTTATTAAAGAATGGAAAAAGAAAAAGATCTAAGTAAATCCTAAATACTTTATGGTATCTCCCTTCACA